>JAMXBD010000167.1:600000-1200000 GCA_024138025.1 Combretum micranthum
CACTGAAATCTTCTAAACTTGAGTTGCAAAATAAATAGAGCATTTAATATCATCTACCTATCTAATTCCTTCTATAGGATATACTATCTATAGTTTTCACTCCCCCCCAAAAGTTATCGACATTTACATGCACCTTTAGTTTTGGGATAAGGATTTAAATTTGAAATAAAAATAAAATAGATAATTAATTTGTAAATGTTTAGTTCCAAAGTTTTAAAGTATTTTTCAACCTTTAAGGATGCATTTGGACAAGTTTAAAAAATTTTTAACAAAGAGAATACAAGTTATTAAAAAGCTGTTTTATACACAAGTGGCAACACCAGTTGTGTTCTCACTTGTGTACTTTTACATCTGCATGAGTAAGCTCGTGTACTCATTCATGTGGAAATAAAAGCATGATTTTCGAGACTTTAAGGCCATTGTTTCAATAGGAATCTCAACATAACTCGTATATCCTCTCATGTACTCTATCGTGTGAGAAACGGAACCTTTAAAACTTGAAAAACATGCGTTGTAAAGTCATACATGAACCCGAACATGACTCATGCACTTGTTCGTGTGGGAAATAGAACCTAAACACTTGATTCCTTTATAAATTTTCACAAAGTTTCAATCTTTTCTCGTTTCCCAACATCAAAATATTCTGAATAACCAAATCCAACTCTAATCCACATGCCCAAACACCCTTCCAACAATTCTTACAAACCAAAGATTCAACTTTTATAGAAAACTTTGTTACCTTGTTACAAACTTAGTAAATTCTTTTTTATCCCTCTTTTGATGGTCTTCTATCTTTCTTACTCTACGATTTCCTTCACTATCACCCTCTCATTCATCGTTTTTCCTTTGATATCTACCGTTAACCCTCAAAGCGTTGTTTGTCATGTTCCCTTGTATGAATCATGAACAACAAAAGGAGAATGTAACAAAAGAGGTTACTAATAGAGGATTTCTCTTGAAGATGTTCAAGATTTGATAAAGATTGATATAAAGGAGGAGGATGACTTTTTGATGCATATGGAAGAAGAAGGAGAGTAGTTATATAATTTTTTACATTCTTTCAGCCGTTGTATCTTTTTAAAGATAGATAAAATTACAAATATACCCTTTTACTAACATTATTAATTACCCTTCTACCATCCTCTATTTTATCTATTTATATATGTTCTATTTAGGATATTTCATGACCATCTTAAATTTTTGTTGCAGAATAATAATATACAAACGGTGGCCAAAGACCATCGAAAAACTATACAAATGGTGTACTATTGCTAAGTTATCCTATATGGGTTTACAGTTTTTTAAACATATTTTTATGATATGGTGATTTTGATAAAATATGTAAGATGATCATTACTTAGTTTAACTTTCTTATTCAATGAAGTTAGCATATTATTTGTGGGTAAATCAAATTATAATGTATTAGGGTTTTTTTTTGCCAGTTCATTTAAAGTATCAATTTTTTAAATAATTAAAAAAGAAATTAATGTTTGACAAAGTGGTTAGATGATAAATCAATCAAAGATTAATAAGAGACATCGAGGGTGAACAAAGAAATCTTAATAGTTCTAACGCCTAGATAAAAATGTAGTTAGATGCTTGATATTTCATCATAAGATTTTATAAGCATAGCAAAGCACTCTTGTCAAGTTTTTGTGCATCTAATGATGAGGAACATCTATATATAAACTTGAAACTAGTATTAAGTTGTTTGATGAGCAATCAATGGATGAGATCAATCATTCATTACATCATTGAATCATTTTATGTCACTTTGGTACAAATGAATTATTCGAAATGGAATGGTTTGGGATTGGAGGAACGGAATGAGTAGCGGGATGATAAATCTATTCCTTTTGTTTTGATACTTTGTATAATCAAAATTAATATGGTATTTGCAAAAATATCATCAGTAATAAATGTGTGAATAATATATATGTAAAGAGGATAGGAATGTAATTATAATAGTAATCATTAATGAGAATATAATTGAATCAAGCTTCTACCTTCTCAAGATCAAAATCTAATCGATCCTCCATTAATTATAGTTTTTAAAAATGCATTCAATCTAAACATAGAAATAGGAATAGAACCTAAAGTTGTGATTTCATTAAGATGTTATTCTCGCATATACCAAATGTGACATTAGTAATTGAGATATTACATGTACTTGTACTTTAATTAAACTAACTATTCTTTTCGACTTAAAATGTTAATACTTCCATAGTGGGCTTTCATAACCTAGACCCATGAATCCGATTTTTTATTCACGCTAGCTAATTGAAAAAAAAAATATATAAATGAACAAACTAGTTGATGATGATTGTTCCAAGCCTACTAGTTTACGCCTTCCCAACATATATCATCATGGGCTTAAATTTTTTATGACCTTATTTCTAGCCAAAGGAGTCAATATGTACAGTGATATTTGGTTAAACACAATACCTCATAGCGCAATTATCTATATAAAAATATTATAATACACTAAAGTGATAACTAGAGAAGTTATTTGAAGAAGCTAAAATGGGATGGATGATTATAAAGAGCCGAGGCACTTGAAGTTATTTGCGAGTTAATTAAGACAATATATATATATATATATATATATATTAAGTTTATTTTTTTTTATAGATGATTGGTGAACAATGCACTTCCATTATGGTTGTAAAAACAATTACACGTGAAATTAATAATAAAAAGATCATAATATGACAATCAATGCCCTCACCTTTAGATGTCGAGTCCACTGTTGCACCTGAACGCATTTAGGGAGAACATGATGCATGTGACTTAAGAATATAAAATAACTACAACAATAAAAGCCACATATGTCAATGATCATGTAATCTATGGCATGATATTCGGTTTTTGTTTTCATTCTCGATATATCGAGTTTGATTCCATATCTTGTATTAGTCTTAGTCTCGTTATTATATATAAAAAAAAAAGCCACACATGTATTGTCATTATTTATAAAATTTTAAGATACCTATTTAGGTAAAGAAATAAAAGCTTCCATGGTTTTTACGAAGAAGTTGTACAATCTCTCTTACAAATGAAAATTCCTATATTGAAATCGGAAGTAACCATACATTTTAATATTGGAAAAAGCCATAGGAGAATTTTTGTAAAATTAATCGCCCATCAATTGGTTAGAGCGAAGTTGCTGACAGGACGAAAAAAATTGAAAAATATCAACTTTTATAGTATTTATTCTTAGGACATTAATAAGTGCAACTTTTCCTTTCACATTATGGAAAATGTAAAATTTGGTGCTCAAAATTTGCTAAAAATTCAATTTGATACTTAAAATTTAAAATTATGAATTTAACACTCAATCGAAATTTTTATGATTATTTTTACTACTCCACTAATATTGTTTTCTTTATATCCAAACATGAAAGAAACAACAGTACTAAATTATGACTATGTTTACTACCTTACTAATACTGATTTCTCTAGTTTCCAACATGAAACAAGCAGTTTATTAGTACTAATAGTGTTAAGACTTAAGAGCATTAATAAAAAGTCAATGATCTATTGCTTCTTTTGTGTCTACAAATAGAGAAAATAATGTTATGAAGCTAGTAAAAACAGTCACAAAAAGTTTAAACGAATATAAGTTGATCACTTTAAAATTCAGATACTAAATGGGTCTGTTTTGATAACTTTTTTTGGTAGGTACATACACTTTTTTCAAGATTTTTTTAATAAATTATTTATTAAAAAATATATATTAATGGAAAATAGCTGACAATTCTATGAAAAAATCAAATAAAGCAAATGTAGATAATAAATATACAAATAAGATATATTTACATAGATCACTTCAATAAACAAAAATACACGTGACAAACATACAATCCCAATAGACCCTTCATATTTCACATCACCCTTTATATTGACATTACCCTTTTGCAAGATCGTCAGACTAGCAATTCTACATAGAATCTCCAAAAGGTCGATAGAATCGAAACGTAGAAACATAAGTTTCTACAATTTTTATAAAATAGCTTTAAAAATTATATAAATACTTATAGGAGATGTAGAAAATTTAGAACACATAATGGATGTAAAAAAAATAAAAAAATAAGTTTTTTTTTCATAATAGCTCTTAATTCATGATATAACATGTATAAAAAAAGAGTAAATAGAGTAAAAATTAATTTAATTTCTATTGTTTTGTTTGAAACAAGTGATAATTTGAAAGAGAATAAAAAATTTTCAACTTATTAATTGTTTAATAATATAAATGAAATAAACAAATTTTCTTGTGAGTTTCACAGTTATAACTTGACTTGAATAAATTCTATAAATGTAGAAAGAAGTTTTCGACGAAGGGAGAAAAAAATATAGAGAGAGTATTAGGAAACCAAATAGAAACGACAACAAGAGAGGTACATCGTCTTAATTCTTAATAGTTGATAAACTTGTAAACATACTGTTTATATATATATATTTATATTTTAGCTTATTTGACTCGAATAGGTAGAATCGGTAAAGTCGGTTAAAATCGTAAGATTTTACCAAAAAATGATTCTACCCATGAGTCAACTCAGAATATCCTCCTAAAATCATAAATTCGAAGAATCGTATGGTAAAATCTGCCATGCCCTTTGTATAAAATTTGCATACCAAATTTGACATTACCCTTCTAATTAACATTACCTTTTTGTATAAATTTCGATACAAAATTTAGCATTTCCCTCCATATTATACAATCGCATATGGTTTATTTAAAATACTATTTATATAGATGTGACAATATGGCATGCACCAGTGTCTTTATATATACGCATCATGTATTTCTTGGTTTGATTTTCCACGTGCTTTATTGTATAAGCTGAATTATACCTTTTCATGAAAAATGTTTCCAGATTGTATTTTTAATATACAGATTTCATTTTTCATGCGTAGATCTTATTCTTTTTATACATAAAGAACCAATTAAACGCATAGAGGGGCCGTCCTATTTTTATAATTTTCCTAGAGATCGCCAAGCAATTGGCTTTTCAAAAAGGTCAGATGGTAAATCTTGTCGGAAAGCGTAAAGGCAGAATGAGCAATGTTGCCGTTTTAGGTCTGGTTACAATGTTCTTTGGATGCGTGTTTCTTAATCAGTGAGACATTCTTACTGCTATTTAATTACTATATATCCTGTTATATATTATATTTTAAGTTCCTTTAACGTTCTTCATCTCCCAGATTTAAAGAGCCTCAGGGTTACCAAATAATTTATTACCCTAAGATTTCGGTCATTTTGGTATTATATTTTTATAAATAAATATTTAACAAAAAATAAATACTGATAGAAAACTAAAAGTTTTACTCATAAATAGACAAAACATATATGATACAGATACGTTACTTATAGAAATTAGACAACCCAAACAAACCCTAAACCATTGGGAAGGTAGCTGCACTTAATTGTAAAAGCATTTTATAAAAGGGAATTGCAATATTTTTTTGTTGGCTGATGGATAATTGTAATATTTTATATCTTTATTTTGCCCATTTTTATAATTAATTACCTAAAGTTTAAAAATACTAATTTGGTACACAAACATAGTTCATTTTTGTAATTAACTTTCAAAACTTTACCGAATTTCGCAATTAGCTTCCTAAACTACTATTTTTGCAACTAACCACCTCATCTAAATACTATAAATTAACCCAAAAAGTTTTGTAGATGTAATAAATTGACATATTTAAACTTTAGACAATCAATTACACAAAATGATACACATTATTATTCCGTGTTTGGTTTACAAAATGTATTTGAGGTTGAAAATAAAACACTTTTTTCACAGTGCTGGATAAAATTTAAAAATTTTATCCTTTAATATTTGAATATAAAAAAAAAAAAAGATCTCTTTAAAAAAATGTTTCCTAGTATTGTGTATAATATACTCGTACAAGAGAATTGTATTTTTTCTAATATATTATCCAATATTATAACCAAATACTATCTTATACTTATACATCATCTCCCATAGTGCATTGGAAAAAAAAAAAAAATCAAATATTTCAAGTTTGCTTTACATTGAGATTTAAAAAATGAGTAAATTATAATAGAAAATCACAACGTTTGAAGGTAAACTCATTTAAAATCATATTATTTAAAAAAGTGAATCGAATGATATCTTTGTTGATACGTATCAATAGAAAAAATATTTAGTTAAAACCTATAAGATTGGACACATTATAACATGTGTCAATAGATACCTTAATTGACCAACTTCTCTAAATTTTTTAACCACTCAAAATGTTTTGTAGTTTAAATGAATCTACTCCAAAAATTGCGATATTAATACATGAAAAGAGTCATGATATTAAAAGAAAAAGGTTCAAGGATAAAGAAGGGGTAATAAACATTGCTAATGTCATATTTGCTAAAATTTGCATAAAGAATTAATTTAGGACATCAATTGTAATACCCCTTAAATATAGATGGTGGAACTTTAATCATAGAGCGTCTTTTGGTGTAGTGGCTTGGAGTTCGTTGGAATTTTAGAGTTAAGCGTACTTTGTGTAAGCAATAAATGATAGTGACCTCCCTAGGAAGTGTTGGCACAAAAAGAGCAAAAACCGTGTGGCGTATGGCTAAAGCGAACAATATCTCAGTGGGCAGAGTTTCAGGGCGTTAAATGTGGTATCAGAGCAGTGGTTCTGGACCTGTGTAATGAAACTGACGGAGACGTCAGTTCTATAAGTGAAGGAGTATGTAATACTTCAAATATAGATGGTGGAAGTCTAATCATAGAGGCATATTTTTTGGTGTGATGACTTGAGTTTGTCAGAATTTCAAAGTCAAGCGTGCTCTGAGTAGAGTAATCCTAGGATCGATGACTCTGGGAAGCACTAGCACCAAAAGACAAAACCGTGTAGCGTGTGACCAAAGCGGACTATACATACTTAATTAAATTGTTTTTACTATCTTATTAATGCCATTTTCTCTTTTTATTAATGTCGGAAATACAACCTATCATTGAATTTTTATGACTTTTCCCACTACTGTTTAGTACTAACAAGTCTTCCATTCCACGTTAGAAAACAAAGTAAATGATGTTTGTAAGATGGAAAAGTATTAGATTAATTATTTTAAAGTTTAGATTTCAAATTGAAATTTTATGCAAAATTTAGGTATCCAATTTGATATTTTTTCCTAATAAATATTATGAAAAAAGAATTCTTACATTGAATTTTAGAGTTTGTTTGGATTTTTTAGTGTATTTGATGTGCATATGTTTGTAATTTAACGTGTTGAAAATTTTTACTTCGTAACTATGGTAGTGATGGTAAATGTGGTTCATGAAATTGAAGGTGAAAATTCACATACTCCAACGAGCAAAATTAAAATATATATATTCTATACATTGAAAAAGAAAATTATGATTGATAAATTTCTAGAAATGAATAAGTAAAATGGTTTCAATATAGAGCAACATTAATTCAAAAGCAAAGTAGAAACCTTAATAGCCAACTGTAACACGCAATCCGGCCAAATCATTATAAGAAAAACAAAGAACTAAAAAAAGGAAAAAAAAAAAAAAGGAAGAAAGAAAAAGAAACTCTAACCCATGAAAGGTAACAACACTCTAGGTGGGACATGGACATCGCATTAATGTAGGTAGGGAAACGTAAGTTCAGAAGACCTTCTTGAGGTTGCTTTCGGCTTTCTTGGGGCCACGAATGACCAATCCATGCCATGAGCCACTTCTCTCTAGGTTTGTTGGGACGTACGTCTGTGTTCCTTTTTCAAAAGTAAATGTTGGGTTTTTTAATTTCGATTGTGATGTATGATAACTATTTAATACACCACAAGTGTATTAATATTGATTTTACTGATCTTATAATTTAATGATATTAATATTAATTTATATTGGACGATCAAGTTTGAATTTTTTGTTATATAATAAAAATACTAGTGAAAATGAAATATTGTCATGGTTATCAAGACATAAACCCAATATAAAATATTATTGATTTCTATTGTAATGTGTGATAACTATTTAATACACCCTAGAAGTGTATTAATATTAATTTCTACCGATCTTATAATTAATGATATTAATGTTAATTTTTATTAGGATGTATCAAGTTCAGTGAAAATGAAATGTTGTCATGGCTATCAAGATCCCAATATAAAATATTATTGGTTTAACTGCCATAGTCTCTATTACAAATAAACTTTCCCTTTTAACAAGAGAAAACGTGAGTATTTGGAACAATGAAAGCTTATGTCTTTTTTAAAGCAATTATCTTTCATGGCATTGGATTTTACATATGGATGGAAATAAAGCAATGCTTACTCCATCTTCTGGCAACCTTAAAGTAATGTTTGGTTCATATCCAGCAATTTACAGCTTTTGATCAATATTATTCCCCCCACTAAGTCTCATTTTTCTCAATGAAATGGCCCTTTTAGAAGAAAATGGAATCAAGGTCACTTTGGGTTTTGTTTGCAGTTCACTTTTTAAAGTAACACCCTAATAACAAAAATTCAGATTTTCAACAGTTTTTACAAGTAAGATTAATAAAGTAATGAGTGCCCTAAAAGGAGATTATATTTGTATTAATCTTGCTTGACATTTTAGTTTTCTTTGAATATAAGCATATAAACATAAATCAAAAGAGAAAAGGTACACTTTTAGGCTTTAATATTTATCTAATTTTTTATTTGAACTTTTTTTATTTTCCTTCTATTTTAGTCTATATCAATGTTAACTTTGATCAAATTTATTGAGTTTCTAACTACATACATGACATGTGTTTCGTTTTAAATTGGTTCAGAATAATGAATTTAAGGAAAAATGATAAGCATTGAATATATTTGTCTACTAAATATAATAAAAATAATATTAAACATAATTAAAAAATAGTATAATAAAGATTAATTAAAAATAATGAAAAATAACAAAAAAGTAAGAAAAGTGGTTAGGAAAAAATGTTCTACCCTAGTCATCTTGGCTTTCCAGTACAAGGCCAAATGGAAGTAAAAACATGCCTAAAATCGATAGAAGATTTAACATATTTTATATAAGTCCTATTTTTACAAGGTTTTGAAAATTATCAATAGATTAGAGGAAGAGAACGCAAATAAATATTGGTAAATATTAAGAAATAAGATATGTTTTTATGAAAAATACAAAAAATGATTGATGTTATCAATAGAACTTTCGAAATACTATACAACTGGTCATTGCTATGACAAAAATACATAACCCTACTTTCAATAGTGCTAAGGCTCTCAATCTAGTCATCTTGCAACATTATTAATTAAATTAATCCACAAACTATCATTGGTCACTCCATACTATAAATACAATTACTCCCACTTATATGAGAAATTCATCAAGTACTTAGTATAAAAGTTTTCTTAAAACACTTATGTATGCTGATTTCTCTTTATAATATATGATAACGAATATAAAAATTCATTGGTATACTGCATGTGTTTCTTCTTTTTAGATGGGCCATAAGGGTTATTACAATACAATCATAAAACTATTATAATGCTAACGTGAGAAATTAAACTTGATACCTCAAGGATAAAAATGAACTGGATGTCTCTAGGTCACAAGATATTTGTCTCTATCTTTACTGCATGTAACTTACTTCTTTTGTTGAGAATTTTTCAGAATGCAATATATATTCTTGTCACATGGATCACTTTGATTTGCACATTTTTAATTAGCACAAGCGAGACACATCTATGAATCCTAAGTTGACCTAACACTAATAGCATGATTTATTCCGATTGAGAATGTGTTGAGTGTCCCATGTTTACCAAAATCTCTTCAAGACCTATAGGCTACATGTTTGGCCTTTACGATTGGGTTTCGTATAATCATTTTCTTGAACTTTATGAATAGACTTATTATGTCTTAGAACTTTGCAAATAGATCCGATAAATTTCTTTTTAAGTCTTCAAGCCGCATAGTTTAATAAAAGGATAATAGCCACAATTGCACAAAGTCCCCAATTAAAAAATAAATAAATAGTGTAAAGTACTTTGTCGACTTGTAGTACAGTAATATTACAGAGGTTATTGTCGTATTAAAAATCATAAACTTCCAAGTATTTTGGTTTGAGAAAAGATTGCTTTATTATTTTAAATCACATATAGGACTAATACCAATCATATATGGACACAAGGTACTTGAAAGGGGTAGTTTCTCAAAAAATTATTATTCATATATTTACAATATATACATATAATGTGTAATAGTAACACCTAATAATTTACTTTTTAAATTATACCAAAAAGTATAAACATTTGCGAATTCAATTGGTATCACCATTTTAAGCAATTAAAATATAAATCAATATTCAGGATAAATTATTTAAAATATTAACTTTTTAAGTTGCCAAAAAGATAAAATCAATATTTTACAAAGTGAGTCAAACAGATATCCCAATAAATCATTTAGGAAAATTTGGAAAATTATTAAAAATTAATCAAAACATCAATATTTTAAATCAATTTTATGAAATATCAATATCCGTTTGATTCACTTTATAAAATATTAATTTTCTTTAATACTTATGAAATAACCTAAACCCAAAATACTAAATTAAATGCCATACATATTTGTTTAAGTTATAATAATTCAATTGATGAATGATAAATTATTAGTAATTAAATGTATAAAGATTTGAATTATATGTGTATTTGGTGAAGTTAAGTGATTATAGTAATATATATGAATTGTATTATTAAAATAATATGACGTGTATTATTTTGTGATAAATTAAGAGATCTTTTTTACTAGCAAATTTTTAGCAAAGTCCAAAGCAATTTTCCAAAAAAATCAAACTTAAGCCCCCACCCACCACCCACACACAACCCAAAACCCATATGTAAGTTTCTAAAATCTTCTAAAGTTGCACAAAAGTCAAAAAGTCACAAAAATATCATGTCAAAAACGGACCCAAACCATTGTCTCTCTCTCTCTCCCACTCTATCATCTTTCTTAACATAAACAAGCTCAAATTTATCATCTCAATCTCTTCTAAACTTTACGCCCATAAGATCATAAGTAAATAATCAAGATAAGGAACAAGTAAGAGTAAGATTTTAAGCAAAAAAATAAAAAGAGAAGCTCAATTGATCTTAGTAATTATAAAGATAAGTAAAGTTGATTTCTTACAAGTTTTGTTTAATTATAGTTTTTAGTTGATGCTGATGTTAACAGGAGTGGAAGTTTGATGCTTTAGACAAACTAATGATATGCTAACATGTATGTTGAATTAGATACGCAAGTAGACATATGTACTATAGGTATTTGAAGAAATGAATTTTGAGTATATGATGAATTGATGTTGTTAATGATAAATGAGTAGGACTTTAACAATTAGGTTAATAATAGAGTTAACAAGCATGAATAATAAACTTATGCTTCAAGGTTAGGATTGTCGTACTTATACACGAGAAATGAACATATAAGTACAAGTAACCTTGATGATATTTGATATTATGTTTGTAAGCTAGTTTTAACATGTTTTTACAAATAAATAAGATCTAAATAAGGAGTTAGAAGATATATAGGACTTCGAAAATTTTGAATCAAGTATCAAATGACCAATGCTTTATTCATCACGGCGTGTTCGAGGCCATTACATCCTTGAAATCATATTTTCCTGATGATTATGGCTTGCGATGGCTTGTGATCTCCCCTGATTGCTTTTCTAAATGTGAAACAACTTTATCACAGCCGTTACAAGACCGTGATCTCCTCGGATGCTTTTTGGAGAAATTTTTACAAATAATGACGGACGTATTAATTAAAGTGGCCTACATCACGACCATGATAGGGGGTATATATCCTATTACGGGTGTGACAAGATAGTAATAAGCATCACGACCAAGATCACGCCCGTGATGGTGCCCTTGATATCCATTACGGCCCTTGTCATGGTGTGACAGATTCTCTAATACTATTCATATATTAATAATTATAAATGAATAAATAAAAAATAATAATGGAAGAATGAATAGTGAAATGTGATGTATGCATTTGTACGTAAGGAGATGGGTCTATAAGGTGATGTGAAATTTATTTAAATTTAATGAATATTTAATAACTTAATATATCATTATGAATTAATGTGTTTTAAACGAAATGATTTATTTGACATATTCTCATACTCGGTTAGGTTTGAATACATGTTTATCAGATAAATCCAATCTAGATACGTAGTAACTTATTTCTTGAATGCTAAGTTAGGCATTATCAATCAATCCTAATTAAAATATTAGCTTAAAGACTTGTTTAAATTGTTTGTGTGTGTCGTTAAATCCGATACGAGAAGTGGTAACCTTGTAAACGAGGTTAACATGGTAGTTAGCTGCTTAGGGCACTCCTGTCATGATGCAATGACTTTCTTAAGTGGCTCAGTGGATAATCGATAGGAGGAACGTATCGATGTAACATTTGTTATTCTTAAGAGAGAAATAATATAATTTAGTTCACATTTATGGGACCAGTTGAAATAGGTGATATTATGGATTAAGTTAAGTAAAATATAGTAGTGGTTATAAATCCTAATGAGATTATATAAGTATTTGGACTACTTATATAAATCCTGAGCAGCTGTTGTTACTCATACCCTGGTTCCTCAAAGATTGCAATATGAGTTTAATACTCTAGTGTTGAAATGTTTTACTTAAATAAAATAAATAATTCTATTGATTCGCGTATTGCACTAGTTAGGATTGTGTGCCACATTATATTTGTTTGTGTTGCTGTGTACTGGGCCTCTAGCTCATTTTTCCCTATAGTAATGATGACAATGAGTATTACGATGACTTGGGTTACGGTCAGGATGAGATGCTATTCTTGATAAATGGGACGATTAGGATGACTATTTCATAATATTTTTTGAAAGAAACTTTTATAAGACTTTATTTGTAAAATATAATAATATGGACCACAGCTTTTTCATAAAGCCTATATTTGTTATGTAAAAAGCTAGTTTTTCCTATTATGTATATTATGAGTTTGGCTTTGTAATCCTTTAAGTGCCAGAGATAATGATATTATTTAAATATTTATATGAAGTTATCTACTCTTAAATGAGTAGTATTGATAAAGTTTTATGTCTTAACAAGTTGATCAAGTAATGGGTATAAACTCTTTATTTTGAACAATCTTACGTATAGTATTTTTGCAAATTATATGTGATTGAAAACTTGGTATGTGATGATTTTGATAAAGAACATGTCAGTCCTTACAATTAAATTAATGCTGATATTATAGTATAATCTATCTGTTCTTTTCTTGGCTTAGGACTGATTTAATCTTATAAAGCTATGATTTGATTGAAATACCTCAAAAGTTTAGATGTCATATCCGTCCATGTTATAATTACGGAATAAATAAGCGTGGAACGTGCTACTTGTGTCAATTTTCCCCGAATTTTTTAACATTAACTTTAGTAGGTGCCAAAGAAATAGCGTTTCGGAAAAAGATTCATATAATTTTATTGTCAAATATATATAAAATAAGTAACATAGAAATTGCATCAACGCCGACATTAAGATGCTTTTAAATATAGTAAAATAACACAAGCGGGTTCTTTTCCTGGATTCTGTTCCCAGTCGAAACCTTAACAAAAAAGAAGGATGTTATTGAGATAGCTTCCCATGCAATCATTTGAAAGAAGGACCCTATTTATATATTAATTAAATAGAGATAATTTTATGAAGAGTATTTAAATTTTAATAAAATATATAATTAAATATCTAAATTTTAAAATTGGTCAATTTAATATATAAACTTTGAAATTGATTAATTTATTATCTAGAAAACTTAATAAGTTTTTTAAAATACTAAATTAATTAATTTAAAAATTCAAATACTAAATTAATTTATTTCAAAATTAAGAAAAATTTAGTATTAGTCCATAAACTTACTTTACATGAATGAATTTACCATGATAAACTTACCACATTTAGCAATACATACCATATTTAAACTCAATCCTTATTTTAAATTATGGGCAACTTCTTCCAGTAATTTCCCAAAAACAAGTCTTAACTTGTCTTTAAGAACATATGATACACATATTATATATATTCCAATAGATATATATATATATGTATATATGTGCGTGATGACAGCACAGTGCCTAGTGGGAACAAATGAAAGTGATAGAACACTACGTTTCTGCAAGAACTATAATTATTAGGTAGTACGAGAAGCAGGCTCTAGCTATCCTTCGTATATCTTAGGGCATCTTTGTATCAATCGGCTTCTTAACAAAATTTTCAAGAAATTTTCTCAACGATTTAAGACTTCATATATTATCATTAAATCCTTTATTAGACTTTCTTTTTTATAACTTTTAAAAATTTTATAAGACTTACATTACTATTAAAACTCAACCTTTATCATTGTAAGAAAGGAAAAAAAATAAAAAAGAAAATCCTAAGTTGTGATCCTTAGCTGAGAAACCCATCCCATGGTTTAAGCACCAAAAAATTTACTTTATTAGTGTTGTTGTGTTTGACTTAGGTTTTTAACCAACGAATTAATAAAGTTGCTATGGTCTATTTTTTCATGTGTATGTTATTTGTATCTGATCTGTATCTATATATTTATAGTGTTTATTTATAAGTAAAAATGTTATTTTTCATCTATATATGTTTTTAACAAATAGTTTAATTATAACAAATATGAAATAGATACCAAATGATACCAAACCAACAAACCAAACACATTCATAACGCATAAAAGATCGAAATTTTCTTAATTTAACATTTTAATAACTATTACAAGCATCGTTGATACACATACAATAAAAGATGTATAAATATAAGTATATATACACACATATTTATTTTACATCATTGGTAGATTTTTATTTTAACACACCTAAACATATCAAATATTGTGTGTATATATATATATATAAAATACTTAACGTTTATCTAATTTCTTATTTTAGTCCATGATAATTGATAGGTCTTCTATGTTCTTCTTAAGTAAGGTTTTTGTTGGATCTTTGGCTTTTAGGGTGAAGTTCTATTGTTAATTGCATACATAAACTCATAAATATGCCATTTATCGAAAGACTACTTGATCATGGGCAATGAACAAAACATTAATTTTAGTTCTAGATTATATGCTAGAGATTTTGTCACATACAACTCTAATTTTTTTGTATTTTTTAGTAAGATGTTTTCATTAGGAACTCCTAGTCATTGTCCTTTTCCTTTTGCTAACGTTGGCCTCCCATCCCACGTTATCTTCTAGCTTGATTGCATGAGAATCTAATCAATTCTCATTTACCACAACCAACATTTTGCATCCATCAAACTTCTCTATTTATCATGCTTTGTCATAACCATCGTAGTAGATGAAAAAAGATCAACTCACAAACGAAGTTTTATATCTACACATTGACCTTACTATTGGATCAAAATAAGACATACAAACAAAAACTTAATATATATTTATACGTATTTAGAGGGACCATAGAATTTTTCCACAACATGTTTCCAACACTCTTTTCACCTTTCCTCTACATATATTAATAATAGAAAAGATTTTTTTTATGATTATTGAACAGCTCATATTATATCTAGCTATGATTGAACCCTAAGATATCTTTTACATTAACTTTTATAATCAATTTAATTTTTAGAAGTAGCATTATCCAAACAAATCTAAAAAGATTCCTCAAAGCTATCCCTCTTTAACTAAATTCCCCATCTGACCTCTTCCATAATCTATGGTGCATCTTCATTCATCTCCAAGCCAATTCCTTTAATGATTGACAAGGTAAATTAGTAATTTATGCATTTTATTCCATCATCTCCCATTACCTGTTAATCAAGAATCTAATCAAATCCCTTTTTTTTTTCCCAGTGCAAGGATCAAAATTGTTGCAACGGTAGGTCAAGAGACGAAAAAAAGGAAGTAATGATGGCTGTTTTAAATTTTTCTCTAAGCATAAGATTACATTCTTGATGACTCATCACTAAAACTAAGGTTAAATCTAAAAGGAGATCATTCTAGGATTTGCCCGGTAAATGTCATATGACATTAGGGTAGTATAAAACCTTATTATGCTCTTATGACATATTTATCGTGCAAGAATGGACTCGGAATGGAATTAATTCCAATTCTATTTTCATTCTTAAGTTTGAATCTATTTATAAAAGTTGGAATTGTCGATTTCCTTTTATGAATTTGAAAGGGAATTCGATTCCACACGATTGAAAATGTGAAATTGAAATTCTATTTCATCTATTCAATCATTACTATTCCAATTAACTTCATATTTCTATACATTTTTATTATTCACACTTATTATTAAAGATATTTTTGACAAACATCATATTAATTTTCATGATGTATCTAAACAATGAGATAAATTTATCATTTCAATACTTATTCTAATCAATTCCATTCTGAATTATTTTTACATACTAAACGTGATATTATAACTTACATTACTATAATATTTAAAATTAATTTGAGGCAAGAAACAATTTGGGGTACAATGCAAACAACCAAATGAGAGGAAGCTAAACTCGATGAAGCATTCACCTGACCCCCAAAATAGGATTCCTGTGGCAATTTGCATGCACTCAAAATCAAATTCCGTAAAACAATGCTTTTGCAGGCCACGTTGACATATGTCAAATGACGGGTAAATGATTGTCCCAGCCATGTGTTGTTTGTCCTATCGGATCATTGAAAACATGGAAAATCTGATTTGGGATGATAATTATCAAATTAATACAAGTGGTATATGAATATAAATATAACTTTTGCGTGAATCAACAGTAGCAATTGTCCTGTCAGCACCCATGGCATGCCATCATTTACATGGCTTGTCCAATCAATGAAGAACATTACAGTGGGATATATGAGGGTAATATTATGGGGTTAAGTTGATTGAAGTACTTCCTTTTAATATGGTAGATTTGGATGAAAGGATGGTTAGTTTAGTGCAAATATGGTGGTTTTTCTTTTTTATGATAAGTTGGTGCAAATATGATAGATTTAATATATAAATAATATGATAGGTTTGTTCTTATTTTAAGTGACGGTAAAACAATTTATATCAATAGCATATAAGGTTTGAGGATTATGAAAAACTATCTTAGAAATAGATACATATATCTTTTTAATCAAAGTAAAACTTCTGCATAAGATTCGGTCTCTAAACCTCATTTTCACTTCTAAATTATGAAATATTTTAATAAATGAGTATATCCACGAATACTTAAATCTGGCGATTAAATCAAATCAATTATTACTTATAAGTAGAGTTTAATAGAATTTAATCCTATTAGATCTGTGAATACAAATTATCAAATTAATTATGCATTTGAAAAATTGAGACTAACAAATTGTTGTGGTATGTGACTTCACTTTTTGATAAGATTTCACGTCCAATATGAATAATTCTATGATTTAGCCCTACATGGTGTATATGGAAGTATCGGGTATTAATGACTTTGGTGTATTCGTTAAGGATTATAAAATTTTCAACTTATATTATATACTTTTGAAAGGCAAAGGTATCAGACAGTGAATGTAACTTTGCACAGTTGTCGCACATCTAAGTTTTTCTCTGTTTAATTTGATGGAGTATACTTAAATTATATATACTTTATTTGTATTTTATCTGTAAAATTTGTATGTTAGTAGTTAAATTTTTATTTTATCTATTTATATTTTCCAAAGCATCCTCATAATGATTATGTCAACTGGTCAATAAGATTGACAATTGCGAGTACATTTTTTTCAACCTTTACTACTGTGTGATTCTAAATTAACAGATAATAAGTCATAATTATGTGATCGATTTATTAATTAAAGAAAAAAAAAGTTCCAATTCTAAAATATTCTAGTGAATTGCCAATTTTCCATGCCTAAATGATGCACTGCTCATCTAGCTAATGGGATAAATAAGATTATAATTAATTTTTTATTAATGAAGAAGCAAATAAAAGTTTGTGTGCTATTTTTCACTAAAATCACCATATGATACTTTTATGAGTATCCTCTCAAGGAAACCAAGCATTTCTCAACTAGTAATCGTGTAAGATCAAAATCCATAACCTATAGTCCTTTGAAATTGCATATTTTTAATAAAAATTGGATTGATGGACCTTTTTCAAGCTTAGAACATGCAATTTACTCAAAAAAAAAAAAAAAAAAAAACACTTGTGCAATACATGTATTGATGGCCTCTGAAAATAAAAAAGAGAGTTTCACCAAGCGGTCCCAAATGTTCAAAATTCATGGATTATAGTCCACAGAAATTATCCAATTTTAAGTAAAAATTGGATTAGTACGCTTTTTAGGGCTTAAAATGCGTCACTTTCCACAAAAATCGCTTTATGACACTTGAGCAGATATCCTTGATTTCAATGGATTATAGATAATGGATTTTTTGTATTCTAAAATCATCATGTGTCCTCATAAGAAAACAAAGTATTTTCCACGGTCACCTCAAAAGATCAAAATCCATGGCATATAGTCCACACAAATAAGAAATACCCATATAAGTGCTATAAAAGTGGTTTTAGTGAAAACTTACACCTTATAATCCTGAAAAGGTCCATTCATCTAGTTTTTGCAAAAAATATCAATTTCGACGGGCTACATAAAGCCGTAGAATTTGAGCTTTTTTCTATGGTAACTTGTTAAAAATTCATTTCTTTCTCGAGAGAATGTATATACAAGTACTATGGGGTGATTTTGGTAGAAAATTATATGTTACATGCCTTAAAAAAGTCCACAAAGTCCATTTTTGCTAATATTGGCTGATTTTAAATACTACAGGCCTTAAATAATGAGGTTTTCCGAGTTCATCTGTAAATTGGAAAGACAATTATACAAGTGTTGTGCAAGGTACTTTTGTGAAAAATTACGTGTATAGGTTATGAAAAAAATCTATCAATATCATTTTTGCTAAAAACATCGATTTCGATTGAATATAGGCCATGGATGTTGAGATTTTGATATCATTTATGAAAAATCCTTTTTTACTTTAGAGTACGTCCCTACAAGGACCATAAAGTTAATTTGGTTGAAATTTATGCATTCCAAGCCTCAAAAGTCTTTCAATTCAATTTTTGCTAAAAACAACCAATTTTAATGGACTGTAAGCTATGGATTATGAACTTTGAGGATCACCAATTGAAAATCTACTTTTTTTCTTGAGATGACATCTATACAACTGTCATTAAGTGATTTTAATGAAACATGCACATTATAGGCTTTAAAAAGTTTACTGATCCGATCTTTACGAAAAAAAGATTAATTTCAATAGACTGTGAACTATGGATATTGAGCTTTAATGGTCATTCATTGAAAAACCCCCCTTTTTTCTTAAATGAACATTCGTAGGAGTTTCAAAATGTGATTTTGGTGGAAAATTGTGTATTCTAGGCCTAAAAGAATTACAAATCCATTTCCTTTTTGGTTTTTTGTAAAAAATTGCTAATATTAGAAGATTATAGGTTATGAATTTTGAGCTTTCAAGGTGACCCAGTGGAAATTTCTTTTTTTTTTTTTTTTAATCAATAGGACATCCCTACTGCAATCCAATTTTTTGTTATAAATAACCAATTTTAAAGGATCACAAGTCATTTGTTTAGAGTTTTCAGTGTCGCCCATTGCAATTCCCAAATTTTTTTCAAAGAAAACATTCGTATAAGTACCATAAATTGATTTTGGTAAATAATTGCATGTTTTAAACCTCAAAAAGTTCACCAATCAAATATTTGTCAAAAAAGTGGCTGATTTTGGTGCAATAACGGTCACATATCTTGAGGTTCCGAGGTGAATAAGTTAAAATTCATCTTTTTTTTCCTTATGGGACATCTGTATAAGTGGCATTATGTATGTTTTAGGCTTCAAAAATTTCTACTAATCCAATTTTCACTTGATATAGTCGATTTAAGTGAATTGATAGATTTTAGGCTTCTCAGGTTATCCATGAAAAATCATTTTATTATTTTTTTCCTTCGGATAATACCTGCACAAGTACTGTAAATTGGTATCACCGCCCACTCTCGAGCACAATGCTCTAGCATTACTTCCTAAGAGCATAGTGTCTAATGATTTCATTATAGTTGTGTACTTTTTTACCAATCACACATAAAGTTAATTATAATATTAATTATTATTTACAAGTTTGAGTAATGTATAATATTATTCAATGTTTTTAAATAAAATTTTGTTATGAAATTATCATCACAGTAAAATAAAAATCATAGTAACTATTTAGAACATTAGTTTAAAGTATACGAGTGGAAAACTTTGGCTTGGACATGGGCGTGATGAGGTGTAGCATCCGTGATCCAACGAGGCAAACAAGACATCGTTTTGTCTGTACTGCCAACATAGGAAAGAACAAATGTTAAACATTCCTGGAAGGAGTGCAATGGCCAATGAAAGAGGAAGCCAGCTTGCCTATTCTCATTCTTTTTCACTTCAACTTTGGTCACATCACATGTTAACTCAGAAATTTAAATGCCCTCTGATCACCCCCTCCAATCTCGCCTCACCGTTGACCATCAAACAGTGCCTTCACGCTTGTCGACACACACCAACATCCCCCTTGAATTTTATCGAAGGATAATAAAATTAGCAGAACTATGATAAAGCATGGATTATTAATATTACGTTATGCAATTTTTTTTGTCATATTATTGGACCTATTTGTTTGATATGTTTTATCATACTATTTTCGTCATTTTTAAATAGATATTAATAAAAGAAACATATAAAAAATAGATATTTTTATTCATAAAAAGATAAAAATAAATCATATGTAGCTATGATACAAATAATAAGATATTTGGATGGTTAGTTTTTTATTTATATTTATATCTTTTTCAAAATAATATGTGTAAATATATTCGATTTATATTTATTTATATATAATTTTTTAATAAGAACTGCTAACTTTTTTTTATCCATATTTAATTCTTTGTAAATAATTTATTAAAAAAAATTTGAAAAAAAATATTTGTATCTATAATTTGCCAACCAACAAAAAAACAAACAAACTCATAAATAAAAAATAGATGCAAATTACATATAAATAAGATACAAAAAAAAATCAGACAGTCCAAACAGACCCATAAACCATAATATACCACACCAATGCATGTTTGGTTGGACAAATGAAATAAAGTAAAAAACAAACAAAACTAAAACTAATAATTATTTTATTGCACTTCATTTGAGATATTATAGATTGAAATAGAAACATATCAAATTAAATCAAATTAAAACTATTTTCTTGGTTATGTAAAGTAAATGATACTTCTCATTTTGCAGTCACAATAATTCTATATGATGCCTATATTCTGAAAAAATTTATGAATGGTTAACAATATTACTGGCTGTTGGGTTAGTGCGTGGACAAAAGTCAATAATAGGTTCATTTTTTAATTTTACATTGTTTTCAAACTTTGGTCTAGTCTGTGTATCCTTGTTTTGGGTTCTTCACATAGGAATCTATAGAAAGGATGTTATTTTTTTAGGCTTTGATAGATGGTGAAATCCTTAAAAGTTGGGTCATCCATGTCGTTTTATAGTTCTTTTATTTTACTGAGCATATTATTTAAATATATATAAAATCCACAAAACTTAAAAAGAGATGAAACACATATCTACCATTATCGAAAAAATTACATAAATATAATTTATACAAAAATAATTATCTAAATATTATTGTTATATCGTATCTTAGGTATGGGATATACAATTTTATATGTGTATCACATATCCAAAATGCAATACAAACAATTTTGCCTAGTTGTGTATCGCATCTTAGATTAGCGACATATACATGTGTCATCCGTGCAAGATGCAATACACGTATATATAAATGTGGACATACGATACACACACAAAAAAAAAAACCAATGTTGCATCTTGAACATGCGATATAGCAATGATATTTAGGTAATTAATTTTATCTAATTTGTATTTGTATAATTATTTTTCAAATTGATGGTACATAAGAATTAATCTTCCTAAAAAGTTGTGAAGGATTTTACGTAAAGAATCTTAGAGATTACGTAATAAGATCTTTTGAAAAAAAAAATATCTTTAAAATACTGATGTAACACTTTAAGAATCTTTTTAAATATACTAAGGATGTGAATTCTCTCATAAGCTACATTTCATGAATCAAGTACATGATATTTATTAAGTGTATTATATAAATATATATATAGGATCCACAAAACTTAAAAAAAGGGTGAAAGACATATCTACTATCCCTAGAAAAAAATTACACAAATACAATGTAGATAAAAATAATTATATAAATATAATCGTTATATCACATCTTATGTATGGGATTTATACTTTTATACATTATCACATATCCAAGATGCAATACAATGTTTTAAGCTAATTGTGTATCACATTTTAGACGAGTGACACATACATATATCATCTGTGCAAGATGAGATGCACACATATCATATGGATGTATGATACACAAAAAAACCCAATATCACATATTATACATGCTATACAATGATGATATATGTGTAATTAATTTTATCTAATTTGTGTTTGTATAATTATTTTTCAAATTGATGGGTGCATAATAATTAATCTTCTTAAAAATATGTGAAGGATCTTACGTAAAAAATCTTAAAGATTGAGTGATAAGATTCCTTAAAAAAATATCTTTAAAATATTGATATAACACTTTAAGAATCTCTTTAAATATGCTAAGGATGTGGATGCTCTCATAAGCTACATTTCACAATCAAGTATATGATATTTTGCATATGATCCAAAAATTGTAAGTGATGGTAATCCTTCAAAATTATATATAGCAAATTGAAAATCATCAAATAAAATATAATTAAATTTAAATTTAAATTATTAATTAACTCATAAAACAAATTATTTGAAGAATGGTAAAGGGACCATAAAATTATTCACAAGAAATAATTAGGGATGCAATCGAAGCGGGTTTGTGATGAGTCATATAAAATCCGAACCCGATCCGATTCCTTATAGGGTCGTCCAAATCCACTCCACAACCTTATAGGGTTTTATATGCAATACTCAAACCCATCCCGACCACTTGACCCGATCTTGCCTTTACACTTTTTTTTTTTTGCCTTTTTTGTTCTTTTTATTTACCACTTGTTTACTTATCTTCATGATATATTCTTATTTATAAGTAAGCTAACAACTGATTTTTTATGTATGGTGATCAATTTTAAATATAATATAGTAAAATTTACTTTACTTAAGGATCGATATCGATATATAAACATGAATGTTTTTTCTACTTGTTAATCATAAGAAATCATGGTATTCTTAATTGGATAAAAAAATAATCTATACAATCATAGAACTATTAAAATAATAAAAAATAGTTTGATGTTATAAAATTGTATTTTATTTTTAGTAATTTAGCAGGTGAGGTTGATCTTATAAGGTTATGACTACGATCCGAACTCGATCCATGACTCAATAGGATCGCAAAAGTTTTTACTAAACCCATATTGTAATCCTTTAGAATCAAACTCCATATGGTTTTTAGTTGATTGAATGAATTGGATACCTTATAACGATCTACCAAATCGCATTCCTAAAAATAATGTTCGATAAATCTTATCGTTACTTGATCTCGCACGAGCTCCCTAAACCGTCCCCATCTATATTTGAAGCCTGCATTTCTACCGCATCAGATCCGATATTTACTCTAAAATTGACCTAACCCCACAAGGTTTCACGTTTTTTAAGGTCCAACGAACATGAAAGCTTAGCTCTTTTGTACTGACAATGGAAGTAGGAGGGTCAAAATCCTAATCGTGATCTGGAACCCACTGTTAAAGATATTTAACTGTGGCCATTAGTCAGCGTTAATTCAATGCATTCTTATTAAGTCACCATCAAGGCATCAAGCAATCTATTGGAAGTGGAATCAGGCCATAAGGCTGCCAGTACGACTGCCACTCATTCTATACCTTTTTCCCCTTTTTGGCCTTTTAAATAAAACTTTATCATTAAATATGAAGAGAAATTATAAAACAAACCCATCCAGTTACAATACGGGGTTTGTTTGGTTTTTTAGTTTTCAAGTCACTTTTGATATTTTATTTTATTATTTATAAAAAATACATATAAATAAAAAATAAATATTTTTATACATAAAAAAATAAGATAGATCATATACAAATAAGAAGTCTATTTGGATGATTTATTTTTTCATATGTATATATAAATGTATCTAATTTATAATTATATTTTATTTATATGATATTTTCATGAGAATTGCTTACTTTTTTTTTGTCGTATCTATTTTTTTGTAAATAATTTATTGGAAAAAAAGTTTGAAAACAATATTTATATCTATCAGAAACCTTAGCTATACGTCTCACAGTTTTATTCTTTTGGTACCAACGCTTCCCAATAAATAACCCATTTTGGAATTAATTTACGTAGAGTACGTTTAATTTTAAAGTTCTGACGAATTCTAAATCATTACACCAATAGGCTTCTTTTTTTATTAAAGTTCCACCATTTATATTTAAGAGATATGACATACCCCTCCTCTTATAAAATCGACGTTCTTATTAGTTTCATTACACAGGTCCAAAACCACACTAGACAATGATGACGCAATCCTCCACTTTCTAGCTAATGAACTGCTCTGATACCACCTATAATGTCCCGGAACTCCGCCCACCAAGATATTATCTGTTTTGACTACACGTCACATAGTTTTTTCCGTTTTGTGCGAGCGCCTAAGGGGGTCATCCATCTTTGGATTGTTTAGCAGAGCACGCTTAATTTTAGAGTTCCGACGAATTACAAACCATTACCACAAAAGGCGCATTTTTTATTAAAGTTCTACCATCTATATTTGAGGAGTATTACAATATAGAAATCGATTAAATATAAATAAGATATATATAAAAATAAAACACTCTAAAAAAACTGATAATCATTTGAACTGTTCTATCAGTTGGACTATACAAGGAGATATGAAATAAAGGCATGAGCATATCTCTCTAATATTTACTGGTTGTTCACTTTGTTGTATAGAATAAGAGGGGATTGAAATTCTAATTGAAGATGAATGTAATATGATTGAAATGACTATTATAATATTTATTTGAAGTAAAAAGTAAAATAAGTCATTATTTGAATAAAATGTAAAATATCTATAACGTCCCTTTTTCTATAGAGAGAAAATAATTATATATGTGATATTTTTAAAATAATGATATTTATAATAAAGTTAAAAAATAAATTATTGAATAATTATTCATGAGTATTGATGCATAAGTTGTTATTCATTATGTAATAGTAATTTATTATGAATTATTATTCTTTTAAAATAAATATTATAGAATGAAAAAAAAATTAAATAACTATTTATATGCTGTGAATATTATAAGTTATTATATAAGCATAATTATTGATCTTATAATGCCAAAAATGATTGAAATAACAGCCGTGCTCCTGCCTCAAAAATAAAAGTTAAAATTCAAACGTCGGTACTATCTTGATGGGGCATGCAGTTAGGCTCATGATATTTTATACATACATACATATATATATATATATATATATCTCAAAGTGAAAGGGAAAGCTAAAAAAAAAATTTAAACTAAATAATTAAACCTAGCTAGGTTGGGTTTAGCTTTAGCCCTTGGACATAATGCAGTTGGGTGATAATTCATCTGACAGATGCCTACATTCATCTAGGATATTAGTTAAGGGCATAAATGTCTACACATAGGGTAACAGTAAAATTTCAATTTTTACTCATATTATTATTTTAAAAGGGAACACATTAATATATAGTTATGGAAGTCCAATTTTATGCATATTGTAAGGGATATACTGGAGGGGAAAAAAAACCCTTGACATACTCATTAACCTTAACTAGTTACTGACACTAATTTAGGTTCCATCGATACAAAGGTTTAGATTCATAACGGTACGAGTATCAAACCCATGTAAGCCGATTCGATTAGAGGGCCTGCACATAGGATTGCAATGGCGGTATGAAGATTCAAATATAATATATTTCACTTGATAAATCCTAAATAAAGCTATTATAATATATGATTATTTGGTAGCTAACTTATAATGAATAAAAATTTAAGGAACACTTATATCGAGATGCAAGTGGGAAGTTTGAAAAATCATACATAAGAAATATTAGATTTGTGCGAAGAGGTTATAAAAATAAATATTCATTAACCATATATCTTAAGGTTTTTTTATTATAGATAGTGTCAAACCTATTAACATATTTCTTCATAAAATCTTTTTGAAAAATTTATTCCTATTGAAGGTTCCCCATCTTTTAACAAATTGGTATCAGAGCCAATTATTCTATTGGATAATTCCTATAATTGGCTCTTCATGCGGATGATGTATGGTGGGTAAGTGGGAAGCATCCCACCCATTATAGAGACTCACACTTAGAGAGTAAAATTGTTTTGATGCAAGTGTAAGGTTTGAAAAATTAATAACAAAATTTTCATTACAATTTCATAAAAAAATCCTTAATATTAAAAAAAGGATAGTTGTTTATTATTTAAATTTATAAATAAAAATTTTAAAACGAAATAGATTTTAAAATACATTTATTTAAATGAATAATAATAAATAAAAATAATACTATATATTTATTTCATTTCTCATAGGTGATGATTTTATTATAATTTTATTGATTGAGCAAAATAAACTAACCCTCTCTATCGAAGCTAAGGAAATAATTGATGAGAATCCAAATTCAAACTAGGGATGCAAGCAGGGTAGATCATTATAGGGTATCCGATCATCTAACCGGTTAAAAACTCTATAGGGTTTTAGGATTAAAAAAACCTATAATTTATTGGGTCTGGTTCGGTTTATTATATAACCGGTTGAGAAAACTCAACCCAACATAAATTTAAAATATAAAATATTAAAAATATTAAGTTATTTAAGCAAGGATCCCATTTATATTCTATGTATATGAAAGTAAGCGAAAATGAAGTATTTGTATTTTTTTATATGATATTATTATCTAAAATTCATTCTTTCAATATAAGTATTTGTACTATTAATAACTTAAAATAAATTTTTTTTCTTTTCTTAAGAAAAAATTAAAAATTTTGAGATTGAATCGGATTATGAATTCCTTAAAACTCTATCGAGTCGGATTTTAAAAATAATAAAAATAACCCAATAAATTTTTCTCAGTTCAGAGACATTCATTAAGAATACCGTATTTGAATTTCAAAATACCCATTCCAAACCCATTATTGTTCTTTCAAACACACTTAGAGCCTTTGACCTATTGGTCCATGACCTATATCTACACCCGAGGGACTGAGGGACAACTCACTCCTTGCCTAACCTTTTTCCATTATCATTTTATATCCATCAATCAACCATTTATTGAGCATGCAACATGAACATGAGGAAGTGAACGTGAAATAATTCAACGGTGGAAAGATTAAGATAAGGTCAGGTGAGCCCTACAAACTGTACGGCAAGAAGAGACAGCACGCCACCTCCGTAAATTTAGGTCATGTTGTCTCTCTATTATAAGTCTCCTCGAGCACCGTGCCCGTGTCCCCTCCCCAGTCCCCCCTCCTCTCTCTCTCTCTCTCTCTCTCTCTCTCTTTCATTTTTTTTTTTATCACTTTTGCCTTTGCATTATGCTTCTTTTTTGGTTCGTATTTAAATCTTTTTCATGATTAAACCCTAAGTTTTATTCGTCATTAACTAATTATAAATCATATCTTGGCTCAGAGAAAGTTCCATGGCACTGTGTCACGTGCACACATCTTCTTTATTAGCCCTTTTTGGGTTATAATATCACCGACCATGACGATTGTCGGTGTGCGTCACTTTTTCATTTTTTTCGGATTGGAAAATGATTGTGATTGTTGTTTCGAATGATGTAGCGATGCCCCCCAATCTCTTTAGACGAATGCTGTGCTCAATAATTAAAAAAGCGAAAAACAGGTATATGGTGAAATTTACACGAAACGATGAATGATTGAATTTAAAATTCAAATTAAAGATGAAACATCATATAAGTGACAAAATTGAAGAGACGAACACTAATGATTGAGATGCAAATAGAGGATTTTTATTATATTATAATGATATGCTATGTTAGGGTTGGTTAAATTATCTGATTTTTATTTATATTTTATTTATATTTGATATATATTTATAACTTATTTATATCTATAAAAATATATATTTTTCATCTGTATCTATTTCTTAATAAATATATATTTAAAAACAACAAAAAACAAATGTCCAAACAAACGAAAAAAAAGATGAAACAAACAAACCAAGATGAATTGAAAGATTGATTTGAAATATAAATTTTCTGTTAGATAGATGAAAGATGGAAGTCTCCAATAGTTTTGTAATATCTTAAATTGAGAGTATTATTAGCCCGTCACGTGTTTTTGCTAAAGATTGACACGCTAAATCACAATTTATAACATAATATAACTCCAATATCTCACATTAAAGAAAAACTTTAAAATATTAATGTGCTAATAAAAGCTATAAACAACTCAGTTGGTATAAACCAAGCACCAACTTACATCAAACTTAAAACATTATATGAAAAAATCTTATAGCTTCAAGAATCATAATAATATCTATTTAAAAATTTATAAAGTCTTCGACTCTAATTATCTCTCCGATTCAAAACATCAATAATCAGCTAAATGCCAACTACTATCGTCGTCTTATAATCTACGAATACATCACAACCAGACAAATAAAAAATAAGTTGATTATCACCCGTTCCTTAAAAATAAAAAGGAATGATCGCAAAGACCCAGTATGTCAAACCACAATCACATGTGCTTGAACAAACATCTTATATTCACCTGCAACATAGTAATACATGCGGCAATCACGGTTTATTATATTTAATTAGCTAGACAACCAACATAGTTTATAACCACTTGCAACTAGTCCTAAAGCCGAAGTAACTCATGACTCATAAAACATAGATACATATATACATAGATATTCTATATATACTAGTGTTAGGTACTCACACATCTTGGGTACCGTACCTATACCATTCATAAATTATCATAATTATCTCTGTGTGCAACTCCACTCGGGACAACGACACACATAAATTATTAGGGTGTCTCCTAATAACACTTGTATTCCAATCCACTAGACCTAGCCAAGCACAATCAACGATCGATTTTAAAGCTAGATAGTATTAAGTCCATTTGCGATTTCTAGGCCTACTTTGACAAGCAATAACCAAGATAAGGACGTACCTTATGCGACAACTGAATCAACTAATTCGACGAAATGAAGATCACATGATCACGTATAGGAAAACTAACTCAATTTTTTTTTCAAAAGAAAAAAACATTACTTCTAAGATCATCTAAACTCCTAAACTATTGAGAACTACAACTATTTTAAGTCTGGATATGGATTACTACTTGATTTAGGAAACTAGATATTAAACTAAGGATTAAGATGTTTAGGAAGGACAAAACTAGGTTTAAAAAAGGTTACATAATCCCCCTATTGGTCATGCTCGTGATACAGAGAGTGATAGACTTGAGAATAAAAGAAAACATAATATATCACCATCACGCTCGTTATTTGGGTTGGGAAAGGGGGGGAGGCGTAGGCATAAATGCCATCACGATCGTGATGGGGGTGGTGATGGCCATCACGACCGTGATCGGCTTGGATAAGCTACACCTGAGAAGATCACAGTCGTGACTCCTGTACAAACCTTTGATCAAACCAAAACATGAAAAAGTTGAAAAGAAAACCTTTTTCTTAATTTTAACCTAAATTAAACCCCCAAAAAATACTTATTAATGTAACAACATCATTATAACCATATTAGCTGAAAACAAATTATGTTCCCTTTTTCTTTTGCACAAAAAAAAAAAAAAAACCATCGTTGGAACAAAAAGTTAGGGTTCTTGTGATCTCTCTACCTAAACGTCAGCACGTTGATTTTAAAGGAGCAACTTAAGAAAGAAACTCTTAAGAAATTCTAAAGAACACGAAGGAAAACGATCTACCTTTATTTCACAGTCTCTTGATGGTCCTTCAAAGGAGATCTTTAGAGAGAGATTTAGGGTTTGACTCATTGCAAAATTCTTTAAAGAAAGATACGTATTTTCTTTTTGGTGAGGGTTAAAAGTAATTATTTATTAAGGAAAACTTATTCGTCCTTTTATTTAAAGCGCATGACATTATCACCCTTCATTATGATTTATTTATCTTTATATTAGATCTCTTCCCCCTAAAAGAAACTTTCGTCCTCAAAAGTTACCTTTTATCATTGAAAAGCTCATGATACTTTGTCCTCATCTTTTCCTCTAGCTCCAAAGTAGCTTCCTCTTCAGATTGATTCGTTCATTATACTTTCACGTGTTTGATCACTCGCCTTCTTAATGTCTACTCTTTAGCATCAATAATCTTTATTGGCTTTTCAACTTTGGTGAGATTTGGTTGTACCTCAAATGGTTCCAAAGCTATTATATGTTCAGGATCCTTCACGTATTTCCTCAACATAGAAACACAAAGCACATTATGTACCCTATCCAAACTAGACAGTAACACTAATCTATAAGACACATCGCCTATTCACTCTAAGACTTCAAAGGTCCCACATACCTGAGGTTTAACTTACCTCTCAAACCAAATCTGACAACACCTTTAGCTAATAAGATCTTAAGCAGGATATGCTCTCTTATTTGAAACTCCAACGGTCTTCTCCTCTTATTCGGATAATTTTTTTGACGGTTTGAAGTAGTTTGCAATTTCTACCTGATTGCTTTGACATTATCAATAGCATCATGTACCAACTCTGGTCCCATGATCCATCCATCACCCACTTCATCCCAATGGATTGGTAACCTACACTTTCTAGCATCCAAGACTTCATAAGATGGCATTCTAAGCGATGTTTGATAGCTATTGTTGTAAACGAACTTTACCAAAAATAAGTGCTCATCCCAGCTATCTCCAAAATCTAAAACATATGCTCTCAACATGTCTTCCAATATTTGGATGGTCCGTTCAGATTTCCTATCTGTCCAGGGGTGATAGTTGTATTAAAAGCCACTTTAGTGCCCAAAGCTTTGTGCAAACTCTTCCAAAATCTTCCAGCAAACTTAGTCGCTCTATTTGATACTATAATCACTGGCATCCAATGCAACCTCACTACCCCTTTAATGTAAAACTTTGCCAAATGCTCTAAAGTATACCCAATACTAATGAATATAAAGTAAGCTACCTTAGTCAGCCTGTCTACAATCGCACATACTGAGTGAAATCTTTCCCTTGTCCTAGGTAAAGCAAAACAAAATCCATAATCACGTGCTCCCACTTCCATTGAGGTATGGGTCAAGGCTTTAATTCACTTTCTGGTCTTCTGAGCTCAATATTTTAACTAACAAGTATAACACTTAGATACATCTTATGGCACATTTTGTTGCCTCCCGGGTGGATAGAAATAGAATATCCAAAGTAAAGTGCCACTTTTAGCAACTCCTTCTTAAGTTCTTCCTGCTCCAATACACATACCCTCCCTTTATATCTCATAACACCTTTGCTATCTATATGAAACTCGATTATTCTTCCCACTTCCATTCTCTTCTTTATCTCTTGGATACTTGGATCATCCACTTATGTTGCTTTGATTATTTCTATGATAGTAGGTTGAATCTGCAAGTTGGTAGTCTTACTCCTATTCGTTTGGTCACTATTTCCAATTCCAGCTTTCTCATATGATCTATAAAAAGACATTCATAAGTAATCAAAGTTGCTAGATTCTCAATTCGCTTTCTACTTAAGACATCTGCTACTATATTTTCCTTCCCAGGATGGTACTGAATATCTATATCATAATCTTTTATCAGCTCCAACCATCTCCTCTGTCTTATATTCAGCTTCCTCTAGGTAAAGATATACTTTAAACTTTTGTGGTCAATATATACCTTGCATCTCTCTCCATACAGATAGTGCCCCCATAGTTTTAAGGCATGTACCATTGCTGCTGGTTTCAAGTCATGTATAGCATAATTCATCTCATAAGGCTTCAACTGTCGAAAAGCATATGCTATCACCTTGCCTCTTTACATTAGCATGCATCCTAACCCTCGTATGGACAAGACACTATAGATGGTATACTCTTCACCACTCACTACTAAGGCTATAACTAATGTGGATACTAGCTTTTCCTTCAACTGCCAGAAGCTATTCTCACAATTCTCATCCCATTCGTACCTTACCCCTTTTGGGTTAGTCTGGTTAAAGGACTTGCAATCTTAGAGAAATCTTCTACAAACATTCTGTAGTAGCCAGCCATTCTTAGAAAACTTCTAATTTCTTATACACTTTTAGGATTTGGCCATTCAACCAACGCCTTTATTTTCTCAGGATCCACTGCTATACCATTTCCATTAATAATATGCCCCAAGAAAGGTACTTATTCTAACCAGAGCTCACATTTTGTAAACTTAGCATACAACTTTTCTTTTGTACACAAAACTAATCTCAAATGATCTTTATGTTCTTCTTTGGTTTTAGAATACACTAGAACATCGTCTATAAAGACTACTATAAACAAATCTAAATAATCTCTGAAGACTTTGTTCATGAGGCTCATAAAGATAGCTAGTGCATTTGTCAGACTAAACGACATAATTGCAAACTCATAATACCCATATCTGGTCCTGAAAGGCTGTCTTCTGTGTGTCCCCTACTCCAATCCACAACGGATGATTTCCTAATATAAGATCAATCTTTAAGAATACTTGTGCTCCTGCTAGTTGGTTAAACAAATCATCTATCCTTAGTAGAGAGTATTTATTCTTGATAGTCACCTAATTCAACTCTTTGTAATCCATGCATAGCCTCATACTACTATCCTTCTTCTTTACAAATAAAACTAGAGCTCCCCAAGTTGACACACTGGGTTGGATAAACTTCTTTTTAAGTAGATCTTCCAACTGAACCTTTAGCTTAACAAGTTCTGTTGCTGCCATGTGGTATGGTGTTTTGGATATGGGTGTAGCACCCAGCACAAAATCTATACAGAGCTTTATGTATTAAATAGAATAAGCCATGTTCCTCTCTGCTTCTTGCGTGCTTCATGTATTAAAGAGAAACATGGCCAAAACATGGCTTGTTCTATTTGATCGTGCTTCTCTCTGATCCCCGAATGCCTTACACGACAAATGAAACATGGAACAAGCAATCCAATATATTTGACTGTGTTTCTATTTTGAGGAGAAGCATGACATGAACATGGTTTAACCTATCATGCCATGCTTCTTGTCAAAATAAAACACGAAGCGATTTGGTTGGAACATGGCCTCATAGATCTCACTATGCTTCTCTCTAAGTCGAATTTGCACCTGAAACACGTATTATTTGTTTAAGGCGTTTTCTTTTGTAAAGGTAACACGGGGAACTACACGGTCATGTACATACCCGTGTTCTTCCTAAAAATGTGAATTTTATAAAAATAAAATGAAAATGAAAAAGGTTAATGATAGTTAATGTGTTATATTAGTTAATTGATATAATTAAGCATGATTTAAGTGGATTTACAAATTAACAAATGGTTGGGTTAAACATGGAAGTTAGATGCAAAATGAACTTAGTTAATAATCTTAAGTTCAACTTACCTAATAACCTATAACGAGCTAAAATGAATTAGATTGATTAAGTTTAATCAACTTTGCTTAGTAAATGATTTGATTGAATAATTCTAATCAATTTGGCTTAGATTAAAGAGTTAGGATAAACCATAAATAACATGGCGAATATGTTATTTTCAAATACGTGTTTGCTTAGGAAATTAATGTTTTTGAATATGAATGTTTTGATGATGCTTTTGTAATAAGAGACTATAAACAAAGAGAAAATAAATAATTTAACAGACAAAGGAGAACTGTCCGTATTCCAGTAGGGCGATTTTTGCAGTCATGGCGGGTTCTTAATTGGTGTCTGATTAAATAGGATTCTTTTTAATAAAAGTATGGTATAAATGTCATAATAACCAATTAGATCGAGCATAGTTTTTATGTATAAATCGAAGTTAGTTAGTAAATATAAGTTTAACTTAACTAAAAAGATCTTTAATTGTTGGCTATGTCTCTCAAGTAATCGACACCATCACCGAGGTTCGCAATTTGTACAATTGAAGATGATATAAGAGGTACGTAGTAACTTACACGATGATTGTTAGAATAGGCATTTTAAAATGGATTAAAACTTAAAGACGACCTTTATAATTGAGTGTTGCTTATGTTTATGCCATTAAATCCAATCCGAGGAGCGGCAACCTTATCTCTATGGGGCACAGTAGTTTAGGCACTTAGGCCATCTCTATCATGATGCAATGACATTTATAAGTGGCTCAGTGGATAGCTGATGAACTAAACAGTACTGACATAAACATCTATCTTCATCGGTGATAAATAATATAGTAGGGCTTACGTTTATGGGATTGGTTGAGCCCTATTGTATTATGGACTGTGATGGATAGAGTGTGTGTAACGACTATAAACCCTATATAAGGCTATTTTCCCTTTTTTCAATTAGATATAGGAGATATAGGTATTCGAGCTGCATATATCAACCCCTTGAGCAACTACTATTACTTAGGGCTCTTAAGCTTCCAGGATTTTTCAGGAGTGTAAGTGCTCCATTGTTGATTTGTTTACTTTAAATGAAAGATAATAACTTTTTATTTGTTGCATTGTATTTAGCTAGGTTTTTGTGTCACTTCGTATGTTTCTGTATTACTGTATATTGAGCTTCGACTCATATTATTTTTGTCTTTTCTTCTAGGTACTGTTTTGTTGATGATGATGAAAATAATAATGGTGTGTTGATGATAATGTTTGTTTTGGGAGTATGAGATGTGAGGGAAGATTTGTTGGAGTGAAGTGAGTTAGGATCGAATAATGTATTTAACTTTTTTTTCTTTCTTTTTATTTTAAGAACTAGATTTACATTTTTAAAGGTTCTAATATTCTTTTAATGGGCCTGATAGAGTTCGAGTTTTGTAACTAAAGTTTTTAAAGTTTTATATACCATCATTAAAATGTATGCAAGATACCTGATGGTACGATTGTTTTGTGGGTGTTAGTCTACTCATGAGATTATATTATAAAATGCTTTTATAAAGTTTATTCTACAATTGTAAATCTAATTATTTTGATAATCTAACTACATGATTTCATAACTTAAAATTGAGTAGCAAATGGTTGACATAAACAGATCTTTTTAAGGAAGCCTGTGCATATAATATATAAAAATTATATATGGCAACGTATGCCTGACTAGCAAATGTTCGCGATAAACATACCTTTTTAAGGAAGCATATGCATGTAATCCTTATAGCTCATTCACTTCGTCGTATGGAATAAGAAGGGAATGGAATTCCAATTCAAAGGAAATGTAATAGGGTTGTAATGACTATTATAGTGTTCACTTGGTATAAAAAGTAGGGGTGTGCAAAAAAAAACCGATGAAACCGAGAAACCGAACCGAAACCGTAAAACCAATCCAAAAAATGGTTAACCGGTCCATTGGTTTCGTTTAGGATTACAGTTTTTATTTTTTTCGGTTTTCGGTTTCGGTTTCGGTTTGTAACATAAAAAACCGATGGTTAACGGTTAACCGTTTCAGTATTTATAAATATATTATATATATAATTTACATATACAAATAATTATTTTTTTATATATATACATATAATTTTCATATACATATAATTTACCTATGTTAATATTCCTTGAATTTCGATTAAAATACTATTGTTCTATGATTAATGGAGTTAATTTGGTAATTGATTTAGTTTGATTTTATTGATAATGATACATTCAAAGGTTCATTTTTCGCCTTTTCCTTAATTTCATTTTCTTTTTTTTAGCTCTAGTAATATATATCATAATTTAAAGAAAAACTTTATGATAAAGACTAAAAAAAGGTTTTTTGAAATTATCAATTTGATTTATTGAAACCATTACGTTAAATAGTTAAAAACCGAAAACTAAATAAATTAACCGAATAAAACGGTTAACCATTAAGGCGGTTAATCGTTTATAATGGACCGGTTAAGGATCGGATATTTAAAAACCGATAATTATGGTTAGGTTCAAAAAAAAGGCCACGGACCGGTTAACCGGTCCATGAACACCCCTAATAAAAAGTAAAATAAGTATTTATTGGAATAAAACGTGAAATATATATAATACCTCTTATATTTATTATAGAGAGATGATAGTTATATAGGTGATATTTTCAAGACGAGAGTATTTATGAAAAAGTTGAAAAATAAGTCATTGAATAGCAATTTATGGGGATAGGGACATAAATGGCTATTCATCATTTTATCTAATAGCAATTCATTATAAATTGTCATTCCCTTCAAGTGAACATTGTAATAGCATATTTACGTAAAACGAAGATTAAATGAATATCCATTCTTGGGGTATTATACATGGCATTAGAAAATGAAAATGTTCATTTTTAAAAATCAAGCTTCTAAATTATTTATAATGCCTCATTTACAATTTTAAAGTGTTATATAATGTTTTAATCCGACACGATTGAGCAAAATTTGAGTTTTGAGCTTACGCGATTAAATAATATTAACTTTTAACGTTATGTGATTAAAGTCTTAGGGTCTTAAAGTTTAAATTCAAATTTATCGATTTTAATCCTAATATCGTCTTTTATTTCATGGTTATAATATTGAAATATGGATTTGATTGGCTAATACTAATTATATGATGATTAGCTTAATTATCATGTTATACATTAAGTTATACGTATATTAACGTATCAGTTAATTTGAGAAAATAAATTTGAAACTATGTCTAAAGATTCTATATTTTTCTTAGATAAATTGCAAATTGAATTTTCAAATTTAAAGCTTGCGCGATTGAATGTTTTTAGGTGTTAGTTTTACACGATTAAGGTTTCTGGGCCTATTTGATCAATTTAGGATATTACATTAAATAGACTTAGAAAATTCTAAATTTCATGACTACATATCAATAATTTTATTTAGGTTATGGATTATAGATTTTCATATGTTATTAATCACATCACATATAATTATATTAGTTAGTTCAAGAAAATATCTTTTAAATCAGGCTTAAGGCTTCTACGTTATTCATAGAACACTTTCAGATTGAAAACTAAAGTTTTAAATTTATATAATTAAGTATTTTTTGAGTTTTAGAGTTTCTAGATTCGATAGGCCAAATTATAGTTTTAAGCTATGTAGGTTTAGAAAATTATAACATTTATGTGTATGAAATTGAAATTTTTATTTGAGTTTTAGTTTTGTAGATATTGATCAGTTTCTATTCGCATTACGTACATTTCAACCCTATCGATTCATCTTTAGACCATCATTTACTAACTAATAGACTCAAGAAGTTTATCTTTTCATTCACTACTTGATATCTAGAATCATATATTTATATTTATTGAGTTATTGCCTCGCGATGAGTAATTTTATCTTTTGTATCTTTTAATAGTCAGAGAAACTTTTAATCATATTTTAAATTATGAATGAGTTCAAAATTATTTATATTTTAATATTCTTAAAATGCGAAAAAATGAGGAGCGATCTTTGCGGTTTTTCTTAAAGTTATACAAACTTTTATATTGTAATCTTGGTAATTATCATATTTAAGTTGTGCAAAATTGGGGGCTTTATACCCTATGTCCTTGCTACCCATAATTAAAACAAAATACTTATGGGAGAATCTTTTATGTACAGAGCTTATGGTTGTACCCAATCTTGCCACATGAAACGTAAGCATTCTTAAGATACTTGCAATCTTTGAGATCATGTAGTCCATAATATTTGGTACACTTCCTTTTAGTACCCTGAATAGCTGATCTAACATGTTGTGTGATCAACCTCTTTCCCCTATCTTAGGTAAAAACACTAGTGGCTAGCCGCTTCCCTAAAAAGACTTGACTCCTTTGTGCCTCTTAACTCTTTATCTTATTCAAGCCTTACTCAATTGTCTTTGCTTTGCTAATCACGGCAAAGTAGTTGGTCAACTCTATTAGGTTCACAGGATGTTGAATTTCAGGCTCTAGCCCTGTAACAAATCTACTCACCATGGCATCCTCACTCTCCTTCAAAAGGTATGTTAGAAATCTCATCAACCTATTCAACTCAACTTTATATTCCCTTACTGTCATACGACCCTACTATAGAGTATTGTACTCTTGCAGTATCTGAAATTCAATGATTTTGGGGAAAAACTTCTTATAGAAAGACTGTTGGAATCTATCTCAGGTGATTACACTAGTCATGTGTCTCTTGGTGCTCATCCACCAGTTATTTGCTCTCTTAGTCAATAAATAAGAGGCATACTCAACTTTCTTGTTTTTAAGGATATCCAGAGCAAAAAAAGCCTTCTCCACTTCCTCTATTCATAATCGAGCATTAAGAGCCCTCCTAAGCTTTGACTCAAACTTTTATACCAACTCTATAGTCTTGTTCGAGCTTAGCACGTTAGCATGTCTGGCCCCATTGCTACAATTGTCATTCTATTTGTGGGTTTCTTGCCTCTAGGCTTCAACATTGGCTTGTATCACTTATACATCTTGACGCATTTCCTGGTGTTGTTGCATAACTACCGCTAGTAGGGTATTCATTGTTTGCATAAGCTGGGTAGCATCAACTGGCACATGTTGGCTTACAGGTGTGGTAGTGGTGATAGGTACGTAGGTCCCGAGGTAAGTAGTTCAAGGGTAGCTAATAAGTATATTTTACTCTATTTTATTCATAGGAATTTATGTCTAAATTGATGTATTCTTTGATGAATTCCTATGAATATGGTGCTTTTAATGTTTAATTATTGCTTTTCAACTCCCTGAATCAAAAGAAGAAGAACTTATGTATTTAGAATTAGGTTTGGAGCAAAACAACAATAATACTTGAAGATAGAATAAGTCGAGCCCTGTAAAAGCATTGGTCGAGGCTAAAATGTTAAGGCAAACCAAGGCAAAATTGGTCTGTCACGCCCTAAATTCAGCCCTCGACATGATCTTCGACATATGTTTTGAGGTGATCAAGCCTTGGATTTGAAGAGAAGTCTCTCTCATGCCATAAAGTTGAGCCCTAACCTTGACTTACGGTGAAGACCGAATGAAGACCAGACCTCTGCTTGATTTGAGCTGTACCTCTAACTCTCAAGCCCTTGAAGCACTCAATTTAGCCCTCAATTGAAGAATGGACAGGAACGACAGCGTTTTATCTGCTCAAGTCTAGCCTTATCTTTAATGCAGCATTCGACTTACCCCTCAATGAGCGATTGTTTGAGTAGCAATACAGAAGCATGCACGGATAAAGAATTTGCATTCTATTATAAAGAATTTGCCACATCAACAATAAAATTTTCATGATTTCCATGCCTTGAACATATAAATAAATGTATAGAGGCACGTGAAAAATAGGGAGAGGATGTACAAAGTGTACAATATACAAAATTAGGATAGACCAGTATAGTGTTATCATAGTGTAGAGAGAGAAATTCTAAGGTGAAAGAATCCATTTCTTCTTGCTTTGGAAATTCTTAAAGATTTATGGGTGAAATCGTTTTTAACCCATTGTTTGTAATTTGTACAAGACTCTGTTCATCAGTGTAATATTCCTTTATTCCATTTTATTTCTTTAGAAATTGTGCTTCATGTTTAAACCCATGGATAAATAATCTCCTACAGCTTAGAGTTGTGAATTAAAATCTTAATTCATGTGAATTCAAATGCGCTTTCAAGTAAATTGACTAGGTATTATGATTATTAGCCTAAATTTATCTTCGTTGGTCTAACTGTTCAGTGCACCTATTAAAACCATGTTTGATTTCAATTGAATAGGCTGAGAGGTCATTCTTTTAAATAGATCCGCAGCTACTAATGGAGTTGGTCATAATTGCCCTAAGAGGTCATTCTTTTAAAATTCATTGAGTTGGTTTTTAAAAAAAAATGATTTTTTAAGCTTTATGCAGGTCTAGACCATTGATAGCCTGATAAGCATTTTTGGCGTCAAGTCCAGGTCCAGAGTTACCGTCCCGAAAGAGGCTTTAACTTACTTCAATGAATCTTATAGTACAAATATACCCACAATAACTCTCTCGAAGTTTTGATTTGAAATCACATAATAAAGAATTGGTTAAGCAAACCCTGGCCTATTGTTTTGTATATTAATAAACCTAGCCTCAATTTTGCCTTGAAACGTTTGTGAATGTTCATTAACCTGGTCTAGCTTCCGTTTACATTATATCATTCTAAGCTTTTCTTTGGCTACAAAATAGATGAAATGAGAGTATGGTAGTTGCCACCGTTCCCTTAGGATTTGACATATTTTTTTCTATACTACTTTGGTGGGTTCACTTTCCTAATTGTTGGTAGCCCGAAGTTAGACAGAATAAATTAGCTTTATAAATTTTGAAAGCTTCCACTTCGAGTTGTTCTTTTTGAAGGCATTTTATACGATTCAAACCAACTAACCCCAATCTAAGTAGTGGTTAGTTCAAAGGTGTCTGTCTTCCATTAACTTCTTCTTCACTAGTCTTGGAGGAACCAACATAAGGGGTTTTTCTTCTAGGTAGCATTCTATAAAAGTAAACACACATATGAGAAAAGAGGTGAAGCAGACTAAAAGGATCAACACACTATATAAAACTATTAAATATCAATTATAATAACTAAATAAGCAATCCCAATTGTTTGCCACCCCACTCATTATTACTCACAGTCCTGAAGAGTTCATAACTTAGATCTAATAAGATCTACAACCTAAGCTCTAATACCACTTAAGTTGTAATGCCCTAAATTTAGAGCATTATTAGTCTGCCACGTGTCCTCACTAAAGGAGATAGACACGCTAAGGCTCATATTTTACTAAACCTCAATTTATAACACAATATAACTCTAACGTCTTACATTAAAGGAAAACTTCTAAAACATTAACGTGATTAATAAAAACTTTTGAACAACTCAGTTGGAATAAACCAAGCGCCAACTTACATCAAACTTAAAACATCATATGAACAAAGTCTTATAATTTCAAGAATCATAATAGTAACTATTTAAAACTTCATGAAGTCTTTGACTCTAGTTATTTATGGTTCAAAACAATAATGGTTAGTTGGAAAATCGACTCCATTATTGTCATCCCCATAATCCATGAATACATCATAAGCAGATAAATAAAAAACCACTAGATCATCACATAATCCTCAAAAATAAAAAAGAAATGAATGTAAAGGCTAAGTACTCCAAACCTTAATCACATGCGCATGAACAAACATCTTACAAATGCATATGCAACATAGTAATATATGCAACAATCACAGTTTATTATCTTTAATTAGCTAGACAACCAACACATTTTAGACCATTTGCAATTAGTCCTATACCCGAAGCAACTCATGACTCCATATGTAAGCGCCTAGATTTTTTTTATAAATATAAGTAAGCCCTACAATCGGAAGACAAACCGGAACCTTAAAGTTAACCAAATTCTATGATTAGTTTAGTGAATCTAGATCCGGTAATCCCGTATTCTTAAACCATAGACAACGATATTAAGATAATTGCAGATAATAGCTCGTAATAATATAGAAAAGCTTAAAAACATCATATTCATAATTTTCTAGTGTCTTTCGGATCCGAACTGGATCGGTTTTCAAAAACTGTGCCTTGATACACCAGACAGTGAAAAATATTTCGACAATCCCATTAGACTCGTAAAAATATAAGGTTTTCAAAAATATCAGTTTTAGAATTTTCGGTAACTAAAAGTATCAATATAGACCATTTATGCTATTCTTTATTACAGACATTTTAATTGTCTAGTTTACTATTCATAGTACTGTTTCTACATTCATTACTATTTCACTATCTCTACTTTTTCTTACACTCTACTCTTACACACTACCATACCTATACCTTACAATTTATTTTCTTCATATAACTTTAATCACATCATACTTTACACATTACTTCTTTTTATTACAAAACAACAAATTTAATCAAATTTCCTCCCATTTCCCCATGTTGTCGTCCATTACCTCTCTCTCTTCAGTCTCTGTTATTTTGTTTTTTAATTTATTTAATTCATCAAATTTCCACTCAAAAACTCTATAAATACCCCATTCCTTCTTCATTCTTTCACACAACTCATTTCTTACTAAAACTCCACTAAAATTACTCCACAAACACTCTCTCTCAAATTCTCTCACAAGTTCTCTCTTCTCTCCATAGAACCATTTCCCACATATTATTACAACCCATTATCTTCCTCTTCAACAAACACATAACTTAGGTAATAATTTCTTACATATACTCGTCATGTTCATATAACTTAGGATGAGCTTAATGTATATTTCTAGACTCATGAGAGTTAAAAAAGCAACAATATGTTCGTGTTCATATTTTCCATTATGTTATTATTATGTTGTTGTTATTATTGTTATTATTTGCTCTAATCTAACTTTTATATAATTTATGTATATATAATATATATTTTAGAGCATACAAGCTCGCTTGTTATTTATATATTTCTATACTTTGTAATTTATTTATTTATTTCATGTTGTTGTTAAGACTAGTCTTTTTAGTCATAGACTTGTCCTTATCAAGTTAAACAATTTTCTTTCCTTTCTTTTTTTTTTTCTTTTCTTTTTGGGACTGGTCCATTCTTAGTCCTGTGATACCTTGATGAAGCTAAGGTTCCCAATACTTGACTTGACTATTATACTGTTATTACATTTATTTTTTTCTTATTATGTTATATTTCACATAACTATATATTCATGCTCATGCATGTGAATATTGATATTGTCTCAATAAAAATATGAATAAAATATTTTTATGAACTCTTTCCAAATAAATTTTGGTTACTTAAAGAAATAAATTTTCATTAAAAGCTAAGAGTTTTATCTTCACAAACATTTCAAAGATTTAAGTAAACTCATAACAAGTCTTAGCAATAATGGTACGTTACAGTTTTATCAAAGCATACATAAAGTAGAATTTTCACATTGTAAACCCCCAAATTTTCGAGAATGATTTTGGAATACTGAATCGAAATCATAAAGTCTGGCTAAAGTTGAAACCGAACCTTAAGCAATTTCGATCACGGGATTTCATAAGAGAATCTTCAAAAACAAAAATGAAAAATTCAATAATCATTTGATCCAAAAATTCGAGCATGAGACAATCCATCTATCCAATCCCTGATGTAAACCCCTCAAATTCTAGAGTAAAATTGGATTAAACCCTGACCCTAGTCAAACCGGAGTTTCAAAAGTTAACAAAAATCAAGACAATCAAACAGTTTCAACTCCAGCAATCCTACGCTCTCAAACCCTAGAAAATAAAATTGAGTTAATGGCTTATAAGAGTTCGTAATAATATAAGTAGTATAAAAATATCAGATTCATGAATTTCGAGTGTCCTTCAGACTCAAACGGGATCAGTTCTCGAAAAGCGTGTCATGAAGCTCGAAATAATAAAAATATTCTAATAACACCAAAAGACTGATAATTATACAAGGATTTCAAAATACCAGTTTCACAAATTTTCGGTAACTAAAAATATCAGATATAGCTCATTTACGCGTATTTTTATTTATCTAGTTTACTATTCATAGTACTATTCCTACTATTCATTACTATTTCACTATCTCCACTTTTTCTTATACCTATTTCTTACACTTTTACATTTCCAATACAACTTTATTCACATCAAACCTTACACATTACTTCTTTTCATTACAAAAATACAAAAATTAATCAAAACCCTCTCTCTTTCTCTTTATTGTTGCCGGTCATCCCTCTCTCTTTCTCAATATTATTTCTTTTTCAATTTATTTTATTACATCAAAAATTCACTCCAAAAATTCTACAAATACCCGCTTCCTCCTTCCTTCTTTCACTCATCCATTTTACATAACAAAATTCTACCAAAATTCTCTCTTAAAACCTCTCTCTAACAATTCTTTCTCAAAACTCTCTCTACCACCCACTACTTTTCAAGAAAAATAACAAAACTTATTCATCTCTTTTCAAATCCTCCATTAAACCTTAGGTAAAAATCCTACCTGTATTCTTTATCATGTTCATACAACTTAGCATGAGCTTAGTGTATGTTTCTTAGACTAATGAGAGTTAAAGAAGCAACAATATGTTCATGTTTTGTTTTTGTTCATGTTTCTATTTTACATTATGTTATTATGTTGTTATTATTGTTATTATTATTTTTGCTCTAATATAACTTCTATGTAGTGTCATGTATATTATACATATATATTTCTTTAGAGCACATAAGCTCACTTGTTATTTATTTATTTTCATGCCTTGCAATTTATTAAGACTAGTCTTTCTAGTCTTAAACTTGTCCATATAAAGTCAAAACAATTTTCTTTTCTTTTCTTTTCTTATCTTTTGGGACTAGTCTATTTTTAGTCTCGGGTTGTCTTGATGAAGTTAAGGCTCCCAATACACTATCGGGATACCTTGATGAAGCTAAGGTTCCCAATGCTTGACTATTTTATTATGTTTATTTACTTATGAGTATTTCTTTCTATCTTATTATGTATTATTCTTACTTTTTCATTGCTACATAATCATATTCATGCATGATTATAATGTTGTTGTCTTAAGTGAAAATAAGAATGAGTTCTTTCTTAAATAATGAAATGTGAACTAGATTTCTCAACAAAGGAGTTTTCAACAAGAAGTTTAAATATTGTTTTTAATAATTTCAAAAGCTTAGACAAATTGATCATAAGTATTTAAGTAATAGTGCCCAAGAATTCTTCAAATGAAAAGAACCCATCTCTTCTATAAATCAAAATTAAAAACTCCATAAAGATAAAATTTTTCTTAGCATTAAAAGATTTTAACCCAACCATATCTTTTATAAAACTTAAATGGGTTCACTATAGAGTTCGAAAATCACATACTAAGAAAGCCTCTTCAAAACTTAATTTTTTATATGTTGTTATTCTCTTTTCAAAATTTAAATAAAATTTTACTAAGATCTAACATTGACAATTCTTTATTAAGAAAGCTTTTTTTATAAACTTATATAAAAAAATTATTCAATCACTTGATAAATACTAAGAATAAAACAAGTTTTTCCAATCAAGGTAAAATAAACTCATTATTTTAAAAACCAACTTAAAAAAATAAAATTTGCCAAGAAAGTAAAGTTTTAAAGGTACACTTATTTTCTAAAAGAAGAAAAATGAATACGAAAATGAAAAGAAAACATACATTTGATACAACTCCAAATATTTGACCACACCAATAACTTAAGGAATATTTTGGAAAGCTTATTTTTCAATCACTAGAAATAAAATTGGTAGATAACTTAAAGAAGTAAATTTTTGGAAATTAATTTGCTTTTGAAAAGATAAGAAACGGAATTATAATAAGAAAAACATTTACTTATAACAACTTAAGAATTTTTAAAGTTTCCTTCTAACAATTAAAAAAGGAGAAATTTTCAAACCCTTAAAGACAAATTGTTTATGAAATATCAATAACTGAGACAACACTACAAAAATCATGCATACAATGTGAGTGTATATATATGTTCAAAGGATTTTTCCACTATATCTATATCCATATATCTTGCTTAAGGATTTTTGAGTAAAGTGAAGTTTGGAAAAATCATATTTTGTGAACTATAAGTTCGTAACTATTATGTACCATAGTAGTTTGTGACTCAAATGGCTTTTTATTACAAAAATAATCTTAGGAATAAATAGATATTTTTGAGTCGGTAGAAAACGGTATATTATTTGCGCAATTCCGAGTTAAAATGACCAAGTTATGGCCATTGTAAGTTGGAATTATCTTCTATACAAATTTTAACGATCTTATGACATAGTTTTTGATAAGTAACATAGAATCAATAAGAAATACTCATTATGGGTATTCTTCTTGATTAGGTGATCCCGATGAGAAGTATTCATATCCGGAGGACTATTTTGATTAGTGGAATTACCGATCAACTCATCTGTAAGAAAGAAGTGTCCTCATGACCGAGTGAGTTTATTTCCTACCTTTTACGTACTTGTTTGTGCTTGTAACTAGAGGCACTAGGAGTAGGAAAAGATGAAAATGAAATATATATGATAATATTGGTTGAAAGAATGCTAAGCATACCGAGAAATGAATTGTTGTTAATTAACTTGTGTTTTGCTATTATTATGTTGGAGTGTGTGCAAATTTCATGATCACCTTTAAATTACTCTAATCATATATAATGAGTTGTATCAATTGATTCATACATATCACGTAGTTAGATTCAACTCATGATCTACTATACTCGATGGACAAGAGTATAGTAGCTAGGTTTGCAGGAGCCATAAATCTGCAAGATGGACGATTAGGAGCCTGAAATAACTATTTCAAGATGGGTGGGTAGGCGCCTGAAATAAACTACATAAGTTGGATTTTAAAGATGGGTTTTAAAGAGCTTGAAACACCTAACCTATGATTCCCGGTAGATCATATGTATTGTTTGTTCATTTGCTTGATGTATTCAAACTTGTTTGAAATTATTGATATGAGTACGTCAATTCAGGAATAATCTCACTAAGCTAGCTATGCTTATACTCCGATAGACTTTATTGTAACAGGACTATATCTTTTATGCCTGAGGACTTCATATACTCAAGTAGGATTATGTTTTGGAAAGCTTCTGGAAATCCTTTGAAGATCTTAGGCTTAGTAGCCTATAATATCTTTTGGTATCAGTATTGTTTCCTTGTGTGAAAGATCAAGTTGATATTATGATTGTTTGGAGATTTATAGGGGAAAAACCCCTAAGATGATGTAAGGATTATATTGTTATAATATTGAAATTAGATGGCTATCTGGATTTCTTATATGCTGTATTTATTATCTCGAACTATACATCCCACTAGTGTCTCCTATTGTTGTGATAGACGCCTTACATATGGTGTTGAAACTTCTGCATGACCTTGGGAAGTCATTCTTAAGTTTTAATACAGTACGCGGCGGACTGCCACATTTAGGGTACCTTCTAAGGCGTGACACGTATATTATCTTTTCAAACCAATGAAATAAGAGAGTTTCTTTAAACTTAATGTTACTAATTCTTCGTTTAACAAAAGTTTTCTTAAACTCATTTGTAAAGTTTTCATCAACAACTAAGGTTGGATAAGTTTTACAAAATCATCAAAGAATAAATCTTTTTAAAGAAAAATCTTACTTAGGAAATATAATTAGAAGAACACTATTATTTTAAAATGAAACTAACTTTTGGAAAAACTAAGAGCAAGAAAGTTTTATCGCTATCAAGAAAATATTTAGAAACTACATTTTTAACTCCTAAAAATGAAGTTGTAGAAATAAAATTATTTTGGAAAATATGAATTATTTTCAAAAGATAGATAAATTTAAAAAGAGGAAAATATTTACTTATAATAACTCCAATAACTTTTCCAACAAAGCTAAAATAAAAATTTCCAAAACATTACTTTTCCAACTTTTAGAACAGCTTAATTTATAAAAATTGTTGTTGGGACAACTTCACTAAATTCATACTTATGATATGAGTCAATATATATATGTCCAAAAGATTTTTCAACTATACAAATATCTATATTTTGGTACAAGAATTTTTTGATGAAGAAAAGCTTGGGAAATTGTGTTTTTTAAAATTGGAATTTCTATTAGTTCTGTACATCGCTGTTACAAGACCCAAACGGATTCTTTGATAAAAATAACCTTAGAAATAGATAGATATTTTTCAAATAGGTAGAAATTGGTATATATATGCGAAATTTCGAGTTAAATTGAGCAAGTTATGACCATTTTAAGTTGGAATTTCCATTTATGCGAATTTTGACGAATTCAATAAGATAGAATTAGAGAATTTGTGTAAATCTTGGATGAAATACTTTTTTTTGGTATTTCTTTTATTTAGGTGTCGAGAACCAAGATCTTTTCTTCCTTGAGGATTACTTCGACTCATAGAAGATCGCTATAGACAAGTGAGTTTCCTTTACGTTTATGTATTTGCATATGTGCTTGTAGAATAGAGAACTAGATGTTAGGAAAAGATACAAATTGATATGCATGTGGGATATTATGAGAATTATGTATGTGAATTGTTACATGCGATCAATGAACAATAAGTATATCGGAACTCGATTTTGATTGATATAATTATTTCTATGAGTGTATTGCTATGTGTGCAATTATTGCTTGATCGCTTTAAATGAATTAATGTCGGATTGGAATCCCCATACACTAAATTACTTATGCATATCACTTAGAATATCATTTCGCATTTTTAATACTATTCCTCAGTGTGAGACTGGAAATGTAAGCTGCCTAGTTACATCTTGAGGATTTAGGACGTTCGACAAATACGACCTCAAGTTGTAGCTGAGCCGGATCGATTGCTTTGGGTAAAGAAAGCCCGAGGACTAGTAGTACGGTTCGTTAGAACTCCAAGACGCGCGCAACTTTTAAGGAAGCCGTTTGGGGCCCAATTCAAATCATTCTCTAACTACTGATAGAGGGGTAAATCCATCATACATATGAAACTAGATAGTCATATGTACTGTTTGATCATATGATTGTTGCATTTCATATGCTTGTTTAATGAACTTGGTTGAATGCCTGTTATGAGTACTTTTGCGTAAGAAATATCTCACTAAGCTAGTTATATTTATACCTCAATAGACTTTTGATATTGCAGGGCCTTTGTTTCATACCCGATACCATCTTGATCATCCGGGTAGAATATTTATTTTGGAAAGTTTTTGGAGGAACTCTGTTTTGAAGTCTTAGAAAGATTTCTTCTAAAATCTTCTAGCTTTAGTTATTTATCTTAGTTACACTATGTTCTTATAAAAATTATCAGGGGAATGCCCCTTAGAAGTTGTAAGACTCTATATTTCGATGAAATATATTAAGTATTATTTTGAATGTTCCGTTGCCAATATCTTAAAACATTACTCTACTGGTCTCCCTTTAATATGAATGTATGCCATGTACTGATATGGAAGTCTTCGAGTGACCGAGATAGTCATTCTTAAGTTTTAATATTGCGTACGACGGGCTATCACATTTACGATATCCTTTGGGGAGTGATAGTTTAAGTTGGTATCAGAGCATCAAGATTAGGGAAAGAAACAGTAAGTTTACAAGTAGAAGTCTTAACGATGAGATAAGTTTAAGATTAAGCCATAAGAGTTTTAGGAAAAATCCTAGAATGATAGAAAGTGGGAATATATGGGAGACCACATGTTTTATGATCATACCTAAAACATGTAGATGGCCATGGAACAAGTTTATACCCTTAAAAATAATAGGTGGATTTCCAAACCATTTTAAGTCTTAAGAAAACATAACCCTTGTAAGTTGCAACTAGTAAGAAAATAAAGTTAACCTGCTTTTTGATAATGGAACTAAAAGGAAAATATGCTTACATAAAAGACTATAAAGCCAACCTTAGGTAACATCGCAAACGAGTCTCGTACGCGAGAAAAGAAGTAAGGAGCCACGATGAGAAGAAAGCATCGCGTCCACCCAAGACGTAACGCCTTAGTTATTAGATCGCAATTAATTAAAAGATGTAGTAAAGTGTTTAAAAGACAACAAGTGACCTAATATTTCTTAATAATGTGATCCCTTTGTTTTGTTTTTACGACATTTATATTATCTCTTTTGTGAATAAAATTCATGATTTTGATTTCTTACTTTGTGATTTTTTGTAATGTGTATTTAAATTTCTTGATTTCCTATTAAGCTCCTGTTAATTTCTATTTCGCAGGTATTTCCTTAAGTTTTGCATTTTGATTTTTGATCCGTATATTTGAGATTTTCGTGATTTCTATATACGTTAGTATAGAGCGTATAATAGGAAACTAAAATCTAAACAATTAAATAGCCGTCCAAGAAGATGTAGAAATAGAGAGTAAAGAGATTCCAACGAAATACCAGTTGAATAAGGAGTATCTCTGCAAAACCAACCAAAGAATAACCCTGCTCCTGCCTCGAACCAGCAAAATGACTTTGCTGCTGCCCTTGGACAGATGAACCAGTTGTTGATTGTTTTGATTCAGTAACAAAATCAAAACATTCCAGCTCTTGTTGTAAGCCCCTAAATTTTTCAATAACGGTTTTGGAATACCAAATCAAAACTCTAAAGTCTGACCCAAGTTGAAACCGAACCTTAATCAATTTTGATCATGGGATTCATAAGAGAACCTTCAAAAACGAAAATAGAAAGTTCAAAATCCGAACATGAAATGATCCGCCTATCTGATCCCTGAGTTAAATCCCTCAATTTTAGGGTAAAGATGATTAAACCCTAACCCTAGTCAAACCTGAGTTTCAAAAGTCAACAAAGGATAAGACAATCAAACAATTTTAAACTCCGGTAATCCTGCGTTCTCAAACCCTAGAAAACGAAATTAAGTTAATGGCTTAAAATAGTTCGTAATAATATAAGGTAACAAAAAAAATCAGATTCGCGAATTTCAAGTGTTCTTTGAATTCAAACGGGATCAGTTCTCGAAAAGCGTGTCTCAGAGCTCGGAATAATAAAAATATTTCATTAACACCAAAAGACTCGTAATTAAACAAGGATTTCAAAAATATCAGTTTTAGAATTTTTCGGTAACTAAAAATAATAGATATAACTCAATTACGTGTATTTTTATTACTATCGATATTTTATATGTCTAGTCTACTATTCATAGTACTATTCCTACTATTTCACTATCTCTACTTTTTCTTACACCTATTTTTTACTACCTACATACTTGTTTTCTTACTTTTTATATTTCCAATACATTGTATATCAAATCATACCTTACATATTAATTATTTTCTTACAAAATACAAACAAAATCAACTCACTCTCTCTCTAATCCCACTATGGCCGGCGCCACCTTCCCTCTCTTCCTCTCAATTATTTTTCTTTTTCATTTATTTTATTACATCCAAAATTCACTCCAAAAATTCTATAAATACCCCTTTTCTCCTTTATTCTTTCACACATCAATTTACATAACAAAACTCTACCAAAACACTCTCTCAAAACCACTCTCCAACAAATCTCTCTCAAAACACTCTTTACCAATTTTTATTCTTCAAGAAGAAAATAACAAATACAAAACCCATTCATCTCTTTTCAAACCTTTCATTAAACCTTGGGTAAAATCTTACTTAAATTTTTTCATCATGTTCATACAACTTAGCATAAGCTTAGTGTATATTTCTTAGACTCATACGAGTTAAAGAAGTAATAATATGTTCATGTTTTGTTTTTGTTCATGTTCCTATTTACATTATGTTGTTATATTGTTATTATTGTTATTATTACTTTTGCTCTAATCTAACTTATATAATATTATGTATACTAAGTATATATATATATATTTATTTAGAGCATATAAGCTCATTGTTATTTATTTATTTTCATGTCTTGCAATTTATTTATTTACTTGTTTTATGCAATTTATTAAGACTAGTCTTTCTAGTCTTAGACTTGTCCATATCAAGTCAAAACAATTTTCTTTCTTTCCTTTCTTTTCTTTTCTTTCCTTTCTTTTCTTTTCTTTTCTTTTCTTTTGGGACTAGTCTATTCTTAGTCCCGGGTTGTCTTGATGAAGCTAAGGCTCCCAATACATGATCAGGATACCTTGATGAAGCTAAGGTTCCCAATGCTTGACTATTTTATTTTGTTTATTTACTTATAAGTATTTCTTTCTATCTTATTATGCATTATCTTTACTTTTACATGGCTACATATTCATATTCACGCATGATTAAAATATTGTTGTCTTAAATAAAAATAAAAATTGGTTCTTTCTTAAATAAAGAAAAGTAAACTATATTTCTTAACAAAAGGAATTTTCAAAAAAAAGATCTAAGTTTTGTTTTAACTCTTTTTAAAGGATAAGCAAACCATAAATTCTAAAAAAGAATTAGTAATGTAGATTTCTTCAAAATAATAAAAGGAATTATTTTCTAAACCAAACTAAAAACTCCATAAAGGAAGAATTTTAGCATTAAAAAATTTTAACTCAACCATACCTTTTATAAAACTTAAATTGGTTCATTATAGACTTTGAAAATCACCTACTAAGAAAGCCCCTTTAAAACTTAATTTTTATATGTCGTTTTCTCTTTTCAAAAATTTAAAATGAAATTTTGCTAAATTCTAATGTTAGCAATTCTTTATTAAGAAAAGCTTTTATTATCAACTTGCCTAAGAAGAATTATTCTATCATTTAACAAATATTAAGAATAACACAAGTTTTCAAATCAAGATAAAGTTAACTCACTATTTTAGAAACCAACTTAGAAAAATAAAATTTGTCAAGAAAGTAAAGTTTTAAAGGTATATCTATTTTCTAAAGAAGAGAAATGATATAAACGGAAAAATACATTTAACACAACTTCAAATATTTGACCACATCAAAAACTTAAAAGATATTTTGAAAAACTTATTTTTCAATCACTAGAAATAAAGTTAATAGATAACTTAAAGAGCCAAATTTTTGAAAATGAATTCACTTTTGAAAAGTGATAAAATGAAATTATAATAGGAAAATATTTACTCATAACAACTCAAATCTACTTTTCTAAACAAATCAAAAAGGAGAAATTCTCAAAAGTTTTTATCTTTTAAAACCATCAAAGACAAATTTTTATAAAATATCAATATTGAGACAACACTACAAAAATCATGCATACAATATGAGTATAAATATATGTTCAAAGAAGTTTTCAACTATATATATATATCCGTATTTTCTAAGGATTTTTGAGTAAAGTAAAGTTTGGAAAAATCATATTTTGCGAACTATAAATTCATAATTATTCTATACCGTAGTATTTTCTAACCCAAATAGCTTTTTATGACAAAAAAACCTTAGAAATGGATATATCTTTTTCGAGTAGATAGAAAACGATATATTATTTGCATGATTCCGAGTTAAAATGACCAAGTTATGGCTATTTTAAGTTAGAATTACCTTCTATACAAATTTAACGATCTTATGATATAGATTTTAATAAGTACCATAGAATCAACAAGAAATACTCATTATGAGTATTCTTCTTGATTAGGTGATCCCGAGGAGGAGTATTCATACCCGGGGATTATTTTGATTAGTGGATTTATCGATCGACTCATCCATAAGAAAGATAGATTCTCATGGCCAAGTGAGTTTATTTCCTACTTTTTTATGTACTTGGTTATGCTTGTAGCTAGAGGCACTAGAAGTAGGAAAAGATGAAAATGAATTGTGTATGATATTATTGGTTGAAAGAATGTTAAGCATACCGAGACATGAATCGTTGTTAATTAACTTATGTTTTACTAATATACTGTTGGAGTATGTGCAAATTCTGTGATCACCTTTAAATTACTCTAAATCATATACTATGAATTATATTAATTAATTCATGTATATCACGTAGATAGTTTCATTGCATGAGCTGCTATTCTCGATGGGACAAGAGTTTAGTCCCCGGTGTGTAGTAGCCAAAATCTGCAAGATGTGCGAATAGGAGCTTGAAAGAACTATTTGATGGGCGAGTAGGCGCCTGAAATAACTACATGAGTTTGATTTAAAGATGGGTTTTAAAGAACCTGGAACACCTAACCCTGAATGAAGGGGTAAATCCATTCAAACATATGATTTCCGGTAGATCATATGTATTGCTTGATCACTTGCTTGATGCATTCATATGCTTGTTAATAACTTGCTTGAAATTATTTATACAAGTACGTTGATTCAGGAATATTCTTACTAAGCTAGTTATGCTTATACTCCAATAGACCTTTGTTGTAACAGGACTATATCTTTTATGCTCGAAGACTTCATATACCCGAGAGGGATGATGTTTTAGAAAAGCTTCTGGAAATCTTTTAAAAATCTTCGGTTAATAATCCTTTAATATCTTTTGACATTAGTATTATTTTTGTTGTGAGAAAGATGAGTTGATATTATGATTGTTTGGAGAATTATAGGGGAAAACCCCTAAGATGATGTACGGATTATATTCTCTTAATGATAAATTGGATGATTATTTAGATTATTGTATGTTGAATTTACTATCTCGAACTATACATCCCACCGGTGTCTCCTATTATTGTGATAGACACCTTACATATGATGTTGAAAACTTTCGCATGACTTTGGGAAGTCATTCTTAAGTTTTAATACCGTATGTGGCGGATTGCCATGTTTAGGGTACCCTTTGGGGCATGACACTTAGTTCACCTTAGAATGCTCCTGAAGCTATGGTGGAAGCACCCGGTGAACAGTCACATGCTGTGCCATTTCTATCGCCGCCACTACCGAGATCATACCGAAACTTGCTCCCCAACTTCATCAAAAGTAACAAGTACTTTGATAGAGCCTTCCGAAAACTAGATAAGGCCGAAGACTGGTTGGCCTAAGTTGAGAGATCGTTTGATGCTTATGAGGTGCCTCACCATTTAAGAGTCAGTTATGGGACGTACCTGTTGAAATTTAATGCCCGATTATGGAGGGAATCAAATAAGCGAGAATTGCCTGCTCCAGTTACTTGGGATATGTTTCGAGAAGAGTTCTTGGAGAACTATTTTCTAGGAAGTCTCAGAGTTTAGTACAGTGCTGACTTCTTGCATATTTCCCAAAGGGGTAGAACCATCGAGCAGTATGAAACTGAGCTCAATCGCTTGCTGAGTATGCTCCTGAGTCCTATAAGCATAGCGAGGAGTTGAAAAGACAAGTTTTCTTGAGTGGATTAGATGAGGACCTGAGGATTCGTTTGGTAGATTTTGATATCAGAAGTTTTAAGGAGCTAGTGGAAAAGACTCGAATTATAGAAGGAGCCAAAAAGATGAAAACAAAAACTCCAAAAAAGAAAGTATTTGTGTTTAGAAGGAAGCCTAATGAAGGACTGAGTTTGGGATTCAACAATAAGAGGTTTAAGACCTTTGGAAGTTTCAAAGGAAGTAGAAGCAATCAGACAAAAGTGACCAAGGTGGATATCACATGCTGGAAGTGCCGAGGCAAGCATTATCCAAAGTCTTGCCTGCAATTGCAAAACAAATGCTATTTTTGCAAAAGTCTGGATCATAAGATCCTGGAGTATCTTAAGAAGAACACCAGTGTTTGCTATGTATGTAAGCAGCTAGGGCACCTTGTAAATGAATGCCCGAAGAGGAAAAATGCTCTAGTGAGGCTGTCCAACACCTCGAGAGGATCCGCCCTTATCAGAACCAACAATAGCAATGAAAATGGGAATCGCTCTAGCACATCGATGCTTGGAATGAGAGTTTACAACCTAGAAGGCCAGTAGATGTGCGAGGAAGTCGATGATGAGGGGGAAGGATGTGAGTTTGCTGCCTTGGAGGGAGACGAAGGCTATGATCATGGACTCGTTGTAGGTTAGCCTTAACCTTAAGTTATTGTTTTGATTGTTTATAGTATATTTTTATGTTATCAAATCTGTAACAATAGAATCCTCATATCTCTTTAGTCTAAAGCTTTATCTAAGTTAGATAAGTGTAGTATGGTTAGTAACTAGTGCGTGTTGAATGTAAGAAGTATACGAGTAGCTAGTGAGATTGCTTATGCCTTGTTCGATACCAGAGCCACCCATTCGTTTATCACCTCCAACCCTGCTAAGAAGATTGGTTTACCTATATTCACCACCGCTACTAGCTTCAAGATGAAGACACCCACGGGTAGCATCGTAACCACCCGAGAGATGTTGAATGACCGTCCCTTAGAGATCCAAGGACACCATATGACAAGTGACTTGATTATGTTGGAGATGAGCAAGTATGAGGTGATTCTTGGCATAAGTTAGTTGACTCGTATTAAAGCCACGGTAGATTATCGAGAGAAGAAGGTGAATTTTAAGGATATGAATGGGAAGGATAATGAGTTTGAAGGAGAATCCGTTGTCATAAGAAAGCAAGGATTAAGTTCGCTCAAGTTAATGACGATAGAAGAGGAGATCGATTGACAAATCAATGCTATAGAAGAAGAAAAAGAAAGACCGAAGGTGGAGGATATACCTATAGTCAATGAGTTTCTTGATGCTTTTCTTGAGGAATTACTTAGATTGCCACCAAAGAGGGAAATTGATTTTGAGATTAGTTAGATACCAAATATCGAGCCAATATCGAAAGCTCCATATCGCATGGCACCGGTAGAGTTAAAGGAACTCAAAAAGCAATTACAAGAGCTTATGGATCAAGGATTTATTTGTCCAAGTGTATCGCCATGGGGAGCATCAGTTTTATGTTAAGAAAAATGATGGGTCTGTGAGGTTATGCATTAATTACCGGAAGTTGAATAAGGTTACAATCAAGAATAAGTATCCATTACCCCAGATCGATGACCTCTTTGATCAGTTGCCAGGAGCAAGTGTGTTTTCCCTCATCGACCTGAGGTTCGAATACCATCAGTTAAGAGTAAAGCAGGAAGATGTACCAAAGACCGTTTTTCGGACTCGTTGTGGACATTATGAGTTCTTAGTGATGTCTTTTGGGTTCACAAATGCACCTGCCGCTTTCATGGACCTGACGAATCGAATCTATAAGCCTTCGTTAGATAAGTGCATTATAGTTTTCATATAGATATTTTGGTCTACTCGACAACACGAGAGCAACATGAGGAACACTTTCGTATAGCCCTTTGAACGTTAAGAGAACATAAGTTGTACGCTAAGTTGACAAAGTGCAACTTTTAATTGGATAAGATATCCTTTTTATGACATGTCGTTTCAGGAGATAGCATATCGGTTGACTCCGAAAAGATTAAAGTAGCAATGGAGTGGAAGCAACCGAAGACGGTAATGGAAGTAAGAAGCTTTCTTGGTCTAGATCGCTACTATCGAAAGTTCGTAAAGAATGTCTCGACCATAGCCAAGCCCTTGACACAACTTACTCAAAAGAATGAGATGTTCATCTAGACCGATAAAAGAGAAAGGAGTTTTCAAGAGCTTAAGTAAAAGCTTGTATCCGCACCAATACTCGTTTTGCCAAACCTTGAGAAGCCATATATGGTGCATAGCGACGCATCGAGAAATGATCTTAGATGTTTGTTAATGCAAGAAGGAAAAGTGATTGCTTATGCTTCATGAAAGCTAAGACCGCATGAGCAAAATTACTCGATGCATGACTTGGAGCTAGCTGTTGTTGTTTTCGCATTCAAGATATGGAGGCATCACTTGTATGGACAGAGATGCGAAATATATACGGATCACAAGAGCCTCAAGTACCTATTTACTCAGAAGGAGTTGAATATGCGACACCAGAGATGGTTATGCTCATAAAGGACTATCATCTTGGGATCAATTATTGTCAAGGAAAAGTTAATGCCATCGCTGATGCCTTAGTCGAAAGAATCATGAGGAAGTTGCTGTTTTGTTAATCGACAAAAAGGAGTTGGTAAGAGAATTCAAAAGGCTGATTATCGAGTTCATTGGACAAGATGTGGAGGTGGAAATATCTAACTTGGTGATGGAACCAACCCCTGTGGAGCGAATTAAAGAAGCTCAACAGGTATGATGAAGTTATACAAAGGATCAAACGGGAAGTGCAAGCGGAGAAGTATACTGATTTCACCATAGATGAAGATGATGTAGTGAGGATGAAAGGAAGGCTATGTGTGTTGGATGATGAGCAAATGAGAAGAGAAATCATGAGTGAAGCTCATAACTCAGGATATACGATACACCCGGGAGGGACTAAGATGTATCAAGATCTTAAGAGCCACTTTTGGTGGAATGGAATGAAACGGGATGTAGCTGATTATGTGATGAAGAATCCGACTTGTCAACAAGTAAAGGTGGAACATCAAAGGCTGGGAGAATTGCTAAAACATTTGCCGATACCCAAATGGAAGTGGGATCAGATCTTGATGGATTTCGTGTGTGGATTACCAAGAACATTGGCAGGATATGATGCTATAGGGGTCATGGTAGATCGTTTGACCAAATCGGCTCACTTCATACCAATCAACATGACGTTTTCGTTGGATAGGCTAGTTAAGCTATACATAAAGGAAATAGTACGTTTGTATGGAGTACCCGCCAGGTTTGTATCAAATCGAGACCCATATTTGTATCTAAGTTTTGGACGAGTTTACAAAAGTGTATGGGGATAAAGTTGCATTTTAACATAACTTATCACTCCCAAATTGATGGACAATCGGAACGGACAATCCAAACCTTTGAGGACATGTTGCATGCTTGTGTTGTGGAATTCAAAGGGAGTTGGGACGCTCATTTACTGCTCATAGAGTTTGCTTACAACGACAGCTACCACCCTACCATACAAATGCCACCATATGAAGCTTTGTACGGATGACGCTGTAGGTCACCTCTATTTTGAGATGATATGGAAAAGGTTGCTATTGGACCGGACTTAGTACAAGATGGGACAGATAAAGTAAGAATAATCAGACAACGAATGAAAGAGGCCTAAGATAGACAGAAAAGCTAAGCAGTTCAGAAAAGGCGAGTTCTCGAATTTCAAGTGGGAGACCATGTGTATTTAAAGATAAATCCGATCAAGAGTATACATTGAGTACGCTCGCAAGGAAAGTTGAGCCCATGATACATCGGACCTTTCGAAGTGCTTGAACAAGTAGGAGATTTAGCTTATCGCTTAGCCTTGCCACCAAACCTGTCAGGAGTACACAACGTGTTCCATGTGTCCGTCTTGCCTAAGCATGTAGCCGATCCAGATCTAGTTTTGGATTTAGAGCCAGTGTTGCTAAGGGAGAACCTCACCTATGAGGAACACTCGCTGCAAATTCTGGATCGGAAAGTCCAAAAGCTACGGGATATGGAAATCAGATATGTCAAAGTCTTTTGGAGGAATCACACCCATGAGGAGGCAACTTGGGAGGTTGAGGATGAGATTCGATGCAAATATCTGAATCTATTCAATGAATCAGGTATGATAGTTAAGTTTTGAGGACAAAACTTTCTTTAAGGAGGGTAGGTTGTAAGCCCTTAGATTTTCGATAAATATGAGTAAACCCTAAAACCGGAAGTTAAATCGGAACCCTAAAGTTAACTAAATTCTATTATTAGTCTAGTGAATCTAGATCCGGCAATCCCGTGTTCTTAAACCATAGACAGCAAAATTAAAATAATTGTGGATAATAGTTTGTAATGATATAGGAAAGCTTAAAAATATCATATTCATAATTTTCTAGTGTTTTTCGAATCCGAACGAGATCAATTTTCGAAAACCATGCCCCGGTATCCCGGATAGTGAAAATATTCCAACAATCCCATTAGACTCGTAAAAATATAAGGTATAGACCATTTACACGTATTTTCTTTACTACTAGTATTTTAATTGTCTAGTCTACTATTCATAATACTATTGCTACTATTCATTACTATTTCACTATCTCTACTTTTTCTTACACTATACTCTTACACACTACCATATCTATACCTTACAATTTACCTTCCTCATATAGCTTTAATCATATGACACTTTACACATTACTTCTTTTTATTACAAAACAACAAATTTAATCAAATTTCCTCCCCATTTCCCCATGTTTCTATCTACTACCTCTCTCTCTTCACTTTCTATTATTTTTCTTTTTCAATATATTTAATTACACCAAATTTTCACTCAAAAACTCTATAAATACCACATTCCTCCTTCATTCTTTCACACAACTCATTTTGTACTAAAACTCTATCAAAATTACTCCACAAACACTCTCTCTCAAATTATCTCTCAAGTCCTCTCTTCTCTCTATAAACCATTTCTTACATATTACTACAACCCATTATTGTCCTCTCCAACAAACACATAACCTTATGTAACAATTTCTTACGTATAATCATCATGTTCATATAACTTATGATGAGCTTAGTGTATGTTTCTTAGACTCGCGAGAGTTAAAGAAGTAACAATATGTTCATGTTGTGTTTTTATTCATGTTCATATTTTCCATTATGTTATTATTATGTTGTTGTTATTATTGTTATTATTATTTGCTCTAATCTAACTTTTATATAGTATTATGTATATATATTTCTTTAGAGCATATAAGCTTACTTGATATTTATTTATTTCTATGCTTTGCAATTTATTTATTTATTTATTTCATGCTAATATTAAGACTAGTCTTTTTAGTCTTAGACTTGTTCTTATCAAGTTAAAATAATTTTCTTTTCTTTTTTTTTTTTTTTTTTTTTTTTTTTCTTTTCTTTTCTTTTTGGGATTAGTCTATTCTTAGTCCCAGGATACCTTAATGAAGCTAAAGTTTCCAATACTTGACTTTACTATTATGCTCTTCTTACATTTATTTTTTTCTTATTATGTTATATTCCACACAATTACATATTCATGCTCATGCATGTGAATATTGATATTATCTCAACAAAAATATGAAAAAAATATTTTTATGAACTATTTCCAAATAAATTTTGGTTACTTAAAGAAAGAATTTTCATTAAAAGCTAAAAGTTTTACTTTCACAAACCTTTCCTAAAAATTTAAGTAAACTCATAACAAGTCTTAATAATAATAGTACATTAGAGTTTCATCAAAGAATATATAAAGTGGAATTTTCACATACTATCTCTTCAAACTAATGAAATAAGAGAGTCTCTTTAAACTTAATGTTAGTAATTCTTCGTTTAACAAAAGTTTTCTTAAACTCATTTGTAAGGTTTTCATCAACATACTAATGTTAGATAAATTTTACAAAATCATCAAAGAATAAATCTTTTTAAAGAAGAATCTTACTTAGGAAATAAAATTAGAAGAACACTATTATTTAAAAATGGAGCTAACTTTAGGAAAAACCAAGAACAAGAAAGTTTTATCACTATAAAATAAACATTTAGAAACTACATTTTTAAATCTTAAAAATGAAGTTGTAGAAATAAAATTATTTTAGATTATATGAATTGTTTTCAAAAGATAGATAAAGTTAAAAAGAGGAAAATATTTACTTATAATAAATCCAAGAACTTTTCAATCAAAGCTAAAATAAAAATTTCCAAAACATTACTTTTCCAACTTTTAGAACACCTTAATTTATAAAAATCATTGTTATGACAACTTTACTAAATTTATTCTTATGATATGAGTCAATATATATATTTCCAAAAGATTTTTCAACTATACAAATAACTATATTTGGTATAAGAATTTTTGGATGAAGAAAAGCTTGGGAAATTGTGTTTTTGAAAACCGGAATTTCGTAACAATATTGTACGTCACTGTATCGAGACCCAAGTGGATTCTTTTGATAAAAATATCCATAGAAATAGATAGATCTTTTCAAGTAGGAAGAAATCAGTATATAGTATGCGAAATTCCGAGTTAAAATGAGCAAGTTATGACCATTTTAAGTTGGAATTTCCATTCATGGGAATTTTGACAAATTAAATAAGATAGAATTAGAGAATTTAAGTAAATCTTGGATGAAATACTCATTTCGGGTATTTCTTTTGTTTAGGTGTCGAGGACCAAGATCTTCTCTTCCCCGATGATTACTTCGACTCATAGAAGATCGTTACGGACGAGTGAGTTTCCTTTATGTTTACGTATTCGCGTATGTGATTGCAGAATATAATAGTAGATGTTAGGAAAAGATAAAAATTAATATGCATGTGAGATACCATGGGAATTATGTATGTAAATTGTTACGTGCGATTAATGAACGATAAGTATATCGGAACCCGATCTGTGATTGATATAATTGTTTCTATGAATATATTGCTATGTGTGCAATTATTGCTTGATCACTTTTAAATGGATTAATGTCGAATTGGAATCCCCATACACTAAATTACTCATGCATATCACATAGAATATCATTTCACATTTTTACTACTACTTCTCAGCGTGGGACCGAAAAGGTAAGTTGCCTAGCTATATTTTGAGGATTTCGGAGGTTCGGGGAATACAACCTCAAGTTGTAGTCGAGCCAAATAGATCGCTTTAGGTAGGAAAAGCTTGGGGACTAGTAGTATGGTTAGTTGGAACCCCAAGATGCGCGTAACTTTTAAGGAGATCGTTTGGGGCTCAGTTCAAATCATTCCCTAACCACCGATGGAGGGGTAAATCCATCATACATACGAAACCGTATAATCGTATGTACTGTTTGATCATATGGTTGTTGCAATTCATATGCTTGTTTAATGAACTTGGTTGAATGCCTGTTATGAGTACTTTTGATTAAGGAATGTCTCACTAAGCTAGTTATACTTATACCCCAATAGACTTTTGATATTGTAGGGCCTTTTTCGTACCCGAGACCATCTTGATCATCCGAGTAGAATATTTATATTGGAAGTTTTTGGAGGAACCTGCTAGCTTTAGTTATTTCTCTTAGTAAGACTATGTTGTTATGGAAATTATTAGGGGAATGCCCCTTAAAAGTTATAACACTCTATATTTCGATGAAATATATTAAGTGTTATTTTGAATGTTCCACTGCTAATATCTTAAAATGCATTACGCCACAGGTCTCCTTTTGATGTGAACGTATGCCTTGTACTGATATGAAAGCGTTCGAGTGACTGAGGTAGTCATTTTTAAGTTTTAATATTGCGTACGGCGGGCTGTCACGTTTAAGGTACCTGTTGGGGCGTGACACCATAAAACACAAATATATACATTGATACTATATATATATTGGTGTTGAATACTTCCCACAGACCCTAGGTATCGTACTCATACCACTGTTAAACTACCGAAATCATCTTTGTGTATAACTTTACTCAGGACAATACCACACTTAGATCATCAAGGTGTTGTCCTAGTAATACCGGTACTCTCGATCCACTAGAATCACCCAAGCACAAAAAACAACCGATTTTATAGCTAGATAGTGTTAAGTCTATTTGCAGTTTATAGGCCTATATTCACAAGCAACAAACCAAGGTAATGACATATCTGATATGACACTTGAATATGCTAATTTGACAAAATGAAGGTCACCTGATCACATATAGTAAAACTAACTTTCAATTTGTTTTCAAAAGAAAAACATTACTTCTAATATCATCTAAACTCATAAACTATTAAGAACTACAGCTATTATAGGTTTAGATATGCCTTGCTACTTGGATCTAGGAGCACTAGATATTAAACTAAGGATTAAGGTGTTTAGGAAGATCAAAACAAGGTTTAAAAGAAGTTTGCATAATCCCTCTGTTGGTTATGCCCATGATAAAGAGCGTGATAGGCTTAAGAAGAAAACAAAACATGACACACCCTCATTACACCCATTATAGGGGGTGTGATCGCCATCATAATTGTGATAGGGGTGGTGACGGCCATCATGACCTTTGTCACAGCCGTTATCAGCTTGGATACGCCACACCTAAGGAGATCACGACCCATGTGACAGCCTTGACTCTTGTATGAACCTTTGATTAATCCAAAATATGAAAAACTTCAAAAGAAAACCTTTTTTTTATATTTTAACCCAAGCAAAACCCAAAAACATACTTATCAATGCAAAAACATCATTATAACCATATTACCTGATAATAAATGACGTTCCCTTCTTTTTTTGCAAGTAGTAACAATCACCAAAATAAAAGGTTAGGGTTTTTCTTGTGATCTCTCTCCCCAAACATTAACAGCTTGATTCCAAAGAGTAGACTAAGAAAGAAACTCTTAAGAAATTCGAAAGAACATGAAGAAAATGATTTACCTTGATTTTGCAGTCTCTTGATGGTCGTTCAAAGGAGATTTGTAGAGAGAGATTTAGGGTTTGACTCTTTGTAAAGTTGTTCAGAGAAAGATGCGTATTTTCTTTTAGGTGAAGGTTAACAACACTTATTTAGTAGAAAGAATTTATTTGCCCTCTTATTCAACAGCACATGACATCCCTGCCCTTCATTATAATTTATTTATTTTATATTATAAGTTTAATAAAAAAGTTATAGACCAACTAATCTATCGATGTAGTACCACTCAATAGACCAATGTGTGTGGAGATTTTCTACTAGAGAGAATTGTCGATTTTATTAAGTAATAGTATTGAATTGACCAAACTTCATACACGTGTGTATATTCAGAGAATAGACAATGAGCCAACCACATAAAGTTAGATTGAGTTGCCTTAGTCAACAACAATTGGTCACTCTATGATAGTTGTTCAACCAAATACCTTAAGATAATAACCTTAAGAGAATACCATCCCATCTGTTAGCCTGATACTAAACGAGTAATCAACGTACTTATCCAATTGTCTCTATATTACTCTGGTGATCTCAAAAATTACTATAATGGGAAGGCATGCCTTTTTAATACATGGAGATTCACTATCCTAATATATGAAGATACACTTTCCTGTTATAGTAGTCCACTTACCTAATATGCTATGGCCTTCTCTCTTATAAATAGGTCCTCGAAGTCAATGGTATATAATGGATGCTCTTACACTCTTGTTGTTACTCTACTTCATTCACTTCCAATAAGTTTCTAACCCCAGCATTAGTGTGGCCCCCTAAACAACCTTCTAGTAATTCAACTCATAAGTTCTCTAACTCGTAGAATCCAATAACATCGATCTAAGGCTCTAGAAGGCCAAGTCTCTGTTATGAACACCTTAAAGCAAACATTTGAGACTATCCATGGGAATGGATCTAAATATCTATTTGACTTGATAACCACCAATCATAATGGTAAAAAGTATAAAAGTAAGAATGTCGCTTTAGACTACACACATCCTGTTGATCTATTGGTTGTTGTATATAATTCTATTGCTGCTATCATTGGCCTGTAGCACTTTGTGGATATGAAGAATTTGTGTTATAATCTGGTGGCACAAAAAGAAGTAATTAGGAAGCAAGATCAAGAAGTTGATGCACAATAAAAGGCTTTCGGCTCATGTGGTTAAACTTAAGCATTTTTATCAAGAGTTGTCTAGAGATAATTATTTCGTTAACACACATTACTGTAAGGGATGACTACCATTGCATGCTAAAAAATGAGCAAGCATGATCTGCATATTAACATAATTTCATTCTTACTAAACTAGAATGGCTAATTGCCTCTCAAAGCTGAGGTGCCATTCCATCTGTTGTACTTATTGCTTCTTAAGCACAAGTTTACTGCTAGCGTCCAAGCTAACCATTCTACTTTAAAGGTAAGCATTCTAATAAAAGATGGATGTTGATGACCAATTTCGGATAAGGTCTTCACCAAAGCTATTTTTGAGATCATTAGGAGGTGCCTCCATTGGATTGGCTTAACCTGGTTAAAGACCAAACATTCTCTTCAAAAAATTGGGAGGACCATAAATTTCCTTTCTCCACATGCATAGAGTCTGTTCCACTCAACAAGCAAATGGGAGTGGATTTTATGGAAATTTTCCACCAAGACATCGCACCTTGCCTTCAAAAAATAAAAACGAACCCAAGTTGCTACAACTTTGGAAAGTATTATGACTACCACAGAGGTTACGATCACAATTTTGTTGAATACTATTAACTTAATAATGCTCTTGAAGACGTTGATTAACATGGATACATCAAAAGGATACATCACTAACCTTGAGAATTGCATAGCATGACCTCACTAGAGATAGGGTAATGAAGAAAGAACAAGAGAGGGGGCTAACAATGATAACAACAATAGCCCTAGACACACGTACACCGTAGATGTAGTTTTACCTATTAGGTTAGGGTACATAGTTTAGGAAGACAATCTTTAATTGTATTTTGAGTAAAACATCCTTTTTGTTGTACAGTTTTCATACTTTTATGAACAAGTAATCTTCATTCTTTGAATATCATCAAGTCTCGAATCCCTTTTATGAGATTCGCTGACCCTTGATAACATCAGGTCTTAACCTACTCTAAGGCATGTGGTTTCTTGATTAGTTTCTCTTTACCAGAAAAATCATGCTCTAAATGTGTCTCATCATGCGAAGCTTGTGGCCTTTGTAAGCATTGTCGAGTTAATATACGTATAAGTCAAATTGGGTACCCTTATTGATGAACTCCATTTCCAAATGCCTAAGGAACTTTAATAACGAGTGCAATTGACCTTTAACTCAACTTGGATGCCCTTATCAACGTATTCCATGTAAAAACATTAAAGGAACGGTCAAAGATAAATAAGTATTTTTTAGTATTAAGTTATTAGCTCCTCAAGCCTAGCCAAGTTATTATACGGTTAGCCAAAATAGGTACTCTCATTTACAAATTTTTCAATGTAAACATTAAAAGAACTCCCACATTAAAAGCAATCGAGCTTTAATTACACTCATACCTTCATCGATGGACTCCAGGTCCAAACGACCACGAAACTCCCATAGCGAGTGTCATTAATCTCTAACTTAACTCTAGTACCTTTGTTAATGAACTCTACATCAAATATCTAAGAAACTCTCAAGATAAGTAGGTATCTTTTTGCACTAGTTAACCATGTTTTCCACACATGACCAAAGTAAACATACGGTCGATTAAAGTGGGTATCCTTTTTCACAAAATTTTCAATCTAAACATTCGAAGAATTCCCAATACAAGACTGACTGAGCTTTAACCACACTTGAATACGTTTGCTGATGGACTCCATGTCCAAATGTATGTGGAAAGTCAAAACTAGTGTTGCTGACCTCTAAGTCAAACGTAGGTATACTCGTTGATGGACTTCAAGTCCAAATGCCGAAGGAACTCCAAGGTAAGCAAGTGTTTTTCAACACTAAGTTATTGTCCCCCTTAAGTGCTGGCAAGTTGATACCTTTACCTCAATCTAATGGGCACCTCATACATGGACTTAAATCTAAACATTTGAGGGACTCTCCATTAAATAACACCGAGTTATTGGTCATTTTAGGCTTCATTGGGTACCTTCACAAAGTGACCGAGTTCCAAAATGTCAAAGGAACATGTTAAGTTTGCGATTCTCAAGTTTCCCTTCAATATAGTTAAACACAACATCGACCTTATGATGATAAAATGCACCTAAGATAAGGATATAATCATGTTCGCCTTACATACACACATATAAGTTAGATACTATATGCATAGTTTGCTATTATATAGCTTAATACGATATCACCTAGCTCAATACAGCTGTAAAGGGGCAGGGAACAGGGCACAAGGCCTTACTTATGAGTGCTATTTGACCTTTATTCAGATAAAAGATTTCTTGGCTTTATTTATTTATTTATTTATTTTTATCTTTGGTAAGTAATTTAAAGAATTTGACACTTATTTGCTAAAATTCCGATTCAAGGTTTTAATGTGTTTTTTGAACTAATGAAAAGGATTAGGGACTTTCATGGTTTTTGGTTAAGATTGAAAAATTTTAAAGAAGTAAAAGTTAACGTAAGTTAAATGCAATTGATGTTAAGGTTGTGTTTACCTAGGTTTTGAAGGAGGAATAAGAAGTTTTAAACATGAGATGGAACATGTCCTTATGTTAGGGTTGTGTTTGGAACAGAGGTGGAACATAAGATGAAACAAAATTGATGTTTAAGTCATGTTTTGCCTAAAATGTTTAACATGAATTGTGTTTGTCTCATGTTTACCCATAATTTTAGCTAAAGAAGTAAACACGACACAACCATGATTTATGTTTAGGGGTCATGTTTAGTAAATTTACAAAGACGTTTAGAAAAGATTTGTTACATACAGGTTTGAACTTGACCATGTTTATCACTCGTGTTAAGTAAATCTTTACTAATATCAATAGACACATCCATTCATCCACTAAGGAGACTATTCATAACTTTTGTAACCTATAGAGGGTTTTAAAGAGTGAAAGAGTCTCCAAGCAAGTCAATGGTTTAGGAAACAAGTTGAGTATCCAAGATTAACCAAATCAAAGGGGTTATATGTGCTTTTCATGTATCTTACTTTTATGTATTCTTTTATCATATTTCTTAGAGAGGAATAGGTTCTTTTATCTTGATAGAGATGAGCCTTAAGTCTGAAATATAATTGGCATTGTTTATTTTCTAACTACTATTAGAGTTTCTTGAATTCAATTACGTGTGTGCGATTTTTTTTAATCAATATTTATAGGGTATTTTCATATTAGCTTATTAAGAAATCACTATTATAAATTTATTTATATGATTGGAGAGATTTGTAAGCAATCCTAAAGATAACATGATATAAATCTTATGTACTGAGTGAAACCTTAAGTGTGGTTGACTATAACTGTGAATTCATAGAAAGTTGATGGAAGTTGCTATTGATAAAAAAGAGATTCTAATTGATTAACTTAGGGTAAGGAGTTAGTCGTCTTGAGAAAGATGTAAATTAGTTTAAGAATTTCACAAATCAAGAACTTTAATAAAATCTAAGAATTAGGAAGTTTTATGAATGGATTAGTGGGGTTTTGATGTCTAGATAGTCTTGCAATTGCATTAAATATAATTAATAATTTTGACTTGTGATTATGATTGGCAACTGATAATAATTATATTAATATTCATAAATAGTTAATAAGGGTAACTAGGTTTTACAAGTTAGAATATAAGGAAAAGTAATTACTAGTTCTTGAGATATCTGATGAAGGATACTTAGACTTGATTCCTATACTATAGATTGGTACATGTACTTGCTTTTTAAAGTGGTCATAGAATAAAATAAACATAAGAGCTTTAATTTGCTAAGAAAATAATATCACTTATATAAATACGTTTCCTACATAAATTTTGGTGCAAATGTTCTTTTTGTTTCTTAATTGATTGTTATATTTATTTAATTGCTACATAATTACATCAAAAGAAACAACTTTTGGAAAACTTCAAATAAGGTATCGATATTTTAAGTGGTCTAAAACAATCAACATTATATAAAATGGGTGAGTAACACCAGAATGTTCCAACATTTAGGGGGGAAGTTCATTTAAGATTCAACGTTTTGAGTGGTTAAAAAGAGGTCCCAATTTTGAAGATAAATTCATTTAAGGTCCCAACGTTTGAAAAGTAGGCAAATTTAGGTCCCTAAGGATACGTATCAATGTGAGAAAATATTTAATTATAAGTTAGAAGACTCTTCTCCCATTAACACATATCTTAGGGACTCAAATTGACCCACTTCTTCAAACGTTAAGACCTTAAATGAACTTACCTCTAGATGTTGGGATCTTCTAGTGTAATTTACTATATATAAAATGATGAAAACAAGCTATTTAATTTTTTAAGTGATAAAGAAAGATCACCGATATATGGTGGTGCAAATAAAAAATTAATTTTTTAAATTGTAGAGAGAGAGAGAGAAATCAACTCTAGTTTATATTTTGCACTACTTAAAACGTATAGTCCTTACTTACACAATTTTATATAACAGTGATATGCTTTTTAAACTAGTAAAAACACTGATATCTTGTTTGAACATAAGGCTGCAAACGAGCTATTCGAGGTCGATTAGTAAACAAGTAATTCAAGTTTAAAGTAAAGCTCATTTACCTAAATGAGTTAAGCTCGAGTTTTGATTTAGGTTTGCGAACCGGCCCATGAACATGCTCACGAGTAGGTTTGTTAACAAACTCATTAATAAGATTGTTAGTGAATTTGTGAATTTTTTATGCATGATATATTATATAACTACATAATTAAAATAATAAAAAACTAATTTCTAATTAATATTTATCTATATATATTTGTAGTAACACCTAAATATTATATTTTAGGTTTGGAAAAAATGGAAACAGGCTATCTAAACTAGTTAAGCTCTAACTTAATTTTCATACTTGATAAAAGCTCAGTAAGCTCAATAAACGCTTAGCTTGACTTGATCTTGTTTCATAAACAAGCCAAGCTTAAGTTTAAACTAAACTCGTTTAGCTAAATGAGCCGAGTTCAAAACTTTTTCAAGCTTGATAAATTTTAAATGAGTCAAGCTTAAGCCTTTAAAAGCTCGGCTTGGGTCAGGTCCTTTGCAACCCTATTTGAGCATAGTCCCTAGCATTAATTACTTTCACTATAATTTCCCATTTATTGTTATTATCTATATTATTATTATCCTTTATTTAAGAAGTAGATCCCTTATTTGCACCACTTGATGTGACTATTGAAATTTTGATGTTGTTTGATTAATGTGTTATATATAATTTTCAAAATTTTCCTTTTTGCTTGAGCATCAGCTATCATTGCTTAAATCCACAAGGACTTTAAGTAATGCTGCTCAAAGTCTTAAGTGTTATTGTTTAATATTTTAAGCAGTGACGCATGTGACAAGCATCATGGCTTAGCCATAAATATACACTTTGGTCAATCATCTTCCTTCTTAGTTTTCTTAGCATTTTTATCAGCTCTCTCTCGATCTGTCATTTCCCTCCCTCGTCTTTCCACGACCATCTTAGGCTTTTTTTTCTTCTTATCACTAAAATGATAATTTTTTTTATTTGTTGTTGTAGCTACACTTGTAATAGGGCATTCGAGTTTTTTTTTCTTTATTCAACATTTTAACAAGTTCACTTGGGTTGATAAGTGTTTCCTTGTTTTCTCTTTAAATATAATTCGTTTTTATTATTGTCTAGGATGTTTGAACATTATTTTGGTGGAAATGTGCAACATTTTATGTTGTTATATTGTTTTTATTTTTTCTTTTTCCACCCAAATCTATATTGTGCTATGGTGTCTTGTTTATTTGATGTGCATATATGTTGATCATGTCTTTGTTATTTTTTCCTATTTTTGCCAAACTTAAAATTTTATAATTGTAAATTATGTGAAATTTTTCTGCGGATGTTTTCTTTTATTAGAGAATCCACGTCCTTTGATGTTCTTATGGATGTGGCTATTACCTGCAACTTTTTGGCACCATATGCAAATAACCCGAAAAAGTGAGTTCATTTAAAATATTTTATTATTATGTAAAAATCTATATTATTAAAGCAAAACCATCCTCTTTTTTAGTCTTTAGTATAAATATTTTTAGTATAAATGTTTTTAATATAACATTTTTAATATATGGGCATAAAACATTTTTTCGTATACCTGAAATCGTGAAAATTATATAGGGTTTGAATATAATTAAATAATTATTGAATAGATATAATCTTTTATTTTTTTAGTATATGCGCGTAAAATATTTTTGGTATCCTTGAAATGATAAAATTAAATAGGGTCTGAATGGCCATAGTCTTTTCTAAGTAAAATATTTTTGGTATCCTAAAACCATGGAATTAAATAGATTTTGAATAAAATTAAATAGGGGTTGGATATACATAGTATTTTTCTTTTTTAGCATATAACGTACAATATTTTTGGTATTCTTACAATCATTAAATTAAATTTGGTTTGAATAGAATTAAATAAGGGTTCAATGGACATAGTCTTTTCCTTCTGTTAAGTAAAAAAATTTTAGGATAATTTTCCTTATAAAATAACGCGGGTTTTTAAATAAATAAAAAGGAAATTCACAAATATTTTTTCTTTTTAACTCATATTAGCTTTTATAGGATAAAAAAGCAATGCTAAAAATATTTTAACTTAATAAAAATGTAGAATGCAATTATTAGGAAAAGAAAAGGGCGAACACTAGGGCTTGGTAATTTTCTTATTTCCCCATGCTTGGCCTTAGACTCACTCATTGTTGATGCAAAATTTGTAATACTAATAGTTTGATGTAATATAATTTTTGATATAATGTCATAAATGATTCTTTTGGCAAAATCCATAAATAGCTACTTCAACATTAAATCTTATTAATTTACTATATAAAAATATTTCAAATTAATAAATTTAGTTCCTAAAAGAACTTAACAGATGTACTATTGGCATATATGAAAAGTTTTTTCAACCATCAAATTGATAAATTTCAAAGTTGAGCTCCCGAATTACATACTTTGTAAAGTTTAGGTATTATTCGTAGCATTAACCTTTATATTTTTTTAAGGGTGAATTACATTGGAAAGTCACAGCATTTAAGAGTAAGTTTATTTTAGGTTACAACGTTTTCAGAAGTTCAAAAGAGGCCACAACGTTTGAAAAAGTGTCTTTTGAGATTTAATAAAATATTTCTCCTATTGATGCATATCAATGGCGCTTTACAAGAGGTGGTCCAAGTTTAAATTAAATATTTTCTATTGACATGTACCAATAGGCAATAGTACCTCAATTGACTCACTTCTCTAGATGTTCTGACTTAAAACGAACTTATCCTCAAACGTTGTGACATTCCCATGTAATTTACCCTATTTTTTAAATCGTGTACAATAAGGTCAGGTGAAAACGCAAATGAATTGAATTACGGAAATATATTTTTGCGCTCAAATTCTAACTCGAGTTAAAATTGTAAAATACAAACTCAATGAAATTTGATCTAACTCAAAATGTAACTTTTATTATAGTTGTATTAATATTAATGATCAAACTTCACCAAAACTCACATACTTCATTAGTGTATGTATATGTGTGTGTGTGTGTAGAGAGAGAGAGAGAGAGAGAGAGAGGAGAGAGAGAGAGAGAGAGAGAGAGAGAGAGAGAGAGAGAGAGATTGTCATAAATAGTACTTAAACTTTAGTAAAATATGCAAATAGGTATCGGACATTGAAATCTATCAATTTAATACTTAAATTTTGAAATTAATCAATTTAGTACTTAAAAATTTTAAAATTAATAAATTTAATATCTAAAAAAACCTAACAGAAGTACTGTTCTGTTGGTAGATATAAAAGTTCGTTTAAATAGCTCGAGGTTTAGGTTTACTTAAATAAATACCTCGTTAAATTTGAATAGTTTATAACTTATTTGATTGGCTAAAGTTATATATTCGAATGAGGATAATATCATGAATAGTATCTAAACTTGGTAAATTATGAAATAGGTACCCAAACTTTAAAATTGATCAATTTAATATTTGAAAGAACTTTTCGTGCAGGCCGATTTTACCTCTATTAAGTTGTTTTAGATATTAAATCAGACTTAATTGCATGTTTAATCAAATAGGTGTCGTTAGTGTTATTGTCCCTCTCTCTCTGTTTTTTTTTTTTTTTTTAATTATTACTAATAGTTTGGCCATTTGAGATCCAGTACAGGTCTGCGTTGGGGAAGGCGCATCAAATTAGTAGAATCAAATAAATCAATACAAATAAGATGAAGACTTTGGGTGTGTTTGGATGGTCTATATTTGATTTTATTGATCTTTTGATGAGAATTGTCAACTTTTTTTTATCTATATGTATTTTTTATAAGTAATTTATTAGAAAAAAATTTTAAAAAGTGTTTGTATCTGTCGGAAAAAGCCAAACAAACGGACCCTTCGTCAGATGGAAAGAATCCTCTGGCACAAACTTATGGACGGGGGAAGAAAAATGAAACTTGTTATTAATATTGTTTTAATTTAGGATTGATTACAAAAATACAACATGTGTTTTGATTAATTTGTAAACGCATCACTTGTGTAAGTATTTCTGACAAATAAGCGATAGAATTTCATATAAAAATCTCAATATAATTAATTATTATTAAAAAGATATGTGCTACAATTTATTGGACTTTAAAAATTAATATAATGAAAAATATTATTAAATAAGCTATATATAATATTAAAAATTACTTAAAAAAAGGAAAATTGAAAAAAATAAATAAAATTAAATTTTATGATCAATAAAATGTTAATATTTATCATTGTAAAATTATTAAATAATATTGATACTTTTATATAAAACTTTGGCTGCCTATTTATTAAAAAAATCAACACAAGTTATATTTGTAAATTAGCCAAAACACATGTCATGTTTTTATAATTGACCATTTAATTTGTTGTTAATTACATACTATTTATTATAAAAAATTTATTAGAAAAAAGTTATAATAATGAACTTAAATAATATTTAATTTTTTGATAATCTTATAGTCTATTGGCATCTCTTTGCTGAACCAAGTAAAAAATACCAGGTTTGAATTTTTTTTTCATTATAACGGTTAAAAAAATAGTGTTTAATTTATACGATTTATAAATAAGTGACTAAGTTTGCATATATTTTTTTTCACAAGTACCCAACAGTAAATAGATCCAGAACATCTCCCATATCCCATACAAAATTTGGGTTTGTTTAGATTATTTATTTCTCATTTGTATTTAAATTTTATGTGTAAAGATGTTTGTAGATTTGCAGCTATATTTTATTTTTATTTGGTATATTTAATGTTTTTATAAGAATTGTTATATGTTTTTTATTTATACGTATTTTTTTATAAATAGTTTATTAAACTTTTTTTAAAAAGTACAATTTACTAAATACCAAAGGGACCCTTAATAAACCTAAAGGGACTCATTAAATTGTAGCTAATCCATTGGATTAAATTAACTTAAAAAAAAAAAAAAGCAAAGCAAGAGTGGTGACTGTGTGGAAAAGACGAGGCAGTGGGAGCGAGTGACGGTAAAAAGAGTTCCGTTAGATTTGGTGATATTGTGGTACAGCCAAGATCTATCGTAGGAGTAATAGGTTGTCAGCTCAGGGCTTCGCACCCTTTTTTTTTTTTTTTCTCTTTTTTCACCTCGAGCCCTTCAAACTCATAGACAATTGCATCCCTCTCTCTCTCTCTCACCTTATTAACTTCCGTACTTCCTTCTTTTTCTTTCTCTCTCTTTCTTCCCTTTTTTGCTCTTCCGATTCCCAATTTCACCTTCCACTTTTGGTTTCCCGTTCCCCACGCGCTCCTTTCCATTCCACTTTAGGGTCTTTTTTAACTTTTTCTTTGGTAAAAGCAATACATAGCCCATACCCAAACCCAGACCCGCTTTGCATTGTTTTGTTCTTCTTTGCCTTAATTTTTCTGCTAGTTCAACTGTATATGTGATACGAGTGGACCAATCTTACGTGAGATTATGCTAAAAATGATATATTTAAATTTTATAAAAAATTTAATTAAATATATGAGTTTGGATTTTAAAATTTAGTTATGGAAGCAAATTTTCATGATCATTTTTCCTATCTAAAATTTGGATTTGATTATTTTATTACTTAAACAAATTTTTTGTTGATTTTTTTCATATTTGATTTAAATTGTTTCAGATATGAAAAAATCCATGAAAATTTTATTCGGTATTAAAATTGTCAAAACAAAACTTCAAATATGAAAAAAATTCACAAAAACATTGTTTAGGTATTGAATGGTTTAAAATAAAACTTAGGTAGCTGATTAAATATGTTACAAAAGTTTATGTACCATTTTTATCGTTACATCACTTATAAAGTAGAATATTTTTGCAGTTGCATATAATTAAACACCAAAAAAACTTCAATTATGCCACACTATCTGATTTATGTTGGGTAGACATAATTTTCACATCTTTTTTTATGCATTTATTGATTTTAGTCACAAAAGGTATGGTCAACCATATCTCATTAGAAGTTGGTTTCGACTTAGGAACTAACTCGATCCACCACAAGCTATTTTCGAATCGGATGTGATGAGTAAGAACTGGCTAGAGACCCACCAATTTTAGCATGTTTGACTAGGTTTGACCTTAGAAACCGGGTAACCTGACCCAATGGAATAAGAACTAGTTCATATAGCAAGTGACCCAATTGGTCCAACCCTATTTTGTGCAAAAATACAAAAAGATAAAGTGGAATAAGAAAAGAATAAATGTAAATAAGAAGTATATATTTAAATTATATTCATTATTTATGTAAATAGTAAAATTTATTTCCTATTCACTACATTAATATTATCAACAATATAAGCAACAAATATAATTGAAAATATGTTTCGTTGGATTTATATAGATTTATAACTAAATGAACTCTTGTTTTCCAATAATGTGGTACTTATTTTTGTCATTGTGTCATTTGTTTGTATTTTTAGGGATGTAACTAGGGTGGATTTGGGACGGATCTTTTGAAATCCGAATTCTACCCGATTCTTATTGGGTGTCCAATAACCTAAGAAAAACCCTATTGGGTTTTTTTCATTTCCAAAACTCAATCCTATAGGTTTTTAAGAAACCCATAACCCGACCCGATTCCATCCCAATTCCAAGATTTTCAATTTTTTCTTTAAAATTAAAAAGCAAAAGAATGTATTTTGATTTAAATTATTAATGATGCAAGTACTTATATTAAAAGAATGAATTTTAGTTAATAATATCATATAAAAGGATGCAAACACTTTATTTCCAGTCATTTTCACATACATAGAATATAAATGGAATCATTGCCTTAATAACTTAATATTTTTAAATTTTTTATATTTTAAATTTATACGGGTCGGGTTTTCCTAACGAGTTACGTATAAATCCGAAATCCAACCCAATAACGTATCGGTTCTTTTCTTTTTTTAATCATAAAACCCACCCTGAGCCTTATAATGATCAGCCCCGGTTGCACCATATATATTTTGTAAGTTTCACGTTATTAAATTTACAATTAAAAGGCAATGTAATTATGTATAAATAAATACATAACTTAAAAAGTACTTTCAACAAATATGTTAAATATCATTATTCTTAGGCTCATTTTTGCTATAAGTTGAAAATTTGTTTAGTATTTTTTTTAAAATTGATTCCTTTTATTACTTAAATGGAGTTAAATTATTGATTTTGTTATGTTCTTTATTTTTACAATCCTCGTGTCTGACTCCTTAGGATTCGGAAGTGTGGGAAGTGCTGGTTCCTTGGATCTGGGAATGGGCCTAGTTCCCATGGGTTCGAATCCAGTTTGGTTCTGAAGCTAAACCGAACTGTGTTGATGTTACAATCAGCGTCACACATCCTATTTGCTGTATTTTGCTTGCGAGGTCTATGATATGGGTGATTTTAGTGTAATAAAATTTTAGTAAGCGATAATGTTTGTAAAACATATATGTGAGCTTTATTTACTTATTTATTTCTTTTTAATAATCGATCATATATTATCACAAGTTATCACAAGTCTGCGTATATATATATGTTGCATGATGAATTTTTTGCTAATGCATTATCACAGCATTGCTAAGCAGATAAAATGACAAATAATTGCTAATAAAGGAATACAACTATAGGTGGAAGAATAAATTGGACAAGTAAAAGTTGTGTTGCTATATGACATTTAGTAATTTTAAATAGTTTTTGTATGATTAAAAAAGATAAAGTTTAGATAGTGATTTTAAGATCGTGTACATATTACATAGTGGATTTATTAGAGTGAGAGAGGACAGGTATTAATGTTAACCGTGATTTTCTATGTAAACATGAATTTTCATTTTAGGTTATCTATATTGACTGACTTGTCTATATATGTATGTTTTATTACATATTTTTCAATTGAATTTCATATATGTATTTTTAAGGCTCGATACTCAAACAAGGCGTTGCAATTTCTACAAATCATGATTTTACAATCTTCTAGCTATCGCATTTATTTCAGTAGCCATTTCACTTGTATTTAAAGTAGGCGTTTCTAATAAAATCTTCCAAAATTATAAAGCGCAATAGATCCAGTTACATGAGAAATTAACGTTAAACTACTCGTTGCCATCAAACTCTTGATGAATATTATTAAGTAGTTGACAATATTATTGGAGATTCTTGATAAGATTCATTTGTTTATGCACTTTAAATAATCTAGGTGGTAGAGAAGACAGGTACAAGATGGGTTGAGTATAAAGCCTTACCCGTATCATACCTTGTAAGGTATATGATATTAATTCTTCTACTCGGATCCTACTTCTACGCTGGTTGTGCTTGTAAAACCTACAGGATACATGATATCCTATGAAAGTTATAATTTTTATATGAAATCTTTGATTTTTTTTCCTTTCCAAAGATTTAAGTTTATAGTGATACATACAATTTTATGTAATAAGTAAAATTTCCTTATTTTCATATATTTACAGTAAACAGCTAATCGGAAGTAATTTAAAGGGCAATTTCTTAAAATTACAAGTTTTATAATATGAGGGATTTATATTTTTGTGAAAGTTGAAACCTATAACTTTCTTTAATTAAAGGAAAAACAAATGGAAAAATAACAAAAATAAATAAATAAAGAATAAATTTAGCAAAAATTCATCAAAACATTTGTATTTTAGTTTTATTATCCTTTCATAATACATAAAATATATTTTAGGTTAAACGTTGAGGATAATTAAAGAATGTAGTATTATTAAAAATTAAATAGTAAAGACAATGAAGAAGTATCACTGTTTTAAATAATATTCATGTTAAAAAAATTAGTAAAATGAAATAATATTATTTTATTGTTAATAACTTGACATTATTTTATCAAATTTTTATAAAGTATGTATAGGATACCCTGGGACCTATACCTTATATTAAGTAGAATGTAGATTTTAGGATGAGTACAAGGTATGAAAATCCTATAGCCGTATTCCACCTTATAGGAGTAAGTCCAAAAATTTTATACTTAGAACCTACTTGATCTAATAGGGTCCGGTTAGATACCCAGTACTGAAAGGTTACCCAATCACCCTTAGTAGATAGCATTATGAATTCTAAAGTTTTAATTGCACTAGTGCATATTTTTAGAATATTAATAAGGGTATTTATTTATTTATGGGATATTCTATGATCATTTCATTAATTTTTATGAGATTGGTTCATTAACTATTTAATTGTTATAATCATATCTAACTATGATTGCTCCTCTAATACATTTAATATTTTAATTACTAAATTTACTTTAATATTTTGATGATTGGTTGAATATCTGTTGAAAACTTGTTGACGGAACTGTTGAGCTTACATTATAAGTTATAACAATGCTACCCCCATAACTGAGGATAATTGTTAAATAATGCCAAAATAAAACGCTAGACCATATTTTATCAGTAGTTTATCTTACTGTAAGGTGAGCTGTCGTCACTAAAACTTAAAAGGAAATATTAAATTATTAAAAATGATATGTCTTGATTGTAAAACTTATTGTTAAAAGATATCATATGAGTTAATACTCGTATTATTATATGAAGAAAACTAAAACGGATATTTATAAATAATGTTTTTCAAAAATCAAATTAGGGTTTATTTTTAGGAATGAAAGGAGTCACGACGCGAGTCAAAACAATCAAATTAGGGTAAATATCGAATTATAATTTAACTATTATATGTAAAGTTTCTGGGACTTGAAAGTTTAGAATTTTTTTTCCTCTTTTCTTTCCCTTTGTTTACCTTAGATTTATATATATATATATATATATATATAATATATATTATATATTAGTAAATCAGTCTATTCTTTCGATAAAAATCAAAATTGGTGTAATCCAATTGGACGAACCCAGACAGCCCTATTATAACGGTCGAGGACGATTGGATTTTCTTGAACCAATATAAAATTAGGTTTGATTGAACCGGAGTAAACCAATCGAGACAATTTAGACGTATTAAAATTCCTTTTATCCATGAGCTCATCAATCATCATGACCACTAGATAATAGGATCTTATATCCGGTCTTTATGTTTTTTAAAGCGGATAAATATTTGTTATCCCAATTTTTTTGAAATGTTTTATGGACAGTCATTTTTATATATTGAGTGAAAATTAATGCCTAATTATACAAATTTATTTTATCAAACTAAGTGTATATATAACTAGTAGAGATATACTTATCACTTAAAAGCAATATGTATAGGTGTTGATAAAAGTTGAGGCAAATCGTATGATGATTCCAAATAAAATTTAAGTCGGGTTCTTGGTTTGAGGAAAATGGCATGGGTTAATGAAGCATTCATGCTCAAAATAGCTTGGCCCATTCTTTCTCAGGAGAACTCGTTATGGAGTCAAGTGCTTAGAGGAAAGTATACGATAAAATCTTTTTTGTCTTCTTGTTCTCCAACTAGCCAGAAGTCAAATTTGTGGAGGCGCATCAACAAAGTTTGAGATAAATTGAAATGGAGTTGTGTTTGGGCGTTGGACAATGGTACTAGTGCTCGATTTTTGACTAATTGTTGGATCCTTATTATTGGGTGTCTTGTTGATTTTCTCACTATTAATTTGCTATATAATGTGCTAAGAAGACTTGTCAATTTTTATGTGACTAATAATGGACAATGGCATTAGAACGAGTTTGCTTTAATCCTACTTGCTCAGATTTTAAGACATATTTCTATAGTAAAACTTCCAATAGCTAAAATGGTCCGGACCTACTGTATTGGAAATTGTCCAAATCAAGAGCTTTCACTCTTGAATTAGCCTATAAATAAGTGGTAGTTATGATTCTTTGATGGAGGATGGTGGAAAATTGTTTGGAGGTAGAAAGATCTTGAGTGGATTAGATTCCTTCCATGGATCACTAACTATATCAGGCTCCTTACAAACGAAGAGAGATGGAGAAGAAATATAGTGGATAACCTCTATGTCCTATTTTTTCAGATCCATTATAAATCACAACTTTATGTCATGAGATTGTGTTATGGCTAGGAGTATTTGGGATTGTTTGGTGTTGGCTTAGCTTAGTCATGCTTTTTTTAGCCTATAGTTTGATGAATGGCTCAAGACCAATTTGCTGATCAAAGATTGTTATAGTAGTACAATTCCATGGACATTTTTTATTTGGTACTAGTTGCTGGTATACCTAGAATTGTAGAAACAATTTTTTGTTCAATGAAAATTTTGTTGAACACTCAAATCATAGCATGGCTATTAAATAATAGGCCGATGTGTTTGTTAATGCTGGTTTGGCGGAGCAAAGGCTATAAGTGTCCAGAGAGTGACGTTATATATGTTAGAACCATCCTCCTGTTGGATGGGTAAAGCTCAATACTGATGGAGCCTTTAATCCTTCATCAGGAAATGCTTTTGCAGTAGGTTTAATCTTCAATGAGGCTGAAGACGGATAAGGGGTTTCTATTTTAATCTTGGACTTGGATCAATGATGTTGGCTAAATTATGGGGTTTATATCATGGTTTGATTCTTCGCTGGCAATTTGACTTTAAGACAGTTTATGTGGAGTTGGATAATCTAGTGGTGGTGCAAATGGTGCAATAAGATAATGTTAGAGTTAATGTTGGCTTTCCTTTGATTCGCGATATAAAGGTTTTTCTTAGCAAATAATGGGAGATTCAGCTGCAACACACTTATAAGGAGGGGCATAGAGCTCTCATGTTTTCAATCTTCCTCAAGGCCTTTTTGTTTTGGATTCTTCTCTTTTTCAGGTTTTGCATGTTGTGACTAAAGATATGAGGGGAGTTTCTTTTCTTAGAGCTGTTCTTTCTTAGTTCCTTCGGCATGCTACCCCCTTTTCTAAGGTGAAAAAAGAAAAAACACCATCAACACGTGGATCAACTTATCACATTTACAATATCCTACTATATTTATCTATGACAACAAACTTATCATATATCTATAAGCTTATTGCATCGGGATGGTTCCTATCGTATTTAAACATAATGCTGGTCTTAATTTGCCACTTAATAACATATAAATGCCGTAAATAATATTTGAATTTTGATAAAATATTTAATTAAATATATAAATTTTGAAATATATCAATTTAGTACTTTTATTTTAAAATCAATAAACTTAGTACATAAATAAATTTTTCGTCTAGGTTAATAATATTTTTGTTTAATTTGTTAAAAAAGCAACGTTAGAATAACTTTGTTAATTAATTTAATAAAGATCTTATGATATACATAAATAATTTTTTTAGATATTAAATTAATAAATTTTAAAATTTAGATGCCTATTAGGTGCAAATCCCGACATTATTTGACACCTCAATAATTTTCCCGTTGACAAGAGATAGCCTTCCAATGGGTCAGTTTTGTTGGGATGGAGCCACTGACCCGAAAACCAACATACAATCTAAGGCTGTAGCATTATTCCGAGGAAGAGCAGGAGAGATGGGTGATTAAAGTTGGGGTGTTTTGTGGGATGTGATGGGTTTTTAAGTTAGGGCATTAATTAAACGTCTGAGGAAAAGAGGAAGGCAGCCTAGAACATCCTATTCCTTGCATGTACTGAGACCTATGTTTGTACACGTGGCCCAATGGATGTCGACTGTCTGCCAGTAATTACTACCGACAGGGGTTTGTCACCTTCACAGGACCAATGTTCCTATGTCCCTGAATTTTCCTTTTCTTTTCTTTCTATGTCATTTTACATTGCATTGCATGGATTTGACTTTGCGTATACGCCGTGTCAAACGTTGTATCTCAAGTAAATCTCAAGGCCATTAAACACAAATATGGGAGTTTATTAGGTTCTTGACCCGGGCTTGTATGCCAAGTAAAGCTTTGTGCGGTTTTTAGTAATAGGGAGAGGTTTTTAAACTTTAGGTGGTTCTCTATTAAGAATATCAAAAAATAAGGTTTTTTGTGTCATTTTATAATCTTTATATATATTTTTTGTTATATTAAGATTATTATATCAAAATATACCAGACTTATAAAGTCTAAAAAGATGTGAAAGATCTCATAAAAAAGATATTAAGAATTAATTATTAGAGTTCTAAAAAAAAAATCCTTAAAATATGTACTTGGCAATTTAAGGACTTCCAATAAATCTGAGATGTGAATGCTCTAAAAATGAATAATATCATCAACTTGTTAAAAAAAAAAAAGCTAATATAAAGGTGAAATGAAAAAATTACTAAAATTATTGTAAAATTGTCTCTTAGATGGATTATACAATTTTCTATATAAATTACGTGGAGGAGAGGAGATACAATGCTTTAGTACTCTCATAAATATCTCCTAAAGAAATGAGATATACTCTTTTCCACATACATAACGTGTTTCTTATGGACTATACATGAGAATACGAATTGTGCTTCTTAATCGCAATACACTTGTATGTGTTATGGTTAGCACATATCCTATTTTTTAAATGTGATTTTAATGTTGTAATTTGGTAATATTTTTATTTCAACCTTACTTAAACAAGTAATTTTAATACATGACCTAAATACATATATATATATATATATATAACTAATGAAGAATTTAGATGAGTATTTTTTTTATTATCAATATCTATGTTGTCTCGTTTAGAAGATTAATATTAATATCATTAGACCATAAGGCCATTGGTAAGCAAATCAGTATTTTATAAAGTTAAAAAACACTTTAATATATAAAACAATATTAATAGATGATAAACCTTTTAACTAATTAAAAAATGCCAACATTTTTTAAGTATTACAAATGGATACCAGTAGAACTTTACTTAAATATGTCATATTAGTATATTTTATAGCATTGAAGTATTAGATTTCTTATATGTACCACATTGATTGTTTTATTTTTTTTTTTAAATTCACTATTTGAACTTGTTTCTAAACATTGATAATTTTTGGCATTTTGAAAGGAAAAAAAAAAAAAAAAACCTTAACAGAACTTCCATGTTTCCATTGGAGAGATTGTTTAATCCGACTACTGAAAATTATTACAAAAAATTATGTCATTTTTTCATTTTTCTTTCATATATGGCAACAAGTTGATAGATAATATATGAGACTCTTTTTTTTTCCCTCCCATATACTAATTAGCGTTTAATTAAAGAATAAACATATCAAAAAGACACATTAAAGGATTGAATGTAAAATGATAAATAATAAGAACATGTCATGAACATTTAAAAGATAAAAAAAGATAAAAAAAAGGACCCAAAAAAAAAAAGACAGAGATAAAACAATCAATTGATTTAAAAAATATAACTATTGAATTCGGGATATAATTAAGTCGTCAGTATCTTAGTTATTAACTAGAAGCAATCGCCACTGGTAAGTAACAGCTAACAAGTAATTGTCTCTTACACATCTCCCCTTTGTCCGGCCCCAATTGTTGCTGTTAATTCCACTGTCCTATATCCAGCGACATCTCATACGATATTCAAACCTCATTAAAAATATTCGTTTTCTAATTTGGGATCAGTTAAAGACAGTTGGTCAACGATCCATTAATCCCACACAATATTAGTCCTAACCCGCATGCAACAAGAAGACCAATTTATCTAATCTCTCTACCTTCAACCCGGCCAAAGAAACACTATCATAACCTAATTGGTCTAGAGGGCTAAATTATTATATGATTTAACAGAGATTTGGCATAATAAGTTTGGTAAAGGAATAGTTGGATTTGCTTGTTGGCTCTTAACCTTTCTTTTTAATAAAAGCTTGTGTACTTAAAAAGCTCTATATAAGTTCGACTTAATGGAAACCCATCGAAAGATTTGACATCAGAATGATAAATCCTAATCGTTGATAGTCTATGAGATCCAATAGACATGTCAAAGGCCAACTCTATATATATTCAATAACTCATTCTCATTTGACGAAATTCAAACATTAAATGAAAAATTATCTTTACCAATTTCACATTTCAAGAAAATCAAGCAAAGATCGAAAGATAGAATGCCTTACCTCTTTTACAGAACTATAGGGTTGATACTATAAAGTTTGTCCACTTGACACGAGTGTGTTCGTTCGCGTGCTCCTCTTCGATGTCTTCTCTCTCGTAGTCATCTTCTTACTTGTGCTTCAATGCCATTCCTCTATAGACTATGTGTAGAGTGGGATGTGAGTTGTACATATAATTACTGAAATGAGATTCACCTTGCTGCAGATAGCAAGCATAAAAATAAACCATAATGAATTAATGCTAGAACTCATAGAGAGGTCAATTTGCAATATTTATATAATTTATGAGCTAAGCCCAATAGTGGTTAGTTATATTTGAGGTTTGTTCTTTAAATTAAGAGCATGATCTGAAAAACTAATTCTTTTTATTAGGATATTTAACGAGTATAATTTATTAATATCAGAGGATTTATAATAGAGATTGATATAATTGACTCATATTATCTTATCTCTTATCACAAAGCTCATCTATTGTCCATGAAACCTAAGGTTCTTTTCTTTATCCAGCCCATTAGGATAACTTAATTATAATGAATCCAGACAATTGATAGAGTGTTGATAAGCCATTCTAGACATAGGCTCTCAAGGCTTTGACCAACTTGTTTGGTTCATAGATCAAACTATTTGGGCTTATCTGACCTCTAATAGGTATTACATAAGCTATAGAGGATCGGACTAAGCAATCTCAGTTGGCAACAATTGGATCACCTCTTGTCTAACATTGGAGCAAACACCTTGAAGTAATCTTTTAGACCTTCGACTAGTCCTCAAAGGTTGGCCTTTTACTAGGTGAGCAATAACTACACATAGGCAATTGTCTCAAGCACACCTTTAAAAATGTCACAACTTACATTAGTGGGAAGATTTACTATGCTAAAAGATTGATGCACTTTCCCACTAAATAAAACCAATTGCCAAATCAGATATGACCATTTCCCTTATGAATAGGTCCTCATGGTCCATAGCTATACATCTAATCTATCTTTATTTGCACACTCTTACTCATGTTTTATCATGGTCCAAAGCAATACATCTAATCTATCTTTATTTGCACACTCTTTTCTCCATTTTATCATTATTACATTTCTCTGAAATTGACCTACTAATTGAGCATTAGTGCCCCATGCATAACTCCCTGCTACTTAGCTCACTCATTTTTTTACCCTATAGGTTGAGTGTCTAATATCAAAGGTTTTAACAACCCAATGCTATGTCGATGAAAATTTAAGGTGAATAAATGATACATTGAATTGTTATGATTCATCGTGGATTCTTATAAATACCCTTTTATATTACTTATGATGGAGAAAGACTTCAATCAACTCTATTACCTTCAACCCTCACAATTATTTGCATTTCCTAAAACTGTTTATTCCGTCTCAAAGATCTACTTAATCCCTTTAAAATGTTTTTTGAAAAAAAAAAAAGGAAAATCACTATCATGTAAGACTAACCTCTTACAAAGCATATCACATAAAGCTAATATGTACACATAATGCTCCCAACGAACACCTATATTTAAAGAATTCAATATCAGCAATTGCTATACAATCTTGAATAATTTAATTATATATTTCTCAATCACATATATCTTACAAAGGCATGTATCCTAGCCGTGATCATATAACTCAAAACAATTTACAAGGTAATGTTACCACAAAATTCAAATCTATAATAAAGTCTAGATGAACTTAAATAACTAAGAGTATTGAATTCACTAAAGTAACTTTACTAATACAATAACATCGGCATAATACAACAAAATAAACTAAGTTACGAATAATTTCAATTATGTGTTGAATTCAAAATATCACATCTTGTTATATTCGATGTTATAAGTTAGAAATTCCTTGAATGGATACTATGCTTTTCAATATAGATATCAATTGTACTTCAATTTATACCCATCTTAAAAAATTATATTATTAAAAAGAAGATTCTATTTTACAATTTTAATGCCAAATAAAATAAATCGTGGACAGTTTTAAGACTACTTGCTTAACATTCATGTTATGAGAAAAGATCAAATGAGCACAATAAGCCATGGGGAATGACTAGTGGTGAATAAAGAGTGGTAAAATTTTTCCATGTGACATATTTATAAAAAGTATATATTATTTTTATTGCTTATTTAAAATATATTGATATTTGTCCATTACACATCCAAACACATGCTCAAACACATAATCCACATTGTACTTAATAATCATGAAAATGTTGTGAATGTGAGAAATAAATTCTTTTATTAATGCATGCCTTTATGTTTTAAATGTAACATAATCTTCCCACTAATAAAATGTGAAAAGTAGACCGGTAGCTTTAAGATAAAAATAATAATATTCTCTCGGGCCATAATAAATTAATTAATTCAACAAAACTAACCTAGTTTATACATATCACGAGACGAACATTTTCATGTACAATGTATATGTCCTCTAGATTGTCAACAACTTTAAAGCTTCTTAAAAATTTCAAGTCATAGACCTATTAAAAATGTAATTCCTTTACCAATAAGAAAATACAAAGCTTTGATCTGTTAAAAAGATGGATACTTATTTAAAAAACCTTCTTTATTTATCTATTTTCCTATCGGGCTCTTTTAGTTTATCTTTGTTTATGGTTGACCATATCAAATCTAGCAATTAAAAATGTATTACTAAAATAAATAAATAAATAAAGGTATTAGAGTCTAGTGCTGTCTTTTATGTTCTTGCATGCAAATGCAATCCATAACTTTTGGAACCAAGAGTTGGTTCTCCATCAATCCCTGTTTTGGGGCCCTTGAAAGCTTAAACTAGCCCAATAATTATCATCCCTTCAAATGGGCCAGACAGTGGACCTAATGGGCTCCTTCTGGACCCGTCAGATTCACTTTCAAAAGTAGATTCCAATTTCCACAAATAACCCTCTAGTTGTCATCAGTGGAACTGAGATTCTTTATTCGATTTTCTTTATTGGTAAATGACCTTTTTCAAACCAAGATGAAAAAAAAAAAAAAAAGAGATAGAGAATCCTTTAGATGTATATTCTCAGAGGATTTTATTTAGTTCCATTCATCCAAATTCATAATCGGGCTATTAAAATTCATTTGTATTCTTAATTATTTATATGTAAAGAGAAGTGTAGTTTTGGGTGTAATATATGCCTACCAATATGGTAAAAAAATCTACCAAAATACTAATTATATAAAATTAATTATGTTGTTAAGGGCAAGCCATTTATAAAATCAAATCTTGAATCACATTTACTAAACACAATTATCAGATAAATAATTATAAATCGCATTTATTAGGTGTGATCGTTAGATAAATAATCATGAATAGTGTTTATTTTGCTCGATTGTCAGACAAATCCAAAATACAAATGTATATACCAACCCTAAATCTCATTTATTAGGTGTTATTATCACATAAATAATCATGAATCGCATTAACTAGTTGCGATCATACAAATATAATATCTGCCAATCCTAAATCTACTCAAAATCGCATTTGTTACATGTTCTTGTTTTTTAATATACTTTGCTCAATGTAATCATCTGTTCGTCAAGATCTCAAAAATATGGTTTCGTTTTTCTAAATTCTTGATAAATATCGGAATAGATTGATAAAAAATTAAATAGATAATATTTAAAATATTGAATGATACAAGTGACCCTAAAACGAAGGATCTCCAATAAAGGAAAGAGCTTTTCGAGGATGACTGGTCTTCAAGTACCTAGATCTCAAATAAAGTACAAGTTGTAAGAAATATTTTCAATCTTCTGAATTTTTAAAACAATTTTAAGCTCTTTACAGATGACTTAGACCACTCGTTAATATTTTCATTTATGACTAGTTGAGAGTTAATAATATCTCTTCAGCTTTTGCTTTTAATATATGTTTTGTTTTAATGCAGAAAGCCAGGATTCGGCAAGTTCAGGGGCAAAGTCAGGTTGGGCTGCTTTTGGCCCACTTATAGTTATTATGGTGCCTATAAAAGAAGCACCATTGAACTAGTAGAGTGGTCCCCTTCGCACTCCCATTAACATTGATGACTTTGAATTATACATACATATATAATATACAATGGTAGAAATTTTTAATTTAATTGGTAGAAACGCTATCTTTGAATAAGAATAGCATTGGTTTAGATTTCTCTCTATTTTTATAGGGATACTTTAGATTGTTCAATTTTTATTTATATGTTTCGATTATGTTGATTGATAGCTAATATAATGATTCATGAGTTGAGTTAAAATAATATAGTATTAAATTGAAATTTACAATTATGATATGAAGTTTGACTTTATTTTATCATTTATCTAAAAGTTAATTTATTTCTAATTAAAATAATATTAATATACAAATATTACTTAAAATTAATTAATATTTGAATTTGACTTAATTCGATTAGGCTCATAAGTTAATTTAACAAACCATCAAATAAAAAAAAATCGATTAAACTATTTGTGAGTTTGAATTCTAATAACTTCTTCACTCCCATCAATAACTTAGGTGACAACATTTATGGTTGCTACTCTTATACCAAGGATAATTAATAAATGAAAAAAGAATGATTTTATTTTATTTTTTTAAACTAAAGTCTTAATTCTTTTTAATAAAACATTTTTATGTCCTTTTGGGCTGATAGAAAACTCAAGCCCTTCAAAATAATAATGGGCTCCACATTTCCAACAAGCTAGCTTTATAGCCCAAAAGAGCAAATGTCATCTCGTGGCTAAAACCTATGAGAACAAGCTCCAATTGAAGGTGATTCTCCAGTTATGTTCCAAAGAAATTTGAGCAAGTAGGAAAGGTAAAATAAAGTATGAATAGGATTAACACGTCATTGAATCATGGTGGTAATAGGACTCATATCCCATGACCTATCGCTATAGCGATATAAAAGAGTTGAACAATGTAAGGCGCAAAGGGAATAAGGAGCAACGGACTCAGAATATAATAATCACAAGGGTACGAAGAAATCAATTGGAAAAACTTCAAAAGAGGAAAAAAAAAAAGCATAATTTTACTTTTTATGATGTTGAAAAATGTAAGATTTTAAAATTGCTTACACATTGTAAAGTTATGGTAAAATAAAATGACACCTTTTTTTTTTTTATTACAATAGGAAAAGAGGAATCCAACATACTACCTCTCACATAGAAAACTTAGGATAATACCATTAGGTTATAAAGACTATTAATAATAAAATTACACTTTTAAAGTTTATATAATCCATCTATGAAGGTAATTAATAGTTTAAAAGTGTATTGCAAACTTCCCTATGAATTCACCTTTTTCCATATGTCTTGTTCATGGTGGCCCTCTAATTAATTTTTCGCTTCATGACATTTCTTCTTCTTCTTCGTTTTGCCTCATCTATTTTTAGATCAATTTATTATACTTAAGTGATTTCTACATAAGAAAATTACTTCCTCTTTTTAATCGTGAAAGAGACAAAATAATACATAAAAAAAGAAATACTTATTATAAAAGATTTATTGTATATTATACATAAGGGCGAATTTGTATTTCTATTTATGAAGGTATGCATATCCAAATAGAACAATCACATGCATGTTACTTGTATATTATCCTACACAAATAATATATAAAAAAGAAGTAAATAGAGAGGGGTATAAAGTTGTAATCGGCCTGAATACACTTGTAGCAAGTGAAAGACCTATCAATAAAACAATAAATTGTATGTGTGCTTTTAATATAAATAAGTATTTGATCTTTTCAACATAAATCCATTAGCACAAAGTCATATGTATCAATAGAAAATTCCTTGGAAGAAAAGGCCTAGGCATATTTGTGTAATTTGGCTATTGATATCATCCATAAGATTGTGTATAGTTAAGGTTAGTCCCTTCAATAAATTGCTTACTAAATAAAAAATTCAAGCTTATCAAACTCTCTTTACTACATGAGCCATATCCCAAATTGAGAAAGGTCAGGATTGGATAAACTAATTTTAATAGGCTCTATTTAAAACCTATTTTACTAGTTCTCCTTAATCATTACAAATAATATGAGCGGACTAGCTTTTGAAGTCATGTCACTTAAGGTTTGAAAAAATTATTGGGCTTGAAACTTATGATCCTAATTTACCCCTATGTGTATACTATTATACCATAATAATGCATAGTTGATGGTTTTACTTTTTTTTTTTTTCTTTCTTTCAGTGGGTCCCAAGGGCTATTATAATGTGGCCATATATAGCCATTATAACGTGCTGATGCGGAAATCGAATTAAGTATCTCAATGATGGGGATATGGACTAGATTCCGCTAGGCTATAAGGACCATTGGCTATTATATTTTTTGGAATGTTTGTCTTCATTTTGGAATGTTTTATGTTTATTACTTTTTTTTTTGTTAAAGAAATAGAGTTTAAAGGTAAATAAATATTGTTTTTCACTCATCATTATTATTTAATTACTTTTAAAAGTATTATCAATTACCTAGAAACATTAAAAATACATACTTTACAGTACAAATTATAGGACGGGCTAGGATATTGAGATACCATACTCATATTCCACCTTATAAAAGTTGATTTCTAAAAAATATTATCCAAAACTTCCTTATGTTCATTAACACTTCCACAAAATCTAGTTGATCAAGTAAGGTGGCATTAAAAGCTAGGGGCATTTATTGATAGAATTCTGATGAGTAATCTGCCTCCTTATCTCTGGCCAAAGGAAAATAAAATAATAAAAGTCATCATAAACTGAGGGATAAGGGCTTCGCCTATTAATAATGGGAAAGGGATGGCTGTTTCATGCTTGCAAAGGATTCTAAATAATAGTAGGATTTTTATAATCAAATGTTATAAAATACGTGTTACAAGATTGTAGAATCTCATATGCTGTTGGAACAAGATTACAATGGCTACCAACTCACTGGTATGTGCCAGTCATAGCGAATCGAATCATGTTGAACATAGGCTTACTAATAGGAATTGCATCGAGTCGCTGGCATGATCCATCCAGGACACTTTTTTATATTATTTTAGGTTCTTTTTATTTACCAAATGCCATTATTAAGAGGTAATATAAATACCCTCATTTCTGATTGGAAATTTCATTATGTTATATATTATTATCACTGTTTTGGAGTCTTTACCTTCAATTCTTATTCTTACCAATCATATTGGTTATAGCAAGTGCAACTCTATCAATTATCGTGCATAATATCGATTAACTTAGAATTTCATTTCCGTGAGTCATATCTGATATGTGAAATTTCTTTATCATAGTAATCGAAACCCTTGTTAATCCAAATTTAGGGATTTTTATCAATAATTGTATAATAAAAAATTGATACCCTAGAGATTAGGCCTCTTATGCTTAATAGGTGTTTCCATGACAAAAAAATATTAGAACTATTGTTGACATGAATTAAAATGTAGTAGTATAGAAGTAATAATATTATGAACAATTTAAAGTAATGCTATTACTTGTAAATCTTGGACATGTGATTTTTCAATTACACATGCTTCAATATTAAAACCTAGCGAGAAATCCGTAAACACTTTAAAGCAAATTATTCATGTAATTAAGATAACAAATAAGACATGTATAATAATATCTATTGCTATACAAATGATATATGTCATGATAACATTTACTCACCTTTAAAGGTGCCTGAAGGGAGCGAGGCTCAATATCAACAATACATATAATTTGATAAAATATTAAAATAGGTTTTTAAACCATATTTCAATAGTTTACTATCTCATAAAAGCAAAATCAATGAATATAAAGTTGCAAATAACATCAAAACATCTATAAAGAAAGACAGTAAAATAACACTTCCACCAATAAAAAAAAAAAGAAAACCTCTAAAATACCCATATCCTTGACATGTTTTTTTTTTTTTTTTTCCAATATGATAGATTTTGAACTCCTGTTTTGGATTAGCCCACATAGTTTCAATGTTGATATGTTCAATTATAATGTTGCCTTTCTTCAGTAGAAAGTTTTGACCTACTCAAACTCTTGTTATTTTTGGAAAAGAATATAGCCACAATGTTATCATGGTATATTAATAGTGGTTTTAGAATGAACTCCATAAGCATAAGCCCATAATTTAGATTCTTTAGCCAAATCGCTTGTATCATGGCTTCATAATTATACAAATTCCACATACATAGTAAATAGAGTTGTTAAACCTTTTCTAACACTCTTTAATGAGATTGCACTCCTTGCCAACATGAAAATATAACTTGAAATGCATTTCAAAACATCCAAATGATTAGAATATATTTGGTAAATCAAATTTAGAATTAGAGATTTTTATTTTATTTCCTACTACAAATGTTAATCGTTCAGTTTTATTTATAGATTAATCTTGCATTACATAAGTGCATCATTAAAGTTTGTATGATCATATGTCATGAGATGGGGGCTCTTCCCTTTTAGAGTGCTCATGTGGCACTCGACCATCTCTTATATCAGCATTTACTTGCATTACGGAAAGCAAGCTAGCCTTTTGTTACCTGATTTCCTAGGTGTGTTCCTAGTCCATCCTATTCTCTATGAGTTACTCTTGGCTTTGATAGTCCTCTATATGTTTGGGAGGCTCAACTATTCAGACTGACTTTTGTTTTTAATGGCCTCATAAAGAGAGCAATATTAGCTCCCAATCAGTTTACTCTTGGGAGGTTAGACCCGCTTTCAGAGTTAACCTACTTCTTGAACAAACTATCCTATTGATGTCATTGTACACTACATACCCGAGTTAAATACTCCCACCAAGCTCTTAACTATCGAACCATGGCACTTTTCCCTACCTAAATTTATGATACCTCGTCATGAGGCAAATGTACTACCATTACCTATGCCCCCATGATGTCAATCTTATTTTAGATCCATTGTTAACCTACCTAAGATTATCTCACTAGGACTTTGGGCTTCCACAAGCTTCCTTTCACATTCACCTATTCCTCCATCCTCTGAGATTGCCTCTTGTTGAGTTGCCTAGCGGCAGGGTTTACTCACTAAAGTCCTTTATCAAATTCTTGCTTTAACGGTAACTTGTGACATAGTTGCCCTCTTGTAATAGTATCCATCTTTGGTGGGTGCTTTTCACCTTAAGCTTTACCTACATGAGCTGAATTGACAACAAGATTCATGTAGATTCTTGTTTCAATCACGACTTGCCACACAACTGTCCTTTGGCAAAGACGTCCCCTCTTTGGTAGCTCCTCCTCTCCTTAAGCTTCATCAACATGAGCCACACCAACAACAGTAACTATCCACTCATTAAGTACATTAGGTAGCATTTAGGTGGCCTAATGGAGCTGGAACTTTAGCTCTGATACTAATTGTCACAAAATAGGAGATTCTCCCCTTATATTAACATTTACTTGCACTTTAGATGGTGAACCAACCTTCTCTTACTTGATTTCTTAGGTTTGTTTCAAGTTCACCCTTCTCTTTAGAGAGCCATCTTAGCTTTACTACAATCCTCTATATGTTTAGGGGGCTTAACTTTTCTGACTAGTTTTGACCTACCTTAGCCTCATTAGGAGAGCAGCACTAGCTCTCGACTAGTCTGCTTACGGGATGACTAACTTACCTTTAGATGTAAACCACTTCCCAAATAAACTACCTTATTGATGCCACTCTTAACGCTATGTGCCTGAGTTGACCACTCCTACTAGGTTCTCAACTCTTGAATTGTGACATTTTTCCCTACTTAAATTCTTGACATCCTCATCATATGGTAAATCTGCTGCCACTACCTACTTCTTCAAAGTTCCATAAGGACTTTGGGCTTCGACAAGCTTTCTCTCACCCTTACTTACTCCTTTATCCTCCAATATCGCTTTTGTTGAGTTACCTAACGGTAAAGTTTGCTCACTAAAGTTCATTGACAAATTCTTACTTAAGCCTTAACTTATGGCACAACTACCCTCTAGCAATGATGTCTTCCTTCTGGTGGCTGCTCCTCTCATTGAGCTTAATTCATATGAGCCAATGCAACAATAAGAACCACCCACACATAAAGTACACTGGGTAACATTTAGGTGGTTTGATGGAGCTAGAAACTTTGGTTTTGATATCACTTTTCATGAGATGAGAGAATCTCCTCTTCTGGAGTGCTTTTATGATGCTCGATCATCTCTCATGTTAGCATTTACTTGCATTCTGAATGACAAGCTAGCATTCTTTTTCTTGATTTCCCTAAGTTTTTTTCGAGCTTATCGTTCTCTCTAGGAGTATTCTTTTGACTTTGTTATTGTCCTTCATATGTTTGAGAGGTTTAACTACTTTAACTGGTTTCGATTGATACCACTCACATCACTACATATCTGAATTGAATTCTTCCACCCGGCTCTCAATTCTCTCAAGGTAACAATACACATCTTTATGGGTTTTTTTTACAAGTTTTTGTGTTATGGGAAAGAATTTCTTCTTTTTCTCGTTTTTTTTTTAGTTAGCTCACCTTACTTCTGTAAGTTCTGTAAAGATAAGGCACCTGTTTTTCCCCATCTTTATTTTTTTATTATCATGGCCACGCACCTGGTAGTGTATGGTACTTTTAATTGAGAGCATGACAAATTCCATTTTCTTTTTCAATCATTTTCCAACCACAAGCAAAGAACCTCAATAACATCACATCCTCTGCCTAACAGGCTTCACTCAAAATTTTGGTGTGGAAATTATAAATAACCCTCAAGGCTCAAACCATCCTCGGAATAGAGTTACATCCTCAGCTTATAAAAAAAAAATTATTTTAACATACCATAACGCAAATCCCTATAATCTGACAAGGATATTTGTCTTTTGTATTCAGATATTCAATGTAAGCATCCTATGTCTGCTAGCTCCCGAAAAACGTGATCCTTTGTAAACCCACATGATCTTAGTTGTTTATAATTTATATTTCATAAGCGAAACACACAAGAAATTTCACTTGGAGTAGGACTTTAGTTGCTTCTTGGCTCTTGCCCCTTCTTTACCACGAAACCACACCGCCGTGGTCGTTCTTTTCCACAAACACATGGTTTCTCTTAACATATTGCAATAAGTCAATGGACGACGCTACTGAACTTTTGAATCTCGTAAATAATATATGTAAATTTTTAAATTTTGTTCCTAGGATTGGTATATCCATGCACTTTTAAGTATTATAAATAATTTTTCTAAACTTCGATCAATTCACAATATTAAAAATTTTTGTTTTTCCTTTTTCTGTTTCTTTGTTAAAAATTATGCTGAGGTGAAAAACCTATAAGTGTTAATATGCTCTAATAATTTCGAGAGGCTATTTGTACAATAAGATTAGAGTTTAGGGGGTTGTTTATATCATTTAAAAATTTAGAAGATATATCAATATTGTAGTTAGAATTTAAGAAGGTCAAAGGCAATATTCATAACATAAATTCATACTAAAGTTGAAATTTTAAAATTATTTGCATTCTCTCTCTTTCGTTTTTTTTCTCCTTTTCCCACTAAGAAGAGTGGATTTGAATTTAAAAACAGTGTTCTTCGCAAATATAACTAGTCGCTAATTTAAATTAATACTCTTCTTCTTTCCCATACAACTTGTATTTGACTAAAGTTTTGTGAATATGCAAAAGTTCGTCGGAGGTTTTGAAAGTCAGAGAAAAGTCCTATACCCCCAGTGTTCGAAAAAAATATTGAATAGGTGATACACGTCAAGTAACATAACATTATATATATATATATATATTACATATTAATAGTTATATATCATATATATATATATGTGGTGTATAATAATCATAATTTTTTTTATGGACCATCATTAAATAAATGAATTTTCATAACCTAACTACTAACCGCAACGTATGACCCAGTCAATACTAATTGAATATCCATGTCAACGATGAATTATTGCATATACACAGCTGGAGGGCGAGAGAGAGAGAGAGATTCATGCATGTTTGTTGAATGCTGTAAATGCGGCATATATAAATAATTAAAAAGGACTAGACTATAAGTGAAGTTTAATTCATGTACACACACAGATATATATATATATATATTTGCAATTAGACGAATCAAAGTAATTATATATTTTGGGGTTTTTGTTGTTGACATTTTTTCGCCTATAATAATTTTGCAATTTGCAATATTTAATATTTAATTATTCAGTAGGATTATTTTTGAAAATTTCAAGCTACGCACTTTTTTTTTTATTTAATTACATTTTTTACTGGCCTCTATCTGTTATGATTTGAGGTAAATGCCTTTGAAACCAACAAGAGATACCAGAATATACTTGTATCTCTATATTTTGAGGTTAAGTTTGACCGACAATACCTGATTTTTATAAAATATTATAATTATAAAATAAAAGAATTAATAATTCTTTCTAATCTTACTTTATTTTAGCGAACCAAAAATAACATAAGGGTTAGCAAAGTGGAAATCAGTAGAACTCGAGAAAAACACGACGAATGTAGAAACTGAAAGCTTTTGTCGACAATTTCAAAGATAATCTCATTATGGGACTCATTATTTTTTTTCAGCTCTATTAAGTATTATAATGAATTTTCAAATCTCAGCAGTAGAACTAGTGGTCATGCTGGTACAAAGGATTCATGCACAAGACCAAACTTCTATATATTTGGTTGATCTTCTTAAACTCAATTTCCTTTTAACTTTATCATTACTTATTGGGTATATTACAAGAATATCCCCTTAAAAGCTTTAAAATTGTATGGAGTCTTAATTTTTGTTTTAAATGTGGACGCTTAATCTTGAAACAGGTATGGGATTGATTTCTTTTATATGTTGGATCCCATGTGTACAATGTCTATTATAGCTGATGCGGATGATAAAATTTTGGGTAAAAAGGCAAAGGCCACATCAATTTTTCATGCTGACATGGAAAAATGATCTTATTATCTCCAAACATTGTGTATTAGAATCCAACACTGCTTAAAGAAAAAGAAAGAAAGAAAGAAAGGAAAAAAAAAAAAAAAAAAAAGCTGACTGTTGCTTATCCATTAACCGACCCTTTTTCCACGGCAGAAACTAAACCAACGTTAGAAAACATATTCAGGACATTTGTTGTTACCGAAAAAAAAAAAAAAAAAAAAGAGGAAAAAGGCAGCCAGCACTGCCAAATTTACAAATACCATGTAGAAACACAGCATCGTGAGTAATCTATTATAACATATAACTTTGAAAACTTTTTTATTATTATACATTTTCATTTCAAGCGTCACATATTTAAAAAATTATTGTATATTTTCATTTCAAGTGTTACTAATTTAAAATTTTTTAATAGTTAACCATTGCATTTTTTCGTTTTAATCATTTTAAAAGTGTCATTTCATTAACAATTTCATTAAAAATTTCTAATAGTTGTTGCATGACGTGAACAAGTATATCATATTTATATATTTGAACCATTGTATCTTTTGATTTAATCATTTTAGAAATACAGTATTCTTTACCATTATATTTTTACCGTAATGTTATCTTTTATATTGATATATTTTTAGGATTATACCTACTAGCTAATGATGCACCCGTGTTGTATGTGCAAAATGAAACAAAAAATTAAGAAAATAAACATGGAGAATGGATGAAGAAAAATAGGAAAAGTGGGAAGTTTATTTATAGAGCATGAGTGTTATGAAGAAACTGCTGAAAAAAAATAGAGAGAATGAGAGAGAGACAGGAAGAAGGTGTAACCATATATATATGATAGTTAATGGTAGATAATAACTGTCATTATTTAGGATAAAAATTTTTGACACGAATTTTGAGGTATTCCTTTGATAGTAATGGATTCATTATTACAATGCCATTTCAATATTGTTTTTTTTTGTATTATTGCAATTTATTCATTTTTTTATATCCATTCATTAGTACGTTTTTATTCTGTACCTTTTTAATATTACCATTTCATAAGATATTACTTTATCTTTTCGGTATTACCCTTTTTATATTGCTACATTTTTGAAAAAAACACATAATTTTATCCTTATCTTTCAATAATACTCATAACTTTTCCAAAAGAGAAATTTGGTAAGTAAGCACTTGGTATATATATTACATAACTATAATATATATAATTTATTATAATTATTTATGTTATTTATCTTATCTTATTATGATATATAATTTTGAAAGTTTTATACTATTTAATGTTAACTTTTCACATCATAATTACATTTCATAAAAAATAATGAGTTTTTCCTTTTCTTTTCTAAAGTTGTAACTTTTATGCAACTATTATTCTCACAACTGAAAATATCATAACTTTTTGAATATTATACTATTTTTATAATAATTGATAGCCGTATAAATTGCAATATTTATTATATATTTACAAATATTATTATAAATTACATATATATATTTTTGTAAGTTTTGTAAAGATAAGACCACCTGTTTCCCTCTATCTTTATTTTTTTATTATTACTGCCATTCATCTGGTATTGTAAGATACTTTTACCCGAGAGCATGTTTTTTTCCCCATCATTTTCCAACTATAAGCAAAGAACCTTAATAACATCACATCATCTGCCTAACAAGTTTCACTCAAAGTTTTGGTGTGGACATTATAAATAACCCTCAGAGTATTTCGTTGGAATAGAGTTACACACCCTAGAAATTATAAAAAAATTATTTTAACATGCCATATCCTAAATCCCTATAATATGACAAGGATATTTGTCGTTTGCATTCAGATGTTCAATCCATACATCCTGTGTCAAGGACAAGGTGTTCCAAAACAGGAATCCAGTTAAAATCAACGAACATGTTCCTTATGTAGCCAATCTAACTAAAATCAATTCGGCCATGGAAATAATTTCTAACAAGTCCACTAGCTTGCCAAAAACGTGATACTTTGTAAACCCACATGCTCAGTACATAGTAACACAAACAAATACAAAGTGACAAGCATACTTAGACTAAATGCAAAGCAATAACCAATTATTTATTTATCTTTGATTAAGAGAGCAAAACAACACCAAAGTGTTCAAACTCCGATTATAATCCTATAAATCTGGAGGTCCTGAGTAATAGCAGATACTCAAGAGATTGATATAGGCAACCCGAATACCTATATCCCCTATATGTAATTGAAAAACAAAAGTATAGGGTTAACAGCTGTTACTCAGCTTTACTTAACTTAATTCATAATATCACTTAGTTTAACCGGTCCTATAAACGTGAGCTAAATCATATTGTTTCTTCTTAAGAATAAGCAAATGTTACACCAATACTATCCACCCTATTAATTACCAGCTGAGCCATTTAGGAAAGTCATTGCAACATGACAAAAATATGGCCTAAGTGCCTAAACTACCATGGTAACCTCATTAATAGGGTTGTTACTCCTCGGATTGGATTCAACAGCATAAGCATAACCAACTTCAAACAATCTTTAACTCATCTTTGATTAATGTCCATTTAGGCTATGCCTAACTTAAAAACCATCAAGCAAGTTACTGCGTACTTGAGATATTCTTGACAAAAGAACCAGTAGATAGACTCAACGACGTAGGAGAATTTGATAGAAGAAATCAAATAAGGAAGACTTTGACATTAATTAAAAAACAAGGACTAACACTTGCTCAAATTTCATATTCGAAGCAAAATCATACAAACATAACTTAACACATATTCATTCATATATTCACATATCACTCCACTATCTTAATCCTTGAAATCATCATTATTTATTTATTTATTTATTTTTATAAAACAGAGCAGCGACAGATCATGGCCGTGATTGAGACCATGATTCAATCACACCCTTGATCACGCTAGTGATCAAGGTGAGGGTGGTCGTCACACACAATCATGGGTTGAATCACGCCTGTGATTGTTCCAAAATTTTACAACTTGAGCCTACCAAGGAGTACATCATGCCTGTGACATTTGGATTGGAGAAATTTTCAAAAGATCTGAAGCTAGCAAGAGCTAGGCCACTACTGTGATTTTTGAATTTTTTTACAAAACCATACATGTTTGAAATCAACCACACCCGTGATAAGCCAATTTTCACAGATCAGAGGCCACTAAGACCTTGGTCACGCTCGTGATTTACGAAAAGCTATTGAAATCAATGTTTTAAAACTAAATATCATGCCCATGATTTTTGTGCCAGTGTTCGAAAAACTTATATGTTTCCCCTGTTTTTCGTACATTGGAAATCCTAACTTAAACTCACGTAAACTATCACATACACTTCAAAAATAACATATCCATTTACTTTACATTCATATATACACATCCCAATCATATCATCATCAACAACATCGCTTACAAATTCATTTACATCAACAATTCACTCATCTACTTAAAATAAATACAACCATATCCACTGCCCTATAATCATAACTTCAAGAACTTATTCAACCTTATAGACTTACTTAGATCACTAACACCACATATAACTTATCAAGCAATCATTATAACATAAAAATTCACCCTCATGGAGGAATTAAACAAACAAATAATCACATAAACAAATAACCCATTACCTGATATAGCTTTAACTTGAGTGTCGAGTCTTGATATAAGCTTTAGGTGAATTATTTGAGAGAAAATGGAGGAGAAACTAGGATTTGTAGTTTTTGTTGTAGGCGTCGGTTTAGGGTTTGTTTTGGGTAGAGAAAATTTGCAAAATGAGCTTGTAATATCCTCTTAACTTTGATTTTTATGGTAGATTTTTAGCAGAGAAAAAAAGAGTGCTTTAGGCTTAGAGTTTTGTTATTTGCTTGGGCTTGGTTTTGGCCTAAAAAAAATCTTCTAAGGCTTGGTTTGGGTTGGGTTTGTTTTTGAAAAACTTAAGCTTCACATGCACAAAACAAACAATCAACACAAATATCAAATCACACTAACACATTAAATTCTATTCAACTAGACATTTAACAAAATTTCATAATTTAATTAAATCAACTTATATATATTAAATTTAATTATGTATGAATGTTAGGCTATTTCATTCACAAATGAAAATATAACAAATTTGACTTGGTATAAGACTTTAGTTTCTTCTTGTCTAGGGCTGTACATGAGTCGAGATAGCTTGCGAGGTATTACAGTTCAACTAGGTGAAAGCTAAAATTCAACTTACTTATAATCGACTTGAGCTCGATTTTGAGCTATTATAGTAGCTATCGAGTTCGAATTTGAGTTTAAAGTACTCGGCTTGGTGAACTTGCAAGCTTAATCAAGTATTAAATTGAGTCGAGTCAAATTAGAGTTTATTGAGTAGTAAATACTATTTATAGTTAAATCAATATTTAAGAGAGTAATCGAGCATAATAAAGTCGAGTTCAAGTTTATCGAGTATTAAATTGAGTCGAGTTTGAGCTTAAAAATCAAAGCTTGATTAAGTTTGAGTTTTAAGATTTTTATTCGAGTCGAGTTCGAGCTTGGCACTATGTCAACTCGATTTGACTTGTTTATAGCCCTATTCTTGTCTCTTGCCTTTCTTTACCACAAATATAGATAGCCTTGGTTGTTCTTAACCACAAACACATATGACCTGTTTACTTGATATGGATAGTTATTCATTTCCTCATTGTTTTACATAGAGTTGCAATTACGTTGTTTAGTTAAGTGAAATAATAATTCATAATAAATCATTATTGTAAGGACCTAGACTCTCTACTTAATTTAAAACATGCAAATCCAATGCCAGCCACATGTAATATACAGTATTATATGTAAGGCTGTCTATAAAGAAAGAGTTTGTATAACTTATTTATTTAAACCTGTAATAAAAAGCCAATTAGAAATCATTTTGCTAAGGAAAACATATTACATAATATTACAAAACCTTTTTGTCCTTCATAACATTAAGAAAAAGGACATTAATACATATATTTGCATACTTAAGATTACAAAACTTAGGTTTGAGATCAACCTATATCAAAATACATATAAGTTTATCCAAATATCTACCATCATTACATTGTTCCAAAGCATTCCTCCTAATCTATTACAAAGGTCTTCTATTGTCAAGGTCAGGATTTCTATCCATCCAAATTATCCAAAAAGTCCTCAAAATCGGTTCCATATCCCAACTAAGTATAAAACTCATTGTCATCCGCACTTGAGAGAGAAGATCATGAGCCAAAGGCCCAGTACACAAGTAATAAAACCAAATATGTAGTGACAAGCACTTTTAGACTAAATGCAATGCATCAACTATCCATTTTTTATCTATTAATTAAATTTGTCAAGCAACAGAGGAGTATTCAAATTTCGGATACAAGCCACTGGGAAGCTGGGAGTCCTGAGTAATGATACAATGCTTAGGGGGTTGATATAGGTAACCCGAATACTTATATCACCTAGATGATATAACCAATAAAGAGAAAAGTAATTTCATCTAGGGTTATTAGCCGTTACTCAACTTATTTAACTTAATTCGAAATATCACTTAGTTCAACCAGTCCCATAAACGTGAACTAAATCATATTATTTCTTCTAAAGAATAAGCAAATGTTACACCGATATTATTCTCCCTATCTATTACCCACCGAGCCACTTATAAAAGTCATGGCACTATGATAGGGGTAGCCTAAGCACCTAAACTATCGTGTTTGCTTGGATAAGGTTGCTGCTCCCCGGATCAGCTTAAACGGCGAAAAACACATCTAATTCAAACAACTTATAATTTCTCTTTAATTAGAATTAATTTAAATTATGCTTATCCTAAGCAAACGACAATCAAATTTACTATGTACCGAGAATATTTGATAAAAGACCTGTAGACTCTTTCAACTGAGATGAATTATTTGAAATAAAAGAATTCAATTTATATAAAGTAAACAATTAACTTTAAGCAAGTTCTAAAATCTTGATTAAAAAATAAAACTTGAATAAAATTAAATTCAAATCATTCATTTAATAGTTATATAAACACACACACATATACACTCACAACATATACATATATAACATATACCTTTATTTTAAATTTTGAAAAATAATAAATAAATTTTATTTTTAGAAATAGGGCCCAGCATGGTCTTGAGCACGACCCGTGTTCGTGGCCATGCACACTAGAAACAAAGGCCCAGTAGCCATCACAGGTCTTGTCATGCCCGTGAATGGACCAGCTTGTGTACCCTGGGACACGAATTTTTGCCAGATTTTGAAAACGAGCTCCCCTGTTCTCATACTTCATTTCCATCACTTTTAGATGTTATAAATCAACTCAAACTCAACAAAAGTCATGTACAATCCTTCATATACTCCCAACAACATTAAAAACATAAATACTCTTTATCATTCACATAAAAAAACTCTCAAACAACTTCTATATTCTACATCCAACATTCAACTTCAAAACAACTTCAGCTCTTCCCCATACTCAACAACACACTTCAAAAACTTATCAAATCCTATCAGCGAACTTATATAACCAATACCATACACCAAACATAAGAGAATAATCAAAATCACATTTAAACCATAGAATTCCACTAAAACAAAAATCATTCTTACATGAAAAACAAAGAAATAACTAATTATAAAAGCATACAAAGCTTACCTGAAGGGAATTTATCTTGTAGATGATGAATGGAAGAGAATTCTTGGTGATTTGTACAAGAAAAATTTTGATCAAGAAGTGGAGAATTGAGCTTGAAAAATCCGACAAATTTTAGGATATATTTTGGATGTCTAATTTTGTTAAAAAGAAGTTGATATTTATCCTCAACTTTGACTTTTTTTATGGCAGATTTTGGAAAATAATAAGTGGGCTTCAGGCTTTGATTTTGGCTTGGTTTGGGCTTGAAATGAGTTAAAATTTTTTGCTAAGTTTGGGTTTGGTTTTAACTTTGTTTTGTTTTGCAAATTCAAGCTTTAACATGCATTAAAAAAATTAACAAGCAAAACAATTTATCAAATTACACTAACCCACACAACATACAACACTACATAATTTCTAATTTATGTTAACTTATCCGAACATATAATTTATCACAATTAATAAATTATGCTAACATATTATATTATGTTATCTAATTATCCACTACAATTCTATATCTCAAGCAAACATTATTATATGTGTATTCAAATAAATAAGCATTTAAAATGTTTGAATATTTCGTTTATTACGTAAAATAATGAATAGCAATTTATATCGCTACACCCATATGAGGCAAAAAAAAAAAAAAAAAATATATATATATATATATATCTCTACACCCGTGAATTAACATTCAATGGTTTATTTTCCTAATTTGTCATAAATACTCGATATATTGAAAATATCAACTATACAATTATTCTTTCTCTAACAAGGATAATGGGTGTTATATATATATATATATATATATATATAACCTTTTACTCCAATTATTACTTGATTTATTTTTTACACCAAGTGAACATCATAATACCTATTATAACTATTATATTTTTGCCCCCCAATTCAATACGATAAAGTGAGCAAGTCGATAGTTTCTCAATGGGCTTTTGGTTTTCAACTTTAAACTTTTGAATCTCGTAAATAATATATGTAAATTTTTAAATTTTGATCTTAGTATAGATACATCCATTGAATTTTTAGTTATTATAAATAATCTTTCTAAATTTCGATGAATTGCAATATTAGAAACATCTATTTTTTTTCTTTATTAAAAATTACGTTGAGATAAAAAACCTAAAAGTGTTAAGAATATTCTAGTAATTTTGAGAGGCTATTTCTACGATAATTTAAGGAGTAGTTATTTATAAAATTTAAAAATTAGAGAGATATATTTGCAGTGTAATTAAAGTTTAAGAAGATCATATGCAATATTCAGAAGATATATCGATACTAAGATGGAAATTTAAAAAATTATTTATATTCTCTCCCTTTTTCCTCTTCCCTCCCCAACCCACTAAGAAAGTGGAATAGTGGATTTGAATTTAAAGACAGTGTTCTTTACAATTAAGCAGTTGCTAATTCAAATTAATACTCTTCCTCTCTCCAATGCCACTTGTATTTGACGAAAATTTTGTGAAGATACAAAGGCTACGTCGGAGGTTTTGAAAGTCAAAGAAAAATCCTATAGCCCTCCATGTCGACCATCATTAAATAAGCCTTAATAACCTAACTCCTAACTACAACGTATGACCAAGTCAATTCTAAATTGATTGTTCATGCATGCTTGTTGAATGTTCTAAATGCGGCATATATGAATAATTAAAAAAAAAGGGCTAGACTAGAAAGAATGAAGTTTAATTTATACACACACACACACATATATATATATATATATCTGTAATTAAGGGAATAAAAGTAATTATTTATTCTGGGGTTTGGTTGTTGACATTTTGTTGCCGATATTAACTTTGTGATATGCGATATTTGCTATCAAATTATTTAGCATAGCTCTAAATGAATTAACTAATTCCATATTACAATTAAAGATGAACTACTATGGAAATTTTCAACCTGCTATACGGATTTTTTTTTTAAATCACATTTTTTATCGGGTTCCATCCGCTATGATTTGAGGTAACTGCCATTCAAACCAACAAAAGACAAAAAATATACTTGTATGTCTATGTTTTGATGTATCAATTAATTAAGTAGAAGAATTAACTCTGATATAGATGAAAGTGGTTAGTGGTGATATATGAAACAAGAAATTATAATAAAAAATAAATGCACATAATATCAATAATAATATAACCATCAATATTATTATCTCATTATATACTTATCGTAATAAATAATAACTATATAAAAAAAATATTTTGTATTGTATTTAGCACACCAAACATGATACAAAAAATTTGTATTGCAATGGTTTTTTCGTATTATTACTATATAGTTGTATAGTATTACAAATCAGGGATGGTTTTGGAAAATTAGAGTCCATCAAGAGGTCTAGTTTTATAGTCAATACATGATAAGTTAACTGGAATTCTTGGGGGGATTATAATCCTGAAATAATATGTACAAATCCATTTTTGTTCAGAGACGCTAATCCAACTGATGCAAACGTTGAAGTAAGATCAAATCAAATTTAATCCTCCAACACCAACACCGACATTTTTTTAAAATTTTTTTCCAGTTATGCAGTCGTAGATAATGTAGGAGTTTCTTTCAACAGCAGCAATCGTCCGCATTCCTTTCGTTTTTTGACCTTCTCGTAATTGTTAATAAATAACCCGTGAAAAGAGTCACCTAAAAGTAATATTAATGTCCCCATCGTTTATATTCATGATAATACATAAGTATATATAATATTTAGAGTTTCTTTAGCTTAGCTGGAATGGATATACTTTATACATTGTGCATTGGGCGTGCACGTTAACCATAATTTATTAATGGATATTTCATGCCAATAATTAGACTGATGACAAATAATGATTTTGATATTGACATTTTAGGCTAAAGTAATAAGATTCGAGGAGTAATTTTTAATTATTCGTTTCACTCAGGACCTATTTTAAGAAAAATATATGCATTGGGAGAGATTTTTTATGGCCCAAATTTAAGAAAAGCCTATAAATGAACTTTTTAGGACTAATGTTACGAACACTACATGAACTTTATCTAAATATTCAATTAACTACCTGAACTTTTATTTAGTCAATTTAGTACCTAAATTTAGTTTTTGTATCCAAAAAGCTACCTCAACTAACTTCGTTTGACTCTATTATCTTAGTTGGCATTAATAGCCTATCCTTACTTGATACGTGTCTTTCTCCTCCTCCTCCTCCTCCTCTTTCTCTTCTGAACTCTCTCTCTCTCTCCCCTTTTGCTTCTCGCTCTAAAACCAACACCTCTCTCTCCCCTATTTACCCTATAATAGTAAATATATGGACAATAGATAGATTATCTAGAGAGAGAGAGAAAGTGTGTGTGCAGAGATGGAAGAGGAGGAGGAAGAAAGAGATGGAGATTCTATTTAAGAGAGAGAGTGGTTGGTATTGGTTTTAGAGAGATCGAAGCAAAGAGGAGAGAGAGAGAGGGTTCATAAGAGAAACAGAAGAAAAAGTAGAAGGAGGAGAAAGACATGTGTCAAGTAAGGATAGACCATTTGCTAACTAGGACAATGGAGTCAGACAGAGTTAGCTGAGGTAGCTTTTTGGACACGAAAATTAAATTTAGATAGTGAATTGACTAAATAAAAGTTCAGGTAATTAATTGAATATTTAGGTAAAGTTAGATAGTGTTTGTGGCATTAACCCAACCTTTTAATAGGATGATTCAACTCAATCATCTTTCATTATCATGATCGAATGAACGTTAATGGTGACCAAGCTAAGCTCTAATAAACTATAAGGGCTTCTCAAATGAGGACTCAAAAATTGAAAGAAAAGCTATTATATTGTCAAATTATGTACACAAATGACAAATAGAGTTCAAAGTGATGAACACACAATTTATTTTTTAAGAAGTATGGGTTGATATTTTGAAATTCCTTCATTTGCCACTCACAAATTTGAGTTTCCTAAGATTGCATAGTTTTTTTTTTTTTTCCCCAACCTCTCACCCTTGGTAATGTCTTATGAATCACGTCATGTCATCCATGGCCACCATGTCTAGGGTAAGACAAGTGTACTTGTACCCACCTACACCTGACTTTTTGACCCATAGACGAGAAGAAGGTAACCTATAACATATGCTTCAAGGAAAAGAAAGCATGAAAAATACTGAAATATAAGATCATCGAAATACTAAAGAGAATTATATTGAAGTTTTGACAACTTCCATCATAAAATTTACTCAATGAAAAATGCATGGCTTAATATATGGTTGCACTTCCTATCATTTTGGAGCAAGATCAAAGCTAGAAATAATTATGGAAAATAAGAAATGCAAGAAGTAAGTGAAATAATAAAAAATAATAAAATTTATCAATGTTTCTTCTTAATTTATTAATGCCGGTGGGTGTTTGATGTCGAAACCGTAAAATTAATATTCACAGCTGAACGGTTGCAAAAAATTTATTTTATTTTTGGGTAATATGGGGAAATTTTAATTTGATCGAACTTAATGTTGTAAAACCAGACTCAGGCTTTAATCTGGATACACTAGAGGGTAGTTTAACTGCAGTTAAATCGGCCGACCTGTTTCCACAAAGGGATTAGGTTCAATCGGATTAAAGTGAGAGGTCAATCTTTATTTGATAACACTAATTACACTAGAAGTTATTAAAATTGAGTAATTCATCGGCTAATGAACTGGTTTGGTATAAGGAAATGATAAGTCAATTTTTTCTTATATTTTTGAATCAATATTATTCAAATTACTAAAAAATAAAAGCATCCATGGTCTCCAAATCAAATTATTCCTTTGTTATTTTCCTCTAATAATACGGCATAAACGTTTAAAATCCATGATTGGTGAAGTTCTATGGGGTTTATAAACTGTTTGACTTTCCCAATTCATCATCCGGTCTAGCCATGGAAAAATTATTTACAAAAAAAGAAGAAACTTATAATTATATATGCTATGATAGGATGGTTTAATCAATAATTCGAATATTGGGAAGACTACAGAGTGTAATGTAATAAAAAATATTGAAGACTCAAAATGCCAAATATTATACACATAATTCCACTGCATTTTGCGCAAAGTTTATCTAAAAAAAAAAAATTATAAAGCTGATAAAAGAACTAAAAGAATCTGAAGTAAGTAAATTGGAAACATATTTATACATACGCTTGTAAGTATATAAAATCACCAACCCAAAACTTGATTTATAATTTTTACATTACAACATACATTTATGATTTAACTATCGTCATAAATTAACACTTACTTCTGTTTCTGTATCCTTTCAAATCCAATCAATCTACATGGAGAACGCCTAATCTTATATTCGGATATGGTCTCAAGCTTAGGTGACCAAACTTGTCCTCTAGACCCAACCAATTGCTCATAATGTTTTTGCAACTCCGGCGTGCTACAAAGACTCGAACCGGGGCTCGGGGTTCGACTCGACCCCGGTCCGTTGTCATTGATGTCTTCTTTCCGCTTCGTCAACAGTTTGATAATAAATTCGGGCATGACCTTTATAACAAGTCGTCCATTTGAGTCCTTCAGGTACTCGAATGGTCCTTGGTCCCCGAATTTAATGGGACTAGGCCTAAGGTTCGGGCTGGAGTTAAGGGTAGGGCTAGAATTGCAATCGTTATTAATTTTCGCGCTAGGGCTCGACGAGGCCAAAGCAGCTAGGGAAGATGAGGATAGGATGGAGCATGATGGTGGGAAATAATCAAGTGGTAGGACGAAGTAGGTATGACCAGGGATCAAGCGGTCATCAATGGCTAGCGATGGGATCGGACGGCCAAGGAAGAAGGAATCCGCATGGCATACGATGGAGTCGGGGCACTCAAACATGATCTCGCCGGCGACGTGTTTCGAGCCGGTCAAGAGACGTGTGTTGCCTTGCCAATATATAATCTTCACATGGTGGCGTGAAATTCTGGCCGGTTTAGGTTTAGGGTTAAAACAAGGTGATATCATTGATGAAAGTGGAATACATTTGCCCATGACTTCTAGGAGTAATAATCAAGATGATCATGAGAGGAATAGTAGTGTATAATATATATACATATATATATGCATGTATATGTATATGTATATGTATATGTTATCATGCATATAATGGGAAAAGATCAAGTTGATCATGTGATATTAGCAAAATTGACTTTGTAGGGTTTGGTTACGAGAAAGTCTGGTTTTGTTTTCGTGTGGGGTTTTAATTTAAATGTGGGAAAAAGATAGGTCAAATGTTTATGTGGGGTTTGGTCAAAGATACCGGCCTTGAAGATATTTTTTATTTGCCTCTTATACAAAGGAGTGGATATGTTGGTAATTTACTTAATTTTAATTTCGTACCAAATCCAAGTATATATTGTACTTCTCTAACTCAAAGTGGCATATTGATTACTTCAGTTTTGACTTGGAACGTTTATGGCATGGGGAAAACAATTGGAACCAAAACTAACAAAATATTTATGATATTGGGAAAAGATGTACATTTTCTATAACGCGATGGATTGCATATGATCATTAAACATTCAGATTCATTCATTTTAATCGTGATCAAATTCATGAGGTTTTTTTTTTTTCTTTATTTATCTTTTTTCTTCTCTTATCTTTTATAATCAATTTTTTACTGCATTATAAGCAATACCTTATCTCATGATATATCATTATCGTAGTGTGTTGAATATTCTGAATTTTTTTCCCTTTAATATATATATATATATATATATATATAATTCATGATGATTTTAGAGCTTTAAACAAAGTTTTTCGAAAAACAATATTTGTACGGTGCCTTTTTTTTAAAGATTTATTGTGGTGTTTTTTAAATTTAATCGAGATAATTAGACTCTATTTAGGTTATTGGATTTTTTTATCTGTATTATATTTATATCTAATTTACACTTGTAATTTATCTGTATCATATACATATCATATCTGTTTGGTCTGTTTATAAACAAAATTATCAATTTTTTATTAATATCTTTTTTTTTATAAATATCTGTTTAAAAACAATAAAATATAATAAAAAATAACCAGAATATGATTAAATAAATAGACTTAATTATTTATCGACCAAAAAAATAGACTTAATTATTCGTCCTTTTGCACAAAATTCATGAAAATTCAATTAGGTAAATCAATTTTGAAGCGGTGATTTAATATTTCATAATAATTTTGTAGTTCTTTTAACTACTTTTTCAACATGGTCTAATCATTTTGTTTGCTAACTTAAAAAAGCTATTTTATAATAAATTTATACTCCCTCTCCTATTATCGTCTAGTATTAATATTGATATAAATTGCCTTTTCGAAACAAACGGTACTAAGTGAGCTAGTAATAAGATAACTACAAGATATTTAATTAAATATTAAATTTATCACTTCAAAATTTATATATTAAATTAAATTTTCATATAAAATTCAAATGTTAGATTTTTCAATTTTTTTCTGGTAAGAAACATTTTTTTTTTCCTACTTTTAGATTGAAGGAAGACAAGTACAAAGTACGTAAATCGTAATTATGGATAAACTCATGTAAAAATAATCTTTGTTATAGATAATCATTTTCGTGATTTTTCTATTAGGAACAGAACAGTAGGCAATATTTCGTATCTCAACATTATTTAATGTACAGAAATGAGAAACTTAGAATATAAATCGTAAATGGGTTAATCCGAAAAATGGTAGATGAAATTTTTAAAAAGTTTAATTAAGTATTTAAATTTTATTTTGAAAAATTTAGTATTTAAATTTTCACAAAAAGTTCGATAAGATATTGGTTTTGGTTTTGATAATTTTATTATGTAAACAATATTTTTGCAGATTTTTTTTCATATATGTTTAAACTTACTTTAGGTATAAAAAAAAAAATTTGTGAAAAATTTGCTAATATACCAATTTGTTAAAATCAAATTTCAGGTATGAAAATAGTTTTTAAAAACTTTATTTAGATACTAAATTATTTTAAACAAAACTTTTACAGATGTAACCGAGTGAATTCTTATTGGATATCTGATCAGATCTGATAATAATCTTATAGAATTTGGGACAGATTTTGGTTTTTATTCGAAACCCCATGGGGTTTGGGTTGCAATAAGTGGTTTGTGGTCCAGCTCCTGCACGCGTTTCATTTTGTTGCAGAACGATGGAGTAAATTTAGAATGTTAAGGAGGAAAAGAGTAAAAAGAAAAATAATAATCTCCGCTCTACCAAAGGGGGAAAAAAAATGTTAACCAAACAAGGAGTTAATTGCAGAAAGCATATCAATTTCTTTTAACCCTTTGTTTTCCCATTTTGCATGACCTCGGTTTTGTTTATTGTTTTTATTTTATTGCTTTTTCAATGTATGAAATGGAACATAAAACATGTTTGAAGGAAAAATAAAATAGATTAGTATAAAATAGATGCATCGGCTTTATGCGGAACATGATAATTTATTCAATCTCATTGATAATGGAAGTACAGTCCAGAAACTTTTCTAACCCCTTTACGAATCTATAAATTTTTATTATATTAGCCTAATTTTTTTATTAATGCTTTTTTCTTAATAAAGCCGTAATGAACTGAACTTAGACTAATTGAGAAGGAAGGTTATGTTTTAATATTGGGTTTAGGTACCATAAAATCTATTGGGTGGGTTGTGTGGGTTCTAGGTTTATTGATAAATTTAAATCCTACTGGACAGGTTTTGGAGGAATACTACGTAGCATTAAGTTTGAGTTTTGCAAAACTCGTCCCAACCCGTCTTAATTATATTCCTAAAATCTTTAGGTATCTGATTAAACATTTTACAAAGTTCAAGTACCATTTTTATCATTTATCCATCATAAATTTCAATATTTTATGCCAGTTTTAAACTCATATATTGCAAAGTATTTTTCAAGTTAAAAAGAGCACCAACGATTTCCGTAAGTATTCCTTATATATATAATCAGAAACATTATTCAATGTTTGAAAACGAGGAAAGTAGAAAATAAATAATACATTTTGTGCTACTTTTAAGTCTATGATCATGTTTTTCTTATACAAAAGTTGTCAAAATGAAAATTAATTATACGATTGTATAAGTTTATAATTTTATATATTTTTTATTAATTAAAATGAATAAAAAATTATTAAGATGCAAATTTTGGGTAAAATTATAAATTAAAATATACGATTTTATATATTTATAATTTTACTAGTTTTGTGTGATTTTAATATTATTCTACCGATTCTATACACTCGAGTAAATAGTAATATCGCGATTTTTTTAACCATGATTATAGGATTGGTTTATAAGATTTTTCATGGATAAAATTTATACAGGTCGGGTAGAAATTCCCTGAATTTTAAGATCGAATGCTGTACATTTAAAGATGTTAAGCTTAGAGTCTTATTCCAAGTAAAATTTCTTAACATAACTAGAATAGTGTGGATGGTTTCCACAAATACTCATGTTATGTAACATTATTCAATATAAGGAAATGAGAAAAGTGGGAAATAACTCGTAGATTTGGTGCTAGTATTTAAGATTACATGCTGCAATCCGGAATATGTTAATGGGTTTTGACTTTTTCAAGTGAAAATTTAGTCTTATTAACATAATTAGAAATTTATGGACTATTTCCACAAATAATCATATTTTATCTAGAATTTAGTTATTTGTAGAAAAATAAAAATCTAAACTTTGATAGCCTTTGTTTAATTGGATGATTACTCTTCTTTCTCTCATCTGTCAATACTACTACTTCACTCTCTCTTTTTTCCCTCTTTACTCTCTATAAAAAATCTTATCCCATAATTTTTTTTTATTTTTATACTCAGTGCAGGTGTGTTATCTACTAGTTATATATATATATATGTATGTATGTATGTATGTATGTATATATGTATATAGACTTGCTCCAAAACTGACATCAAAGAACATACTTATCCAACGATAAAAGCAGACATTTGTTTTGTTTGGTTTTAGGATATATTATACCAAACCAAATTTTCTCAAACCCACATTAAACTTTTTTATTTTTTGTATTGAAGTATTTGATGAATTAACAAATAGTTAGATGTATTATGAGATTGTTGTGTTTATTATGAAATCAAAGCATCTTTATCCTTAGGTACTTATTGGAAATTTCAAGGGATAGTCTGGTATGACAATTTTTTTGTGTAATAAAATGGGTTACTTGTTAAGTTGCTTAATAACCAATGTCGCTTAAGCAAGTAACTCTCTCACTCCTTCTTCCATTGATCCTTTCATACTTCACTGCTCGTTTACCTTGCTGTAATTGCAATTCTATTATAGCCTTTATAACGTCCTAAATTGAGAGTATTAACAGCCCCCCCTGTGTCCTCATTAGAACTACAACTATTCTTTAGGTTAGATAGGCCTTTGTACATGGATTTAGGAGTACTAAAAGATAAGCTAAGAGTTTAGGTTTTTAAAAACGTCACAAAACAAGGAAGAAGAAAACTTCGAAATCCCCTTGCTGGTCACACTCATGATAAAGCGGCGTGATAGGCTTTGGAAAAATGAAACATAAAAAAGTCCCTGATCACGTTGGTTCGAGGGGCCATGATCGCCATTACAACTCTTGTCACAGTCGTGATGAGGAGGGTGATGGCCATCGCGACCCTATCATGGTCGTGATCTGCTATCACTCGCCACACTCGAGAAGATCACGGCCCGTGATACGGCCATGACCCCCTGTGTGAACCCCTTTCGCTCCGAAAGGTGGAAAAACACTAAAGAAAACATTTTTCTTGATTTTAACTAAGACTAAATTTCCAAAGCGTACTTATGAACACAAAAAACATCATTATAAAAACATTACGCGAACAGAAAACATTCCTTTCTCCTTTAATCGCAAAACACTAAAATCTCTAATATGGAAACTTAGGACCTCGTAAAACTCCTCCAAAAGATTGAATCCCTTCAATACCAATAAGAAAACTCAGAAAAGACGACTCTTTTAGATCGCCAACGGATTGAAAAGAAGCAAACTTATCTAGTACTTTGATTCTTGTTCTTTCGTGAAGCAAGTTGCAGGCTTGTGTGAGGTTTTAGATTTGTCTCTTTATATATCTGTTCAAAGAGAAAGATATGTATTTTCTTTAGGTGAGGGTGAAAATGGTTATTATTATTATTCATATTAGAGTAGACCATAAAACCTCTTATTTATCAACATATGACAACTTTGCCCTTTGCTATGTTTTATTTATTTTTATATTGCAGCCTTATTCCTTATGAATGGTTATTACGACGCTTACTTGATCGTAGTAACGATTCCATAAGGAATCCCTATTATAAGAAATATTGAGTAGTCATTCATTTCTTAAACCTATAAATGATAATTTAATGCTGGAAATATATTTTTTTTTTCAAAAATACCCCAATTTAAACAAAAATTAATAAAAAAAATCCTACTACAACTCGTTCCTTATCAATAGGAATTCTATTACAGCCACATTCATTTAGCAAAATCAACTAGCCATTAATTTTTACAAAAATCAACCCTCTCATTTCTCCTCATTGGTCCTTTCACTTTATTTAATCCTTATAAAAATATTAGCATTATTTTAAGATAATAAAATAAAATGGGACCCATAAAAATATATAAATAATAGATATGTAACTCTCTTAAAGTAAATAAGGATAAAGTAGAAAGTTAATTCAAATGCTAACATGGTACTTGGCAATTACTTAAGCGACCAAGAATAAAGATGTTATAATGCATGTTACCTAATAAAGCCTTTTAGTAGCATCCCTTGCTCTTAGGTATGTTCACAGTTCGATTAATCGGTCCGTAGATCAATTTTTTGAACCTAACCATAATGATAGGTTTTTCAATATTTCGATCTTAATTGGTCTATTATAAAAGGTTAACTGCCTTAACGGTTAGCCTTTTTTTAGGTTAATTTTTTTGGTTTTTGGCCATTTAACGTAATGGTTTCAACAAATCAAATTGATAGTTTTAACAAACCTTTTTTTTTAGCCTTTATCTTAGAGTTTTCTTTAAATTATTATATGTATTACAATAGCTTAAAAAATGAAAAATCAAATTAAGGAAAAGGAGAAAAATAAGCCTTTAGATATATCATCATTAAAAAATCAAACCAAATCAATTACTACATTAACTCTCATAAAATATAGAACAGAATCTAATGCTTTAATCAAAATCCAAGGAACATTAACATATGTAAATTATATGTATATGGTTTTTAAAAAATGTTATATATATGTAAATTATATATAATATATTTATAAATATTAAATAGTTAACCGTTAAGAATCGTTTTTTTATGAAACCAACGAATCTGTTATCCATATTTTTGGATTGGTTTTTTGGTTTCATCGGTCTTTTTGCGCACTCCTACTTGCTCTAGCTTCCAGACACATGGATGTCAAGTGATCGTGATTGGTTCTTTGCTTATTTTAGCGAAGCCACATAGGTTTAGCACATTCAAGCAACTTAGAATCCCGTCAAATTTAGTACCAAGCCAAACTCCATACCATGGATGGATCTTTTGTCAGGTATCCTTGGCATTGATGGTGTCTTAAAAGTACTTTCTTCCTATTTGTATTTATGGCAAATATTTTAGCTTAAATGTGAATAAAGCATAGTGTAACCTCTCAGCACCTAAGCTATTTAGTACGACATTGAAGTTAGTGCTCCTTGTAGGTTAAAAATAAATGATCTAAGTTCGGAGCCTAGATATCCTAGCATCAATTATGCATTGAATTGTGTTAGAATTGAGAATTTTCCAAATGTTTTAAGAAATCTTTTGTAATATTTTGTTTTAGTTGTGGTATTATTTGAAAAGGAATGATAATATTAATTGAAAGATGTGACACATATATATTTTGGGAAATTGTATATGTCAGTTTATGAATGAAAAATGTGAAGAAGTTCAGCCACAAAACAAAACATAAAACTATTCTTTCTTCTTCATTGCTACTGTATTTTGTTTCAATGCCTAAAGTTCTTATATTCTAGCATGGTACTGAGCTTTCAAGGATCTTACGAGGCCTATGAAAAACAAAAATTGTATCACCAGAAGCTTTTCATCTAAAAGACTAGATACTTCAACCTGCTTTAAACACTATATACCATGGCTACTTCTAACACAATAGCTCAACACCCACACTTCTATTCTTGATGGAGAAAACTATCAAGTTTAGACTGTTAAAATGAAGACCACTTAAGAGGCCTCAGTTTATGGTAGTATGTTACAATTGAAAGGTAATCTCAGCCTTTAGATAATAACCGAACTCTAAACCAAATTAAGGCTCATGAGGAAGAGACAACAAAAGCTCTTAGGGCTTTGTATTGTCTCATATTCAAGGTGTAGTTTCAATTCAATATTTAATAGGATTATGGCTTGTGAGACACCTAAAGAGGCTTGGAATAAACTCAAGAAGATGTACGTAGGGAGTGAAAAAAGAAGAATAATTCAAATCTTGAACTTCAAGAGGGAATTTGAAGTTCAAGGGATGGAAGACGAGGAAACCATTAAAGAGTATGCTGATAAACTCAAGGAAAATGTTAACAAGATTTGAATTCACGATGAGGAATTGTTAGATCAAAGGATTGTGGAGAAAGTTTTGGTTAGCTTGCTTGAAAGATTTGAGTCCAAGATTTCTTCTCTTGAAAACTCAAAAGGATTTGTGAAAAATTTCTTTGTTGGAACTTGTTCATGCTTTTCAAGCTCAAGAACAAAGAAAATCAATTAGACAAGAAAGTAGCAGTAAAAGGGCCTTCCTTGCTAAACAAAAGGAAGAAAAAAAACACAAATTATAGAGAATATGCATTTGGGAGAGAATACCCTATGAAAGGAAAGAATGAGCGCCAAAGAAGCAAAAGTAGCGACAAAGGGGAATACCTTGAAAGTCTTTATTGTAAGAGGATGGGTCATTCCAAGAATTATTGTTGGTATAGACCAAATGCAAAATGCCAATCATGCAAGAAATTTAGCGATGTAGAAAAGGTATGCATGAACAAAAGCAACCAGTGGTGGTAGCAAGGTCAGATTGCAAAAAACTACGAGCAACATTAAAAGGAGTTTTTGGTGCTACATATTATGCAATAAGTCATTCTACTAACACTTGGCTTGTAGATAGTTGTTGTGCAAACCACATGACACCTAATATAACCAATTAATAAGAGCTAAATCACTCATACAAGTCTAAAGTGAAAGTTGAAAATGGAAAAAAGTTGATGTTAAAGGAAAAGGAGTTGTTGCAGTTGAGACTTTAACAGTACTAAATGCATTTTAAATGTGTTGTTTATGCTTGAAATTTGCTAAATTTTAATGTGCTGGTCAACTGCTAGAGAAAAATTATTTTTGCATTTCAAAATATGCCTTGTTTCATTATTAATCACACTAGATGTGAGTTGGTTGTAAAAATGAAGGATAATAGCTTTCCAATCAAGCGGAGAGACACAAATATGCATGCTTGCACTTCTGTTAATGATGAATCTGTGTAATGACACAAAAGATTTGGTCATTTGAACTATGCTGCCCTCAACCACTTACACTATAAAGGCTTTACTCAAGGCTTCTTATTATTTGTGACGAAAAGCATGTGCACCAAGTATGTTAATTTGGCAAATAAAACAGGTCGCCAATCAAGCTTAGCGAGCTTTAGAAAGGCTTCAATTAATACATACTGATGTGCATGGTCTAATGAATACACCATCCTTGGATGGAAGTAAGTATTTAATCTTGTTTATAATTTATTACACAAGAATGTGTTGGTTTTACTTCATTGTAAAAAAAAAAAAAATTTAGAAGTAGCTGATGTGTTTTAGAATTTCATGGCCTTGGTGGAAATTCAAGCAAATAGCAGGATCAAGATGATAAGGTTCGATAATTGGACAAAATTCATCTTAGATAAGTTTAACAAATTTGTGTTGAGGCTAGATTTGAACGTCAACTCACTATCCGTTATTCTCTATGGCAGAATGAAGTGAATGGAAGGAAAATAGAACTGTTATGCAAAAGGAGAGGTGTTGATTATTTGAAAAAGAAGATTTCTAAGCATTTTTAGGTAGAAGTGTCAACATAGCTATATTACTTATTAAATAGAGTTCTAACTAAAGTCGTGAAGGGAAAAACTCCATTTGAAGCTTGGTATGGAGTCAAACTAGCTATTGAGCAACTTAAGGTGTTTTGGGAGCTTATGCTATACACATTTACCATATATGAGAAGAGAATAGTTAAACCGTAAAGGTAAGATGGGAATTTTTATGGGATATAGCTCTATCTCTAAGGGTTACAGATTTTTCAATATGATAACAAAAATGGTATTGGTAAGCAGAGACATCAAATTTGATGAAGCTCACTATGGGACTAGGATAAAAATGAAGTTGAAGCTCCAAATGTTGATCAAATTGGGGAAACAATACCCCAACCTTTGGAAGAAATGGAAGATGAAATTTTTGTTGAAAATTTTGATGATGTTCCAATTAAAGGAACAGGACCACTTGCTAAAATTTATGAGAGATGTAGCATAGCATTATAAGAACTTACATGCTATGATGAAGCTCTAAATGTTGATCAAATTAGGGAAACAATACCCTTACCTTTAGAAGAAATAGAAGATGAAAAATTTTACTGAAAATTTTGATCATGTTCCAATTAGATGAAGAAGGCCACTTGCTGAAATTTATGAGAGATGCAATAGCATTATAAGAACCTTCATGCTTGATGAAACTATTAAAAAAGATGAGTGGAAGGTTGCAATGTGAAAATGTGAAAATGCACTATAAAATACTCAAGGGAGGGTGGGGAAGAATGTGAATTGAGTATTTACCCTAAAAATTTCAAACAATTAATTTTAATGTAGTATATCAAAATTAACTTTAATAGCAGTGGATATTCAACAGCAGGTTACAATATAAAATATAAAAGAGATAAGGATAGATGAATTTAGTCCAGATTTATCATGGAATTCAGCCTACTTCCTACTCTCCATGATCCACCAATGCCTCTAATCGAGGACTTTACCACCACTTTATTAATCACTAAAGAAACATGCTTAAGATGAGCAATACACCGCTTTTCTAATGCTTAGGAAATAAAATATTTATTTTCTCTAGATGCTCACTGATAGATAGTAGATTACAAGAATAAAGCACTAGAATATTTTCTCTCTCTTTCTAGATATTTACAAGTTAACGAACAAGAGAACAATAAAAATAAGGATTTGTTCGTTTGCAAATAAAAGCACTTTTTCACTTTTTCACTTTTGCACTTCTCTCTTTCTCTCTAATCTCCCAAGGATAGAGTATTTATAGCTTTTAAAAAATTCAAATATCCGTTATTAACGTCTTTAAGTTGCCAACCATTAAATGCGTTTGAACAATTGTTTTTGCCACATCAGCTCATTCATTTATACTATTGTGCCCTAATGCTTGTCACACCTCAAAGTGTTGCACCTCATCTTTTCCCTCAACCAAAGTTGTGCTCGTATGCACTCCATCGAACCTTGAATGTAAACTTGTTGCGCCTTATATTTATCAAGTATTGGTTTTGACCCTTGACTAGAGCTGTGTATGTTTGAACTTGTCGAATCTTAGTCTTGAACTTGTCACGCCCTAACTAGTGGACCTATCGAGCTTCAATTTGACCTATAACTAAGCACTTTGCATGTTTGAACTTGTTGAGTTTTAGACTTTGAGCTTATTATACCTTGACCAATCAACACTTCAAGCCCTTGACGTGACTCTCAACCAAGCCTGTGTATTTTTGAATTTTTCGAGCTTGTCGCACCTTGAGGAGTGGACTCGTCTAACCCTCAACTAGTAATTCTGCATCTTAGGCTTGTCGAGCTTTGGTCTTAAATTTATCGTACCTTAGTGAGCGAAACAATCTAGCTCTTGACTTGACGCATGATTAAGGTTGTTCATCACTAATTTGTTCTTGTTAAAACCTACACAATCTCCACAAAAACATACAACATGCACATTTATATTCTGATATATTATTTATCATATTGTTTGCCCAATTAAGTGCAGTTTACCATTATTGAATAGTTAATTGTCTATTATATTGTCTCATCTCAATTCACATTGAACATATAAGCTCAATAGAATGAAGGATGAGCTGAGAATGGAGCTCAAGAAACACATTGAGGAAGATGTCTCTAATGTTGTTGCAGCACTACAAAGGGTCAAGAAGCAAACTCACATGATTGAATCTTTGCACACCTCTATTATGATGCATAAAAGGTTATATGGGAAGTAGCATAAACTTTGTTACCTGATATTTATTTCCAATTCTATTCATTTTGAAGTTGAACATGATAGAATGGTTGAGGCATGTTCATTGATAAAACCAAAATTAGTTATAGAAATCTTAGTTTGAATTGTTGCATTTGAAAAAAACCATGTCAAATATTAAGGAATGTCGTAGTGGATCTACCATGCAACAATTTTGATATTCTAGCAAATCCCCTATAAGGTCATTTTCCAGCTTGACAGCAAATCGAACTTATGTTTCCATGGCAAGCACTTGCCAAAGTAAACTACTGCTTGTACCTACTCAAGTAATGATACTTTTTATTGGCCATAAATGTAATGCTTATGATCGTGAGAAACTTTCAACATGAGTGCCCATCCATATTAATTGGAAACAAGAGAAAGTCAATTATGATCTCAACATGTGTTTTTAATCTATTGTTACCTTTAATTTATTTTGTTTTTGAATTTGATGTTGTATTAAAGAGTGGTATGACTTTCATCACTAGCATTTTTGTAGATGAAAAATATTACATTATTGACTCAAAATTTTCAAGAGAGATCCATGGAAAATATGACAAGCATGTTTATACATTTGTATTACTTATGCTCCTTAATTTACTTAAGCATGTTTAATCAATAATACATATCATCTAACATCCATACCATAGTTGCCTCTGATAAACTCGATTTTACTTTTGTATTGCTATTTGAGCTATTGGATTTGTGATAGAGAATTGCTTTGGAGTTGGGACCTAGCATATTAGACCAAAATAAGAGGCAACTAATAGCTCTTAGCAATAGCCTTGCTCTAGCACCGGGAATTTATGGAGAGCAAGTGAAGATGGTTGGTCTGATTTGCCTTTGATGGCATTACAATGAGTAAAGCAGCACATTCATTGATAGCTAAATCCTTGATGCCAATCTATTCCTCATGTTGAGGCCATCTTTCATTAAGCTAGTTCTTGCATGGATAAGTGACTTTATTGTACTATCTTCACTCTGTAAGTCTGACTTCACATACTTTTGCTTTGAATTTAAACTAATCATAGTCTTTAGCATTATTCTAAAGTTTCTATAACACTTCCTGAGGAAAAATGGATGGTCAAACTTGATAGAAGGGGTAGCTAATTCATGCCTTTGAGAGAATGCTAAAATCTTTGATAAAGTTGTTATATAACAAAAATAATAGCTCATAGTATATTTACAAGCTTAAAGTTTTAAATTAGATGACTTTGATGTTAACTTTAATACGGCATCAGAGTAAGAGGTTTTGAGTTAGAATCCCCATACACTCATTATTACTCCATTAAATTAAATTGTCCATTTGATGGGTTTTAGTAAAAAATCTTAATCCACAAGTGAAGGGGAGTGTTATATGATAAATATAACGCTTACACTATATCTATAAGTTTAAACTTTTAAATCAATGGTTATGTGCTAAAACAACATCGCCTTTAAGATTGTTGTTATAACCTTAGCCAAAAATCCTGATGAATGAACATTATATTAAATTTTGGTGCCTAAAGACGAATTGCCTATCTATTTCCAAAATATAATCCTTTATCAAATATTATAGAATTAATGTACCTAGACTTTCACAAGAAATTCAATCATATACTTTAAGTTTGTTTTAAATAATTTGGCTCTTGAATTTTCACAAAAAGTTCAATAAGATATCTGAAGTTTGGTTTTAAATAATTTGAAAACTCAAGTAAGTTTTCGTGTACATTTTTTATGCCCGATTAAACTTGTTTCAGGTAGGAAAAATATATGCAAAAACTTACTTCAAATACCAAATTATTCAAAACCAAACTTTAGGTGGGAAAAACGTACACAAAAACTTGTTTCAGGTGCCAAATTATTCAAAATAGAAATTTAAGTACTTGATTGAATTTCTTAAGAAATTTTAGGTACCATTTTTGACATTATTCCAAGTGGTAGATTGGATCCACTGTGATTTTTCCCATGACAACTAATATTTGCTGGATTCAAACTAATGACTGGTTTTCTATAAGGAAAGTTTCAAAAGATGTATATATTTATGATGACATCAATCTACTTGCTATATTATCTTCTCCATTTGTTGAGTTCAACTAAATGGACTATGTACACATCTTGTGCTACAAAGTGGCAAAAAGAAAAAAAATTTAGTTTGGTCCTACATAAATTGTTTCTCTCTGATGTATTAGTCAATTATGCATATTGTTGCTCTTTGTTTAGTATGTTACCTAATTTTGGCGTTTGATAAATTGTTTCGGTTAGTGTAATGAAAGCAACTATAGTCAAAATTTAATTTGGATCATTTGTATTGCTAATATCAAACATTTGATTGTTCAAATCTTTGTTTGTTTCCCTCTTTGCGCTATTATTAATCTTTCAAATATTTGTTAATTAATTTCTATCTTTGTTCCAAGTAATTGAATTAATTTGTTGGATTGCGGGTTTGAAGAGGCTAGGTTTTGAATTTATTATTTTATTTTATTTTATTTGTGAATTTGCAAGTCATCATGTTTTGCAAATAGGTGTTTTTGAGGCTTTTTTTGGGAAGGAATCTGAGCAAACATCATCTCTTAGGAAATAAATGAGGAGAAAATGAATGCAAAAAATGAGTTAGTCATGAGAAAAGGTGGTGATAACAGGTTGGATTTTCCAGACTTCTTGATGGCTAATTGTTTTCAAAACATGCAAATGCTTTACATACTAAATCTTTAAAGTAGTTAAAATAAATTGAATCTTGTATAGTTCATGCTTAACTTCTTCATCATAAAATTGCTCTTCTTTAATCTCTCTTTTCACAAAAAAAAAGAAAAAAAAACCAATTTTGATCTCTGAATGCGCATTATACTAATACTATTTGTACAACGATCTTACATTTATTCCTGTGCTACTATTAAAATTGAGTTACCAACATGCTATATGTCCTTATCATTTTCCTAGCTAGCTCTTTGTTAGCATTAAGTTGTTTCTGCATTAATGTTAAGTGCACTTGGATCATCCTTTGTTGTCCAAAGTAAAAATTCCATTGTATGCTCTACTAATTGTACTAGCAATATGAAACACAATCGTATGATAGATGCAAAAGAGTATTTTGAGTTTCTCCTTTGAAGCATATTCCCACATAGAGGTTAGAAACATATAAAAACTCACCATTGTCTTAACAATAAAGATTTTCTTTCGGACAAACACCTTCATCATAGTCTCAATAGTCATTTATGTTGATCTACTCTGTATAGTTGACTTATTGGTTTGTTTGCAGGTTGTTTGGTCAATCATAAAATTTTGTCACACATAATGCTGCTAATATCCTTATGTTGGTCCATTGGAAGGGATAGACGGGAATAGGGATGCAAGGTGCGAGTTTTGTTCTGACCATGGTCGTTTTTTCCTACCTCTAATGAAGTCATGATATTGAAGCAAATCCAAGTGACACATACCCTTGATGGTTGCACAGCTTATGCCTATCTAGTTCTCAGTATCATTGAGGAACTTATCTTCAATTACTCCTTTTGTTAATGGTGTTTCAAAAGTACTTTAAAAAAATATAGAATTGAATATTTCAACTAATTGCATGCTCTCTACTATTTACATAGTTTAAGAGCTCTTTAGCATTGTATAATGAAGTTGATTGCTGACTTTCTATAGTGTGAACATGATTCGATTTGACTTTGAACGCATGCCAAAAGCCCTGCTTAAGTTATTTATAGCTCCAACAAGGTCATTCCAGGTATCTTACAATTTTCATGAAGCCGTGGGATGGTTTGTCTCTACTGAAGGAATAATACTTTTTGTTGGTCACAACTGCGGACTTGTTATTCATGGATACGTTTCCAAATCACTTGCTACAAGTTGAGGAGACTTGTGAATTATTGGAAATAATGTTGTTATTGCTGTTTCATTATTTTTTCATATGAAAATAAGATCGTCTTTTATTGATATTAGATTTATTAGATTGGGTATTGCATCCAAATGAAAGAAAACATTGCTTTGCAAGAATTGAGATTAGGATTCTAGGGTGAATCATGAGCAAAATTTAAAATAGAAGTAGCTATATATTCAGCTTATCTTTTCCTGTATCAAAGCATTTCTAACTTCAATAAATGAAATGTAATGTGTCCTCCATCTACAAGGGGATTCTTGTGTGTGTCCAACATATGTGCCTTCATTAGAACGATGCGAAATTCTTTTGAATAAAGCTAAATTGATTTATTTCCTTATAGTGGGAAAAACACAATAGGTGTTGTTAAACAATAGCCAAATAAAGATTTGGATTAAAATCATCACACACAAACATTGTATAACAATCTTGGATTGGATGTAACCTTTGAATTTAATGTGATTAACATACATAGTTGTAATGTAATTTGTTATATCTATAATCCTTGTAGATATAGCATTAGCATTAGTTGTTCTAGTTTAGAAATTTTGTTGTCTTTGAGTGTTCAAGAGTGCTATGAATCACACACTTAGCATCTTTTATACATTATCAAGATTTTGCGAAATGACCATTAGGAAAAGCTCTCTACTTGAAAAAATAATTCTTGTTTAGCCTTTGGAAAATATTAAGCATTGCTATGCCCCTTCCAACTCATTGTTAATTACATATTCCTAATTATGCCACCAATAAATTTAATGTAATTAACATTCACAGTAAAAAAAAAAAAAAAAAATTAATGTGACTAGTATGTCTTTACGTTTCCATCATCTTCATAATGAACTATTAAGTAATTGATTTTATCTTCATTGTCAAGCATTTGATGAATGGCCCAAAAAGCTTGCTAATGCAGACTGTATTTGTAGAAGTACTTTCTTTTGGTATTTTTTTTTAAGTTCATTATCACAAAAAACCATTCTGTTCTCTAAGTGGATAGAAGGATTTTATCTTATATAGTATATATAAATATCTGATATTTGCACATAAATATATATTTATATATGTAGTTTTAAATTTTCTAAAAGCTTATATGGTTCTTTTATTTTTATAAATATTCTAATATCTACTTTACGCTTAAATTAGTAATTTATAAACGCAGCCATTATTCTCTCTATGTGACCTTGTTTTATGCAAGCATTTCACAATATAATTTCTTTGGTTTCTGGTTTAAGTAGGAAAAATCTTGTGGACATATATTCGCTTCTTACTGGATACATTGGTGATCATTGTAGATGGCATGGATGCTAGTTGTTCTAGTTTCAAATTTGCTACTTGATTATCCAAAAGAATGGTTATGGCTTGCTTCCCTAGCTACTCTCGCATATTATTTGATTTTAACTTATACTTGTTACCATGTTGTATTTTTTACATTTATTTCTTATTTATTTGTTCTTACACGTGTTGTACTATTATGTTGGCATGTGTCCAGCTCTGTACATATATGAACAACACAATTGTAACCATATCAATAACAAAAAATCATTTTACTCAGTTTATTGGAATTTATTACATGTTTAACATAGCTTTAAAAAAATTATACAGATCCAAATTGCACAAAAAAAATTACACAAATTCTATCGCTATATCCATATAGGATATGAGATACACGGCTCAACACGTGTAATATATGTCTAATATACGATACACATTCAATTATGTGACGTGTGGTACACTTTAGAGTTATATCACATGTCTAACAAACGATGCACACATAACTATACGTGTATCACTTGTTGAACATGTGATATAGCCCCAAACCTCTATTGCACAATCTATGTGCGATACAACAATTTTCAAAAGTTTTGCACAGTACTATTACTGTATCTTAACTTCAAGATGTGATAAACTATAAAACTTTGTATCTTTTCTCCACATGAGATTATATATATATATATATGGTAATTTGGTAATTTTTTTATACAATTTGTATTTGTATAATTTTTTTACAAGGATAGTAGACATGTATTTTATCCTAGTTTAATGTTTTCTGTTCTGGCGACCTTAGCTCTCTTCCTCCATAAAGACATTTTACATCATCTTCATCACTCGTAAGTTTGTTTTAGGTTCAACTCTTTACATCTATTGAGTTTTTTTAGTTTTTTTCATTATATTAGAGTAGGTTTGAATGTTTTATATCCGCTTATTTTGACTTCGACCGTTTGATCAATTTTTTGCTTTAATATCATTGTTAGATAAAAAATGTTTAAGGAAACAATTACTTTAGATAACAATACAAATGCTATTCATTATTACTTAATTGGATTGGATAATTACAGTGTTGTTTTGAAAAATATGATTTTTAATGGTACGAACTTTCATGGTTGGAGTAGATCTAATTGCCTAGGGTTAGGGGCAAAAGCGAAATTGGGATTTATATAAATAAGTATTCTTGTTAGTTGAAGGACCAATACTGCGTTTCACACCCATGAAATCCAAAGAACTAACAAGAATACTTATCTATAAAACAAAAACAACAAAGGAAAATGAAAGTTAACTTACCTATACTTTTGTTGACTTGAAGATAAAAGCTTAACTTGATTTTCTTATTGGTTTAAGAAGAGAAATTGAAGAAGATCGGTGAAGAGTGTGTGTGCGTTTGTATGGAAAACATCGGTTCTTGGAGAGAAATAAGGTAGGCTTGGCTAACTTTTTTTTGTTTGATAATTATCTATTTTGGATAAAGCAAATTTGACTTTAGGCATTGCATGAATTATAGTGTGTGCATGTGGTGCATTAATTATAGTAAGCTTAAGGATTTAATTTTGTAGAAGTTTAACTTAATTTAAAACATATATTATGTAAGGACCCGCTACACTACCCCTATATTTGATATAGGAGATAACGGATCCTCAACCACATATAACCCCTAAGATTATATGTAAGGTTGCCTAAAGGGATAGTTTGAGTAATTGTTTATCTAATTCTATAAGATATTATACAACAAAAGACATAGATATTAGCAGCGGAAATAACTCTACTTCTAAATAGCTACACACATACATATATACATATTACATCCAAAGGCTTTTTATAAGCCTTAACCAAAATTCTCAAAACATAATTCTACTAACACAATATTTACACCATCAACCAAAATGAATCTCATCTAATCTATTACATTTATAGGGTCCATTGAGTCCATGGTCATCTCTAATCCTCCAACCCATCAAGAAAATCTTCGAAGTCAGTTCCGTACCCCATACTCGTATAGAACTCATCGGGATCATCACCTGAAATAGATAAAATATGAGCCAAAGGCCCACTACACAAGTAACGAATACAAATGCGAAGTGAGTCACACATTCTTAGGCTAGATGCATTATGCAACAATCGCTTATTCATTAATAAGTCTTTAATTAATAAGACAACACGGGAGTATTCAAACTCCGGACTACAAGGTTCTAGTATTACGTCCGCCTCCCTGAGTGGTCCCTACTGTTCATACAGACTAGGCAGCCCCACCTTCCTGCGTAGCCCGTAATACTAGGGGTTCCTGAGTAACGCATCACGACCTCAGGGGTTGATATGAGCAGCTCGGATACTCATATCTCCTAAACCATTCTAACCGTTAACGAGAAAGTTCCCTGCCCCCAATCTGAGCAGGGTGCCGCTCTCCGAACTAGATTCAAACGGCAAACAACGACAATCAACATTCAATATCAATAAGATTTTATTAATTTAAGGTAGTTTGATTCGGATGCCTATCCTAATAAAGAGACAAGCAAGTTACTGCGTACCTGAGATAGCTCGAGTTAACGGGTCGACTGGGCGAGGATCTATCACTGTTTAATCAATATTAAAGTTCACACTTAGCTTAACTCTAATTGAGCTAGTACAAAATATAAATACATCCAAGAAATCCAAATAAATTAATTCGAAGTCAAAATAAGCATTTAAACATCCCTAATGTACCCTAGATCGCTTAACAAATACATAATTACTCAAATAACAAACTTGGAAAATTTTAGAAAAAGTTCTTAAAATTCAAAAGCACAGGGGATACGCCGGCACTCAACGCCGGCGGCGTTGAGCCGGTGTTAATGTCTGAAAATTCACACTGCCAACGCTGGCAGTGTTCAAGGGTACGCCGTCAGCCTTTGCACCTACGCCGGTGCCTTGAGCCGGCGTAGAATCCAAAACCAAAGTTTCAAAAACATCCAGAGAGTGTAAGCCGCCGCTTATAGTACGCGGGCAGCTTACATACGCCGGCGCCTTGATTCCAGCCGCAGCGTACAATATGGAAGAAAGAACGCCGGCTGACTTTCTAGTGAAAGCCGGCGGCGTTCAGTCGGCCTTAAGAAATTTGATTCTGTGGCTTTCAACGCCGCGCCGGCGTAGAGACTCAAATTGCCGCGTACGTTCTGAAGAACAGACGCTGGCAAATCTTAGCATAAAAGCCGGCGGCGTAACAAACGGCGTTAGGAAAATTGATTCTGTGGGCTTTCTACACCGCCTCTACGCCGGCGGCGTAGAATCCCCAGATGCCGGCGTACGTTCAAAATCTAGCCTATACGAAAATGGTTTTTGAAATCCCCTGTTTTTATACATTTGATCAATTCTCAAAACTTTTCCAAACTTAGTCCAAACTTTCTAAAGCTTGTTATATGATTCAAATACTATCCTAACAACATGAATTCCACCTCTAATCATCAAATCACTAATCATACTTCAAATTCACATATCAACTACTCATTCTTCAATTTTTCTATAACACTCATACCCACACTTCCATACCCTATGAGATGCAAACTACCACTTCATTAATCATAATCCCATTCAAACTATCATTCATGCACCAACAATCAACCCATCATCACCTCAAAATCATCTACTAACATTTACAAACAACACATTATAAACATGAAATAAAAGATAAAGTTGCATTAAACTCACATGGTGAATCTTGGCTTGGAATGTTATTCAATCCTTAAGCTTGTAGTAAACCTTGGCTTAGGGTTTAAAATTTTGGGTTGAGAAAAGAAGAAAGAAAGAAGAAAGAAAAGAAGAAATTCGTATGGAAATTGTGGCTGCCAAAAAGGAGGACTTATCTTGTCCAAATTAGAGTAATTTGTCATCCAAATCTTACCTTTAGGGGTATATTTGTCCTAGGTTTAATTTGGAAATTTCAAATGCATTTGGTTGAATTTAAGCTTAAAATGTGGGTTTAAAATTCACAAAATTTCTGTCATGATTTAAGCAACTTCAAAACAATTTGATTACATTCTAAACATAATGCATGCATATTAATTTACAAAAAGACACACACATTCATTAAGCTATTCACACATTTATTATACTATACAAACATTTATAAACATCCAACAATAATATTAATTCATAATACTAATCATATATAAAATAACACATTCCTTAATTATATTACTAAGCATACACATATATATATATATATATATATCATTCCAATAACATATTAGCATACAATATAAGGAATTCATGGCTATTTCATTCTCTCCTCCTTCAAAAAGTTTCGTCCTCGAAACTTAGCTTACCTTAACGCTATTCAAATAACTCGGGGTATTTCTGCTTCATTTCGTTCTCGGGCTCCCATGTCGCTTCCCTCTCGGTTTGTCCCGTCCACAAAACCTTCACATAAGGGATTACTTTTCTCCTCAACACTTTATCAATCCTATCCAAGACTTTGATCGGTTTCTCCACCGTGTTCAAATTTGGTTGAATCTCCGGTTGATGTGTAGAAAGATAGCTTCGGGATCCGATATGCACTTTCGAAGTTGTGACACATGGAATACATCATGCACTTCCGACAAATTTGGTGGTAGAGCTAATCGATAAGCCAATGGTCCAATTCTTTCTAGAATCTCATACGGACCAATGTACCTTGGGTTCAATTTACCTCTAGCTCCAAATCTAATAATCCCTTTTGTTGGTGAAATTCTAAGAAACACATGATCACCCACTTCAAACTCCAATGGTCTTCTCCTCATGTCGGCATAGCTTTTATACCGATCTTGAGCCGTTTTCATCCTTTGCTTAACCACTTGAATTTTATCTACCGCCTGTTGCACTAATTCTGGACCCAAAATAACTCTTTCCCCAACTTCATCCCAATGTATTGGAGATCTGCATTTCCTACCATAAAGCGCTTCATAGGGTGCCATTTGAATTGTTGCTTGAAAACTATTGTTATAGGCAAATTCAACAAGTGGCAAATAAGTATCCCACTTATTGCCAAAATCTAGTGCACATGCTCTAAGCATATCTTCTAGGATTTGAATCGTTCTTTCCGATTGCCCGTCTGTCTGTGGATGAAATGCAGTACTAAACTGTAGTTGAGTACCTAAAGCGGCATGTAGACTTTTCCAAAATCGACTGACAAAACGAGAATCTCGATCAGAAGTGATTGTCTTCGGAATCCCATGTAATCTCACTATTTCTTTGATATAGGTATGTGCCATTCTTTCCAAAGAATCTCCAACCCTCAAAGGTATGAAATGAGCCGATTTCGTTAATCTATCCACGATTACCCAAATAACTTCATGCTTCGCAATAGTCTTGGGTAAAGCTGATATGAAATCCATGGTAATATCATCCCATTTCCATTCAGGTATGGATAAAGGTCGAAGCTCTCCTCCGGGTCGTTGATGCTCGATTTTTATTTGTTGACAAGTCAAACACTTGGATACATAATGAGCAATATCTCTCTTTAAACCTTCCCACCATAAATTTTTCTTCAAGTCTCTATACATTTTGGTGGTTCCCGGGTGGATCGAATATGAAGAGATGAGCTTCCTCAAGATTTCTTCTCTCAACTCATATGGCACAAAAAGTCGATTCCCATATCTAATAACTCATCTTCACCAATTCTCAACTCTTTTCTCTTCCCTTCTTCAATGGCTAACTTTATTCTTTTAACTTCATCATCTTGCTTTTGGACTTGTTTAATCCTTTCCAAAATTGTCGGTTGCAAGGATAATTGAGCCAATATCACATCAACTTGCTCTAATGTAACCTCAAGTTCTAATTTCATGAAATCCATCTGAATTCCTCTTTGGCTAGAGATCATAATCACATCATCCATTTGCTTCTTCCTACTAGTGCATCTGCTACTACATTAGCTTTCCCGGATGATAAAGTATTTCCACATCATAATCTTTAATCAACTCAAGCCATCTTCTTTGCCTCATATTAAGTTCTTTCTGGGTGAATATGTATTTCAAACTCTTGTGATCCGTATAGATCTTACATTTCTCTCCAAACAAATAATGTCTCCAAAGCTTCAATGCGAGAACCACTGCTGCCAATTCAAGATCATGCACCGGATAATTCTTCTCATGGGGTTTTAGCTGCCTTGATGCATAAGCTATAACTTTTCCATCTTGCATGAGAACACAACCGAGTCCTTGGATAGATGCATCACTGAAGACTTCAAATTCCTTTCCACTCACAGGCAATGCTAAAATAGGAGCCGATATCAATCTTTCTTTCAACTCTTTAAAACTCCTCTCACAATTGTCATCCCACACATACTTGGTATTCTTCCGTGTTAACTTGGTTATTGGAGACGCCAGTTTAGAAAATCCTTCAACAAATCTTCGGTAGTATCCAGCTAATCCAAGAAACTTCTAATTTCACTCACATTAGTAGGCCTTGCCCATTTCAAAATAGCTTCAATCTTCATTGGATCAACCGAAATACCTGCCTTTGAGATAATATGCCCAAGAAAAGATATTTCTTCCAACCAAAACTGACACTTGGTAAATTTCGCATAAAGTTTCTTCTCTCGGAGTTTTCGTAACACAAGTCTCAAATGCTCTCGATGCTCCTCCTTGTTCCGAGAATATATCAAATATCATCAATGAATACTATGACAAATGAATCCAAATAATCTTTGAAAACTATTCATCAAATCCATGAATGCGGCTGGAGCATTGGTTAACCCAAAAGGCATTACCAAAAACTCGAAGTGTCCATACCGAGTCCGGAAAGCCGTCTTCTGAATATCTTGCGATTTGATCTTGAGTTGATAATATCCTGATCTCAGGTCGATCTTAGAGAACACTGTAGCTCCCTTTAACTGATCAAACAAATCATCGATCCTTGGTAAAGGGTATTTGTTCTTGATAGTAACTCGGTTCAATTCTCGGTAATCAATACACATGCGTAAACTTTCATCTTTCTTCTTGACAAACAGCACAGGAGCACCCCAAGGCGATATACTCGGTCTGATAAAGCCCAAGTCTTGTAACTCTTGTAATTGTAACTTCAATTCCTTCAATTCAGCTGGAGCCATCCTATATGGAGCTTTAGAGATAGGTACCGTTCCAGGCAAAACCTCAATCCCAAACTCTATCTCCCGATCCGGTGGTAATCCAGGTAACTTCTCAGGAAATACATCCATAAACTCATTCACAATGGGTGTCATTTTGATATCCACTTCTTCAATATTCATTGCTGCTACAACTGGTTTTTCCCACAGTTCCATAAACTTCATACTCCTAGGTCTCAACCTTTCCAATTTATGTGTGAAACTCCCATCAATCAAGCCAAAACTTAACTCCGCCTTACTACAATCTATAGTGACCTTATATTGATTTAGCCAATTCATTCCCAAAATCACATCAAAATCAGATAAAGGCAACACTATCATATCAATAGGCATGCTCACATTTGAAATCACAACATTTATACTTTTACACACACAAGGATGTCTATTTTCAATCACCAACGGAGTAGTCACACACATAACACGATCAATCAACAATTCAGAGGTAAGCTCACAATCATTCATAAAATTTTCAGAAATACAAGCATGAGTCGCTCCAGTATCAATTAGCACATATGCATCCCTATTAGCAACACTCAGTATACCTGCCAAAGTGTCTACTGAGGGTGTGTCCTCAATCTGTTGTAAGGCAAAAACCCTCGGATTTGTCTTTCCCTTCTCTCCATCAACTCCACTCTTCACATTAGGTCGGTCCTTGCAATTAGAAATGTGATGCCCTCTTTGCTTGCAATATGCACAAAAGACCGGTGGTAGTTTCGGATTCTTGCACTCTCTAGACTTATGCCCAACTTGACCACATGAGAAACATGCATTGGGAATCCACTTGCAATCGGACAACTCATGAGGACCATAGCACTAAAACATTTCTTTTCAAATGCAAGTGTAGGAGCTTTATATATCAACTTTTGGTCTCCTTGTCGTCCCATAAATGGCTTCTTTCCTTTACCCACACCTCGATAACTATCATAAGATGAAGTAGGAGCGGGCCTCTTCCCTAGAAATGCAGCTCTCTTTGCTCTCCTAACTCTACTATCGTTCTGAATTTGCTCCATTAGCAAAGCTTTGGCCACCATATCCGATAAGGTATGCAACTCAAATTTCTTCACTTCACTTTGGATTTCTTCATTCAGTCCATTCTGAAATTTCTGAACTTTCATCCTCTCATCTCGGTAATCACCTCCCGCAAAACGCAACAGTCTACAGAATTCTCCATGATATTCATCTACAGTCTTACTCCCTTGTCTCAAGTTTAACCAATCGGTTATCATCCTCTCTCTCACTGAATTCGGAAAGTACTTGATGAAAAATATATCCTTGAATGCATTCCATGATATGGGTAATTGTAAATTTCCACTTGTTAATCTCCACCAATTATAAGCTTCTTTCTTCATCATGTAAACCGCTAAATCCACTTTATTATCTTCCGGGGTTCTACTGGCTGCAAACGTTTTCTCAAGTTCTCTATCCACCCTTCAGCTACTGTAGGGTCGGTACTAGTGCCATCAAACTCTGGAACCATCTTACTAAAATCATGTAACTTGATTTGATTGGATTGATCATTCACAAAAGTAGCCTCATTTGATCTCATCCCTTGCTGATTACCTTGCTGCATGAGATGTTGAGTTTGTTGATACATCATCATCTGATACTGCTGCATCATGGCCATCATATCCCTCATCATACCATACATCGAGTTCGGGTCACTAGTTGGTATTTGTGACATAGGAGGAATGGGTGGTATAGGTGGAGGTGGAGGAATTTGAGTCTGTGGAGGAACTTGTGAAGCTGAAGCCGATGCAGGCGATGGAGTAGTCTCACTGCTCGGTGTAGAAGATGAAGTGGAGCAAATGTAGACGATGACGTGGTGGTGGTGGCATACTTTCTCTATCAGAATGTTGCCTAGTAGACCTCCTTAACCTGTCCATCTTTACAATTGCATAGATATATTCAACACACATTCATACATGCATCTAAATTCCTAATCACATACAAAACTTATCAAATTGACATTTACATTCAGGCATAGATAAGCAAACAATTCAATGACATCAACAAACAATAAGCAATTGGTAGACAAGAAATCAAATAACAATTATAAAAAACAAGACAAGAAGATTACACACAACTATTTGGATAGCTTAATTCTTTTCTATACTACTTAGTTGTGTCTAGGTCAAGTCTTAAATAATCATGACAATTAAATAAGCAATTAATCAAACTCCGCTCTGATACCAACTGTAAGGACCCGAATTTTACCCCTATATTTGATATAGGAGATAACGGATCCCCAACCACATATAACCCCTAAGATTATATGTAAGGTTGCCTAAAGGATAGTTTGAGTAATTGTTTATCTAATTCTATAAGATATTAACAACAAAGACATATATTAGCAGCGGAAATAACTCTACTTCTAAATAGCTACATACATACATATATACATATTACATCCAAGGCTTTTTATAAGCCTTAACAAAATTCTCAAAACAAACTCTACTAACACAACATTTACACCATCAACCAAAAATGAATCTCATCTAATCTATTACATTTATAGGGTCCATTGAGTCCATGGTCATCTCTAATCCTCCAACCCATCAAGAAAATCCTCGAAGTCAGTTCCGTACCCCATACTCGTATAGAACTCATCGGGATCATCACCTGAAATAGATAAAATATGAGCCAAAGGCCCAGTACACAAGTAACGAATACAAATGCGAAGTGAATCACACATTCTTAGGCTAGATGCATTATGCAACAATCGCTTATTCATTAATAAGTCTTTAATTAATAAGACAACACGGGAGTATTCAAACTCCGGACAACAAGGTTCTAGTATTACGTCCGCCTCCCTGAGTGGTCCCTACTGTTCATACAGACTAGGCAGCCCCACCTTCCGGCGTAGCCCGTAATACTAGGGGTTCCTGAGTAACGCATCACGACGCTCAGGGGGTTGATATGAGCAGCTCGGATACTCATATCTCCTAAACCATTCTAACCGTTAACGAGAAAGAACCCTGCCCCCAATCTGAGCAGGGTGCCGCTCTCCGAACCAGATTCAACGGCAAACAACGACAATCAACATTCAGATATCAATAAGATTTTATTAATTTAAGGTAGTTTGATTCGGATGCCTATCCTAACAAAGAGACAAGCAAGTTACTGCGTACCTGATATAGCTCGGGAATTAACGGAGTCGACTGGGCGAGGATCTATCACTGTTTAATCAATATTAAAGTTCACACTTAGCTTAAACTCTAATTGACTAGTAAAAATATAAATTCATCCAAGAAATCCAAATAAATTAATTCAAAGTCAAAATAAAGCATTTAAACCCCTAATTACCCTAGATCGCTTAATAAATACATAATTACTCAAATAACAAACTTTGGAAAATTTTAGAAAAAGTTCTTAAAATTCAAAAGCACAGGGGATACGCCGGTACTCAACGCCGGCGGCGTTGAGCCGGTGTTCAATGTCTGAAAATTCACACTGTCAACGCTGGCAGTGTTCAAGGGTACGCCGTCAGCCTTTGTACCTACGCCGGCGGCCTTGCCGGCTAAAATCCAAAACCAAAGTTTTCAAAAACGTCCAGAGAGATGTAAGCCGACCGCTTATATAAGTACGCGGGCAGCCTTCACATGTACGCCAGCGGCCTTGATTCCCAGCAGCCAGCGTACAATATAGAAAAAAGAACGCCGGCTGACTTTTCTAGTGAAAGCTGGCGGCGTTTAGTCGGCCTTAAGAAATTTGATTCTGTGGGCTTTCAATGCCGCCTCTAAGCCGGCGGCGTAGAGACTCAAATTGCCGGCGTACGTTCTGAAGAACAGACGCTGGCAAATCTTTAGCGTAAAAGCCGGTGGCGTAACAAACGGTGTTAGGAAAATTGATTCTGTGGGCTTTCTACACCGCCTCTACGCCGGCGGCGTAGAATCCCTAGATGCCTGCGTACGTTCAAAATCTAGCCTATACGAAAATGGTTTTTGAAATCCCCTATTTTTATACACTTTGATCAATTCTCAAAAATTTTCCAAACTTAGTCCAAACTTTCTAAAGCTTGTTATATGCTTCAAATACTATCATAACAACATGAATTCCACCTCTAATCATCAAATTACTAATCACACTTCAATTCTCAATTCACTACTCAATTCTTCAATTTTTCTATAACACTCATACCTACACTTCCATACTCCTATGAGATGCAAACTACCACTCCATTAATCATGTAATCCCATTCAAACTATCATCCATGCACCAATTCAATTTCACACCCATTATCACCTCAAAATTATGTCTATACTAACATTTACAAACAACACATCATAAGACATGAAATAAAAGATAAAGGTTGCATTAAACTCACATGGTTGAATCTTGACTTGGAATGTTATTCAATTCCTAAAGCTTGTAGTAACCTTGGCTTAGGGTTTAAGCTTTTGGGTTGAGAAAAAGGAAGAAAGAAAGAAGAAAGAAAAGAAGTAAAATTCGTATGAAAATTGTGGCTGCCAAAAAGGAGGACTTATCTTGTCCCATTAGAGTAATTTGTCATCCAAATCTTACCTTTAGGGGGTATATTTGTCCTAGGTTTAATTTGGGGAAATTTCAAATGCATTTGGGTTGAATTTAAGCTTAAAAATGTGGGTTTAAAATTCACAAAAATTTCTGTCATGATTTAAACAAGTTCAAAACAATTTGATTAAATTCTAAACATAATACATGCATATTAATTTACAAAAAGACACACACATTCATTAAGCTATTCACACATTTATTTATACTATACAAACATTATAAACATCCAACAATAATATTAATTCATAATACTAATCATATATAAAATAACACATTCCTTAATTATATTACTAAGCATACACACACACACATATATATATATATAATATATATATCATTCCAATAACAATTAGCATACATTATAAGGAATTCATGGCTATTTCATATTAGTCTTATATACCTCTAAAGCATTAGAATTATTAATTACCCAATGTCACTACAAAGACTGGTAAATTTAGTTTGTAAATTTTATTTAATTAGATAATTCCTTTTCCAAATCTATATTAATATTCTCGATAATATAGGAATTTAGTTTATGAAATTCAAATTTCTAAAAGAATTTGAAAACATAACATAATTTAATTGATAAACAACTTGTAATGACACAATCAAAATTTAAGTTTCTATTCTTACTTTGGTCTATTTTATAAAAGCTATTGCAATAAAATTTATTCAAACTATCTTTCATTCAAAATATATTAAATCTTCATTGATTTTATATTCTATTCTCTAAACTTGATTTATAGAAAAACTTGGGAGTTACATGCTCTACTAATTTTACTAACAATATGAAACACAATCATATAATAGATGCAAAAGATATTATGACCTTCTCCTTTGAAGCATATTCCCACATAGAAGTCAGAAACACATAAAACTCACTATTGTCTTAACAATAAAGATTTTCTTTTGGATAAACATCTTCATCATAGTCTCAATAGTCATTTATGTCGATCTACTCCGTATAGTTGGCTTGCTGGTTTGTTTCCAGGTTGTTTGGTCATCATAAAATTTTGTCACATGTAATGTTGCTAATATCCTTGTGTTGGTCCACTGGAAGGGATAGATAGGCATAAAGATGCAAGGTGGGTGTCGTTTTTAACTACCTCTAATAAAGTCATGATATTGGAGCAAATCCAAGTGACACATACTCTTGATGGCTGCATAGCTTATGCCTATCTAGTTCTAAGTATCATCGAGGAACCTATCTTCTGTTACTCCTCTTGAGGAACGTATCTTCAGTTACATAGTGTTGGTCCTTCAACTAACAAGAATACTTATAATTGCCTAGGGTTATGATACTAAAATTAAAATATAAAAAAAAAGAGAAACCGATTAAGGTAAAGACTTGCAGAGTAATTCTCAACAACCTTATTATCTTAAACCATAAACAATTTTGAAATACCATATCTGGCATGGGTTTTTAGCCAAAAAGGTGGACATAAAGAAGAGAATGAAAGGAGAAGAGAGGAGATAGGATAACTACTAGATAAGAAAGATCGTTGAAGTTTATAGATAACTTAGATGGCTTAAATATGTTGTTAAACAAATCTTAGAATATTTGGAACTAAGTATAAGCTGGAGCTATGTGATAACCTATTTTCCTTGTATGTAACTTTTATCATCAGCTGCATTATCTAAATTTGAATCAAAAGGTGCAATGTTTCTTGACTTCATCAAATTAAATAATTTCTTTAATGGAAATAAAGACAAACCAGTCCAGACCGAAGATTAGCTAGCCCAAATCGAACGCTCCTTTGAGGCTTATGAAGTTCCAAAGCATTTCAAAACAACGTATGGTACCTTTATGTTGAGAAAAGATGCAAGAATATGGTGGTACACCAAAAAAAATAAAATGTCTCAAGCAATAACCTGGGATGCCTTCAGATAAGAACTTTTAAAAGAATACATCTTTGCTAGCGTTCGTCATAAATAATGTATAGAATTGCTCACCTTGCAAATAGAAAAAAAAGAAGAAGAAGTATTAATGAATATGAGATTAACCTCAAGAGGCTAATGTAATATGCTCCTGATGGTTTAAGAAATGACGAAGCTTAGTAAATACAAATTTTTAAAATGGGTTAGACCTGGAAACTCAGATTAAATTAGAAGAGCATGAGCTATAGACGTATGCCGATAATGTAGATAGGGCAAGGGTCATAGAGTACGCTAAGGAGAAATTTTTGGAAATGCAGGATGAGAGGAACAAGGAGATGACAACATGAGCCAAAGAACCAACAAAGAATGATTGTGAGTTTTATAAGAGCAAAAGGTCAAGACTGTAAGAGGGTAAATCTATGGTGATAAGGTCTTACCATGTGAAATGCTGGACGTATAGCAAAGAACATCATCCTTAAATGTGCCTAGAATTAAAAGGCACATGTTCCTATTATGGAAAGGTAGGACATAAAGAGAAACGATGCTTTCAAAGAAAGAATGTTATAACATGTATTGTGTGTGGGAAACAAGGTCACGACATTTCTCTATGCTACCAAAATAATTAGGCTACCCGAATAATAAGAAAGCAGTAAAGGTACAGTAGCAAGAATTGGTCGATAAAGGATTTATCAACTTAGAGTAACACCTTAATCATTATCTAAGCCCATGTAACATGCTAAGGCCCATATTAATTCATTTTATTTGATTTAAGCTCATATTATGTTAATATTTCCATTTTCACCAATAAAAGTCCTACTTTGCCTAAACTAGTTGAATTGGCACATTAACTTATATTTATCCTGTTTTAATTTAGCAAATGACCTAACAGTTTAGTAAATACCTAAATTAACTAATCCTAGCTAAATATACATCAATTAAGTTGGTTTAACAATTAAATTAATTATTTAAGCCAAAACATGCAATTTTTTCATTTTAGAATAGGATTGGAAAATTGTCAAAAAAATTTAAATTAGTTTTTAAAAATAGAAAATGAATTTCAAAACTAAAAAAAAAAAATTCAAGTTGAATTTAGACATTTGAAAATATCATTTCCTAAAAATTTAAAAAATAAATTCATTTGGTATTTTATTTAGATTTAACAACTTGAATTACTATTTTTTGTCAAACGAAATCAAAATATTTTTTGAAAATAGTAAATGACTTCAAAAAATAACGAAAATTTCCAGTTTGAATATATAAATATCAAATATAGTCACTATAAATTTTAGTCAAAAATTAAATTAATTTTATATTTTATTTAGATTTATCAACTCAAATTACTTTATATGAAAATTTGTGGTTTATTAATAAACATATAAGAATATCATCCATAAAATAAGAAATTTCATGAAAAAAAAAATTGTCAAACTTTTTTTCTTAATAAATAAACCTCTTAGGCCTTTAAAAATAATAAATCAAGTTGAAAAATTGTCAAACTTTCCACTTTACATCCTAAGCTACTAAACCATCATTTCTATGATTTTTACACAAAATAATCTTTTTTAACACCTTAGCTAATATTACAAAGCATGCACAACTATACACACAATTTCTATCATGTAATATATTATACTTAATTAATTAATTTTATCATGAAAAATTATTAGAAAAATGAAATAAAGCACATCAAAATAGATTTTACATCATACTAATTCTTTTTAATCATGTTTATATCACAAATCCACTAAATCACATATAAGCAATGCCAAAATAAACATATTTTAGTTAAACTAGTTAGCACATGATATTTCACCTAAATCATACAATATATATTTTATATTTTCTTTATCATAATCTAATATTTACTAATACATCTTACTAATCACACAAATTAATTAAAAACTTACTTCTAGTAGCAAAAACAAGCTTAGAACCTTTACTATTCTACTCATCTAGGTTGAAAATGAAAAATAGAGATTAATGAGGGTTTTAGATTGTTTAAAGAACATAAAAAATATAGAAGGTTAATACCTAGTAGGGTTTTGATTTTAAAAGGGGATTGTTGATACTTTAGGGCTTGTTTTGGGACTAAAAGTGAAGTCGATTTTATGCTGGTTTTGGAGGTTAAAGTGGGTGTCTACCTATAGTTCCTTTTAGGGCTTTTGTTAAAGAAAAGTGGGGTATGGGATATTATAATAGGTCACTCCTTTAAGGAATATTCAAGGGTCTTTCAGGGGGTTAAAATGGACAACTATTATGAACAAATTTGTTGAAAGATTAGATGGATAATAATAATGATTTGTTGGGTTCTAAAAAATTTTTAGGTGGGTTTATAGCTAAGATAGCTAATGGATTGTGTTGACAATTTAGTTAGGGTTTTAAGATATAATTAGATGTTAAATGAGTTTATAAAATAGGTAGATTAATTCAAGAATTTTAATTTAGCAAATTTAAAAATGGTGAAATAAATTTAGTTAATTAGGTGGTTAGATATATATTTTATTAAAATTTAGGATGGTGAGAAACTTAGATATTGAATTTTTAGAAAATTGTCAAAACTGGGAAAAATGGGAAATTAGGAATTTGTAATTTAGGTGGATGACTAAATTGGTATTTAGATTTGGTTTAATTTATTTAGTATGATGAAATAGGAACTTGTTTTGGTTTAATTTCTATTTTCATTTGAAATTAATTACTGGCTTGAATTTGTTAATTCACCTAACCATATTATATAATTTACTTAATCTACTTAGTTAAATTATTTTACTCAAGTTGCTAGTTTAATTTTTAATTTGGTTCAAATTACTATTTAATTAAAACTTTCTTAATTAATCTAGTAAAATTTGGGATATTTCATCCTTAAAACTTACCTAATTACTTTTAGGTCATTAATATCTCACATCAAGTTTTAATTTTTGTTTTTAATAATCATAAGTATACTGTCATGTGTTTACCACATATTTTGTTACTCTACTCTAGTGATTTTTTTGGGATCAAGTCTAGTTGTTACATTTCACTTGTGACAAAATTAATTGCTCTAGTTTGGTGATCATTTATATGTACACTAAGTTTATATATTGGTTTATATAGTCACATTATTTTGCTTCTTTTGATTAACGCGTTTGTTTGATATTGCTTGTCATTTTCATCTTCATGAGGTGTGTTAGGAATCGGTATGGATTAGTTTGAATATCATTTACTTATGGGCTAAATATTCATGGAAAAAAAATTCAGGACATATTACGAATACCGTACAATTCGATTACATCGAAATGGCTCGTGGGAGATCATTCAACATAATAGTTTTACCTCCATGCGTACGTGAACAACAGAAGTGGAAAGAAGGAAAACAAGAGTGGGTTCAGGACCTCTGGTACTAACTTGGGCATGTCTAAAGAATTCCCTCCGCTTCCCCCCTCCGCCGGCCTAATCCGGCTTATTATACACCCCAAAGAGATGATCACTTGCACCTCAACATGAATAGCTGGTTGTTTTACTAGTTCTTTTCTTTTAATTATAAAATAAAATCACGTACTAAAATTTAATATTTTAATCTATATAGAGTAGTCCTAGAGTTTTTAACATTAACAATCGATTTTTAGACCTTTCCAAATGTGTGAGTTTCTTTTATCTTCTAAAATTTGGTTTTAAGTCTTTCTAAAATCGTAAAATCTAACTACTCTTTTATTGTTGCTAACTTTTCTTTCCTTTCACGTGATGGGTCCACGTTAAAACAGTAAAAACACTTATTTAAACCAAACCTAGAAAAACAACCTTGCACTATCCCAAATATAACATATTCAGTTTAAACACCAAATCGATTTATTATAGCCACTAAATATGCCTACAAATTACTTGGCATGCATAGCATCCTATAGATCTCTTAACTTTCTAATTAATATCTGCATACTATTTTTCAATCCAACTTTTGATAATCTCAACCTCGGTTTTTCTTTGCATCACCAACCAATCTGGATCACTGGGTGTAGAAGCAAGTATGTCAAGACAATGAGAGCCCGCAATAGAAATTGTAACTTCATGATTATAAAGATTATGTCACCACATTAGACAATTTAAGGGAATTTTAATGAATTTACCGCCTTTCTTTTGTTTTTCTTTTCTTCTCTTAAGTTTACAAATGAGTGGAATCAGGTTGAGGCATCATAATATTATCCTTAAATCCAAATGAATAATTTGAAACTAAAGCTCATTTGAGAATTGAGATCACTCTAGTTTAGAATTTTAAACTCAAATCCGAGCTCAAAAGCTTAATCTAGACTTAGTCAAACTAGTCAAAACTCAATTCATTGAATATATAAATTGCATGATCGAGCTTCTCCTAAAAAATTTAAAATTTCATGGAACCCTAGATTTTTTTTTGAAAAGTCACCACATACACCATATGAAAAACTTACTTGATAAGAGACGTGTAAATTTAATCGACACGCCAATACCAAACCAGCCCAGTTCACCATGTTAGTTTTTTAGCAGTATATAAGTATCAAATTTTTTGTGCAATTTTTAAAGTTTTTGGAAGAGAATTGTGCAATTTGTTTAACTATTTTTCTTTATTAAAATAATAATAATACTTAAACTTCACGTAGAGTCATTTAACATTAAGTTTAGCTTGAAGTCATATGCAATTAAAGTTCAAACTTAATTCAACTAAACTAAACAACTCATGAGTAGGCTTGACTAATTCACAACCTAATGCATGAAATTATAAGTTTAAGCAAATCTACCATTGGTTGTAGAGACTGCGACAATTGTATCTGATATGTTCTTTTGGATTCTGAAAATTATAAGTTTTAGTAGAACCCCAAATGAATCTCTCTCATATATGTTGATATATAGAAAGATTTCTATGCAATATATAAGTTAGAAAGTGCGATTATTTGACTAGGTACGCATAAGGATTTGTATCTCATCATGCTTATATAATCCAGGTATCAAACGAAAGATGCAACAAATCAATTATCTAGAAACTCATGTTGGCATAATGAGATATATATGCTAAAGCATGTCTTCATTTGAACGTAATCGACACAAAATGAAAGTATTGCACACTCTTGTATGACCATTCTAATATGAAAACAATTTTGCAAAATGATGTAGATTGTTGGGATGTCAAAAGTTTCACTCCTAGAATCAAGCTACAAAGTGACAACTATCATAAGCAATTTCTTTCTAAGTAAGATACATGAGGCCCATTAGCTTCCTTTTCTCTCTTATTTCAAATGCAGTTGCATGATGTACTTAAAAGTACATATAAGCCATTTTTCTTCGTAGAGCAAGATGGACTTTAAGCTTCATATTGATTAATAGTGTAAGCGAACACTTGTTTCCACTTTAAAATTTGAGAATTTGACATGTGATTAGCAAATAAGGGAAATGTTTGATTACGTGGTAACAATCATAATAATATGAGTGGTACGGTTGTCGAAGAGAAGAATATATCATGCACATTAAGAGTTCATATGAGTAACTCAGAAACTCGGATAAATGCACTACAATTGCCTATAGTATTAATTTTTTTTTATATAATTTACTATCTATACAATTTTTTTTCCTTTTTTTGTTTTAATTTTTATTTCGTAATTTAATGCCTGTATTTGGTTACATCTTAGTGAATATTTAAATATTATGTTGTCAATGGAAATGAAACTATAAACATTTGATTACAATCAATTTTGAGGAACAAATATAGAATTATAAAAAAAAAAAATTAATTTTATAATTTAATATGTCAAAAATAGAAAGTTTATATACGAACTAATGCATTTATCCTAGAAGTAATCCATGTTATGAAATTGCAAGTACAATCATGGCACTTGTTTTTTTTAAAAATAAAAAAAACTAACAAAGAGGATGAGATAACAATCTTACTCGCCACTGCTTAGGGATACAACCGGATCAGCCATTAACGGGTTTCCGATCAGTCCAACCCGATAAAAATCCTATAATATAATAGGGTCGAGTTTGAATATAAGTAAAAAGTCTTGTAAGGTATTAGGGTCGAGTTCGTATAGTACTAAAACCCAATGGATACCCAACTCGTATCACACGACCTGTTAGTCCTAATAAAAAAAAAAGATATTATAATGTAAATACATTTACTAAATGTAAACATAGTAACGGTTAATTTAAAAAAATGTTGACAAAAAGAAGGTGAATTGCTATATTATTAGACTATTATTTTATTGGCTTAAGTCTGCAAAATCTATTAAAAAAACAAAAGCTAGGTGGGTTCGAGTTGATAATTGGAAGGATGGTCGGACGGATAATCGAGTTGATAGTTGGGTGGGTGACAGGTTTTAGAGTAAACCCTATATAGCAGGTTTGGATATAAAAGGAAAACCCTACAGGATTATAGAGTCGGATTTGGTATGTCCTATATTATAGCGGGTTCGGATTTGAGTTCATATGACCTACTTAAAGCCGGACCTGATTACATCCCCACATTGCTAAAAGGATCTTTTAAGTCCATTGGAGAAAATAATATTGCTCTCAAACCTTTTAAGAATTAACTTGACGTCTTGCAAGGTCAATCATATCCATTTGATATCCCATAATCATCAATTAGGAAAAAAAAGAGAGAGAGAGAGAGAGAGAGAGAGAGAGAGAGAGAGAGAGAGAGAGAGAGAGACATAAGGCTAGTATAATTAAAGACTTGTTTTGATTGATTTCAGGTAATAATCTAATTTTTCTGGATATTCTCCGATATCCATAGTGATCAAACTTTATAGCTGTCAGACTAATAGCCTTTACATAAAACAACGGTGGATAAAGATGGCAGTCGACAATTACAAGTGGTACTAATTACCAACCCTAAAAAATACTATTGAAAAGAAAGGGTCGAGATGATTTTAAATTAAAAATGAAAACCATTTTTTCTATTTTCCATTTGTATTTTCCTTGATAGTTGTCAATCACCATTTGGCTAGCTACCATGGGATTTAATTTTCTACTGAAAGCTACTGTGCTAATTTAATCTTTTAAGATTAATACAATAATATTTAATATTAAAGCCTACTCTTTAATGAAAATTTTTTTAAAAAATGATGAATTTTCCTTCAAAATAACTTGCACCCATAATACAGTCCATACACATAGAAGTCAGGAAATTACAGTCGTAAATATAATGTGTTATGTACTTCCATGTAGGGGCAGGCAAAAAAACCGACCGAATCAAACTAATCCGTAACCAAACCAATCCAAACCGAAAATATGGTTTTTTTCATGGTTTGGTTTAAAATTTTTCAAATCCGAACCAATCCGTAAATTTATGGTTTAGTTTGAAAGGCAAACCAAACCAATCCGTAAAACCAAACCAAACCGTTTTAGAAAAACATAATAATATTTTAATGTTTATATGATTTCATTTGATATTTATTATTTGGTGAATATTAATTAAAATCAACTTGTCCTTTTAAATTTTTTTTAAGCTCATCATATGTAATTTTTTGTTGATGAACTATTGTTTTTTTTAATAGCTTTTAACTTTGTAAAGTATGAAATTTATTTATTCGGTTATAAACTTTCATTATGTATTAATTGTTTAATATATTGTCAGCTGGTCATTTTATTCATTGATGAATTTTATATTAAAAATCATAAATTATGACTTACTATGTATTAGTTAGTGAATATATTTTATTGGTGGATAATTGATTTTATAGAGAACTATAGATTAAAAGTATAATGAAATTATAAAGCATTTTGTTATGGTTTATAATATCAACTTTGTAGAATGATATAAATATTTAAGAATCTACACATATGTAAAAAAACTAGAACAAAAAAAGTTTTAGTTAGAATTTTGATTTAAACCGTAATCCAAGCCGAACCAAACCGTTATTTAATGATTTAAAAAATTTATAATCCGAACCAAACCGTTACTTAATGGTTTGGTTTGAGATGGAAAAAAAACCAAACCGTAAATTATGGTTTGGTTTGATTTGATTTTAGGAAAAACCGAACCAAACCGATCCGTGCCCACTCTTACTTCCATAACCCCCATAGAGAGTAGTGACCCAATGGGGTCGAGGTACAACTCCATATACTTGCTATTGCATTCCTTAATAAAGGATGTTATATTGAAAGGATGTGGTTGAAACATGGAATTATTTGTGATGCCTATTGGTTGTGCCATCTCGCTCCAAGTTTGAAACAAATAAGGATTATGCTTGAGATTATAACTTTAATAAATTGCATATCTTACTCTTGGAAAATATATTATTATGCTAAATTCCTTCATAATATGATAGATTTTGGATGCAATACACTAGAGCTAGCATTGTAATTTACATTATTAAGAGGTACATACATGAAGATAGAAGTCCATATAGAGAAATTAAAAAAAGTTTTGAAAAAATGAAGTTTTGACACATATCCAGTGTTTAATTGAATAAATTACGTAAAAAACTACAAATGTTTTGGCCAAAATTCAAATGGAGTATGCAATATGCTAATAAATTAAAAAAGAAAAAGAAAAAAAAGAAGATAATGTCACGAAAAGTGGTGCTGATAGATGATATCATTATAAAACTGCTAAAACTCATGGTGTGTCACTGATGTCGTTTGTTAAGTGCAAAATTAGATGCTAATATGACATCTAAGACTACTAATAAATTCCTTGACAAATAAAACTATAAATGAACAACTGCCCCAAACTTATGAACTGTAGGTCCTAAATAACCCTTCTAGTTATATAATCCATCTATATCCCAAAAGCTAGCAAAGCATCCTATTAACACTACTACTAAGAAATTCCCCAGAGATCTGTGCCAAACTTGAGACCCAACTTATACTAAAAGCACCTTCGAGGTTGTTAGGTCTATTTTGGTATCGAACTTTCTTCTTATATACGTGATATGAAAACAAGAACAACTAAAAATAATTACATTTTTTTTAACAATAATTAAAAAATATCACAAAGGAAAGGTGATTTGAAAGGTAAAGAGAAGACTGCTCGTACCTGCCAATACCATCCAAGATTTGTTTGAGTTGGAACTTCGGGCTCATAGCAGGACTGATTTCCTTCACTAGTAACAACCCCAGCAAAAATCTTTTCAAGAACGTCATTGCTTAGTATTATAAGATGTATGCAGTCCTTCAGATCGGTGGTATTTGTCAAAGGTCTGATATAGCTAATAAACAAGATCGCCAATCATCTGTAAAAAATAGGATAGCAATAGCATCTTTACACTGGTTTAATTTTCCAATGTAATGCTATGACAACAAAAACTTATCCAATAATAAAAATTTAATTAATGAGACTTGCATGTTTTGAATATATGGCTTACTTTTGAAAGGCCATTGGTTTCAGAAGCAATTCTATCAATTTCCGCCCATGACGCTTTTATGGACTCATAGCATGATTCACTTGTTTCCTGCAAATGAAATTGTCGATTTTCCATTTTTGTTCATGGTCTTTTTGGCTCATCCTATTGGTTGCATTTCAGTACTGTCCTGAAATCAATCATTCAGCCAATGTAGATACTAAAAAATGGTTATACGATAAATATATTAAATAAAAACTCAACAGGCACATAATGAAGAAAAGTTATATTATGGAAAATATAAAAAAGGGTTAATGACAAAAATAGTATTTAAATTTTTACAAAATGTTCAATCAAGTATCTAAAGTTTTGTTTTGAATAATTTGATATATGACAAAGTTTTTGTAGATTTTTTTATATATGTAGTTTGGTTTTAATAATTTTGGTACTTGAACAAAATTTTAGTGGATTTTTTCATACCTGAATTAATTTTAATCAGCTATGAAGAAAGTCTGCAAAAACTTTGTTTAGATACCAAAATTGTCAAAACCAAACTTCAGGTACCTGATTGAATTTTTGAAAGTTCAAGTACCAAATTTTTCAAACTTAATTAAACTTTTTGTAAAAGTTGATGTACCATTTTTGACATTAACCATATAAATAATATTTAGGTATTGGTGAAGTGTGAAAATATATAAACATTTTCCACTCACAATCAAATTAGAAATAAACGGGAAAAAAAAATCTCAGAAAGCCAAACCCCGAAATCTTTGGTGACAATACTATGATATCCATCTTGAGGACTGATATTGTCAAAGTATAGAATTGGAGCTGACAGGCTAGGGCTCTAAGAGCTATTTGTGGATACTTTAGTCTAAACCAAGAAGCTAGCACTATAATTATAAATAAAATAGTCATTAATAAATTATTTGAAGATATATGTAAATATAGCATAAAACTGTTGATCATGTCTGATATTCCAACGAACACCTTAATATATAATTTTTCTTAGAAGTTTTCAATTAGAAAAGTAATTGATGCGGAGCGTAGTCCAAGGCCCCTAAATCACTGCATAGGATTCAAGGCCGTCGGCCTTCAAGCCTAAGGCTGGTAGCATTATTTGGCAGCGTTGTTTTTAGTTATTGTGTTGATTTCTTTCTTTTTTATTAAGACTATAAATAGTCTTTTAGGGCTTTTGTAAACATAATTGATATTTTGACATTTTGAAACCTTATTTCGAGAGAAATTTTCTCTATAGATTGCATCTTTTGCAATTTTATTCTATCCACACTTATTCGCCGTGTCAGGTGATATAAGAGTAGGATGGCAATTGGTGGGACGGCGATTCTCTCCTTGACGGTGTTCGGGAGGGTGAAGCCCCTCAAGGGGACGAGGTGTTGCAACGATTGGAGTAACGTATGGAGCAATGGATGGATCACATGTTCTAGCATTTCGAGGAATACTTTAAGGAGATTTTGGAATGTCTAGATGCTTGTGGAATTGATACACATAGGAGACGAAATAGCAATAGAAGGCAAGGAGTTGAGGTAGCTCCTGATGACCCTATTGACAGACTTGTCACTGTACATAGGCGACCAATCTACAAAGAGGATTCATAAGAGAGTGATGTAGAATCACCTCTGTTCATTTGCAACCACCCATATAGTGGTCAAAGAAGGAACGGTTATGAGGATAGAGATGTAGGAGATTTTGGATTGAAGGTAGATATTCGTACTTTAATGAGAGCCTGGGAATTGAAGATTTTTGGATTGGATTGCAGAGATTGACAGATTCTTTGATTACATGGAAACTTCTCCAAAAGATAAGTTAGGTTAATGGCTTATCGTCTAAAAGCAATGGCTTCGGCATGGTGGGAGAATTCAATCTCGAAGAGAGTGGGAAGGAAAGGGTCCTTATTCATACCTGGTATAAGATGAGGTATTTGATGGAGATGGAATTCTTATGGCCTAATTATGAGTAGATTCTATTCCAACAGTATTAGTGATGTTTGTACAAGCAGATCGGTTCTTGAATTTACTGCAAAATTTATGAGTTGGTGGAATGGAATAACCTCCTAGAATCTGAGGGATAGTAGGTAGCTCGATATTTAGAAGGGTTAAGGCTAGCTTTGCAAGATAAAATTAGAGTGCATGTCATTTGTACCTTGAGTGAGGTAAAGAATCTGGCCCTAAAAGCTGAGATGATGCAGCAAGAATGTGGAAGGAAGAATTTTGTGGGATACAAAACTACTATAGGGTTAGAAGAGTGGACTAAGGTTGTTATAGAATAGCCAACCCATGGTTACAATGATAATAGGCAGCCTCTAGAGGATAAAGCTATGGGAAAACACCCTATGAAGAAGGGCCGAGATAAGACGGCAGATAATCCCTATGCAAAAACGAATGTTGGGAAGTCTTTCAGATGTGTTCAACCAGGACATAGATCTAATGAGTGTCCTACGAGAAAAACAGTTAATGTGATAGAAAGGGAATAAGAGGATGATGGAATTTGTTGTCAAGAAGAGGAATATGAGGAAGACGATGAATAGGTTTTTGTTGTTCGGAGGATGATGTTGGCTCCAAAATGTGAAGATCATACTTAGTGCCACCAGTTGTTCTAAGCCAGATGCGCTATCGACAGAAAGGTGTTTGGCATTATAATCAATAGTGGTAGTTGCAAAAACATAATCAAAAGGAAGACAGTGAACAAACTAAAATTGCTTGTGGAGAAGCATCTAAATCCCTATACATTAGGGCGGATCAAATCAGCTGCAGGGAAAATTGAAGTGACGGAACGTTGCAAGGTTCCTTTCTCCATAGGAAAATATCATGATGTAGTATATTTCAAAGTTGTGGATATAAATGTGTGTCATCTTTTGTTCGGTAGACTTTGGCAGTATGATATAGATGTGCAACACTTGGTTAAGAGTAATGTAAATAAGTTGAAAAAGAAGGGGTGATGTATACATTGTTGCCACTGAAAAGTAAGGCTACTTCACTTAATAAAAGTATGTTTTTGTTTTTGTAAAGGATTTTAGGGTAGAAATTAAAGAATTTAGGCAAGTGCATGCTTTGATTGTGAAGAAGGTCTTGATGAATAATGCTGAGTTGCAAGTGGACGAGCAACTAGAGTTGGTTTGTCCTTTATTGTAGGAATTTAAAGAATTGATGCCTGAGGACATTTCGGATGGGTTACTGCCAATGAGAAACATCCAACACCATATTGATCTTATTCATAGGGCTACCCTCTTGAATTTACCTCATTATAGAATGATTCAGAAGGAGAGTGAGATTTTGAAAGAGAAGGTAGAGGAGCTATTGAGGAAGGGGTTGATTCAAGAGAGTATGAGTTCATGTGCAATTTCGGTTTTATTAACGCCCATGAATGATGGAAGCTGGAGGATGTGCATTGATAGGAAAGCCATTAACCGGATCACTATAGGATATAAATTTCCTATACCACGGCTAGATGATATGCTTAATAGGTTACATGGAGCCAGATGGTTCTAAAAAATTGATTTGAAGAATGGGTACCATCAAATTTGGATTAAACTTGGTTATGAGTGGAAAACTGCATTTAAGATGAAATAGGGGTTGTATAAGTGGTTGGTTACACCTTTTAGGTTGTCTAACGCGCCTAGCACATTCATGAGGCTGATGCACCAGGTATTGAAGTCGTTTATTGGTAAAATCATGGTGGTGTATTTTGATGATATTTTGATTTATAGCTCTTGCGAGGGGCATTTGTTGTATTTAAGAAGTGTACTAATAGCCTTGTAGGAAAATAAGCTGTACATTAACCTTAAGAAGTGCAATTTTCCGACAAACAAGCTGCTTTTCTTATGCTGTGTCGTTTTAGCTGATGGTATACAGGTTGATGAGGCAAAAGTTAAGGCAATTAGCGACTAGCCTACTCCTAAAAAGGTTTTTGAGCTGCGGAGCTTTCATGGATTAGCGACTTTTCATCGCAAATTTATTATAAACTTTAGCATCATTGCGACACCTATGACAGAGTGTTTGAAGAAAGGAAAATTCTTGTGGATGGATGAAGCAGCCAGCAGTTTGGCAGTTTTGAAGGAAAAATTATGTGCAGCATCGGTCCTTACCCTTCCAGATTTTGGCAAGTTATTTGAAGTGGATTGTGATGCAAGTGGAGTGGGTATAGGGGTAGTTCTTTCTCAAGAAAAGAAGCCAATTACATTTTTCAATGAGAAGCTTAGTGAGCAAGGTGAAAATAGAGCACTTATGATAAGGAATTTTATTCAATGGTACATGCTCTTAAAACCTGGGAGCATTATCTGATTGGGAAGGAATTTATGCTCTATTCGGACCATGAGGCTTTGAAGTATTTGAATAGTCAAAAGAGGATTAGTAGTGATATGTATGCGAGATGGTGCCAGTTTTTGTAGAAATTTCCCTTCAAGTTGCATCATAAATCAAGGGTGCAAAATAAGGTAATAGATGCTTTGAGTAGGCAAGCTTCTTTTCTACTAACTTTGAGCCAAGAAATTTTAGGCTTTGAATATCTTAAAGGGGAGTATAAGCATGATGAGGGTTTTGTGGAAATATGGTGTCAGGTAGCAAATATCAACCTGTTCCTGGTTTTTATTTATTTGATGGTTATTTGATGCATGATAACCAGCTGTGCTTGCTAAGAACTTCATTGAGAGAGCAAGTGATTAGTGATCTGCATGGAGGTAGATTGGTGGGTCATTTGGGGTGTGATAAGACATTGGTAGCAATGAAGGAAAGATTTTATTGGCCTCAATTAAGGCAAGATGTGTATAGATTTGTTGAGAAGTGTTTTACCTTCCAGAGATCAAAGGGCCAGTCCAAGAATATTGGATTATACATGCTATGCCAATCCTAGAAAATATTGAGAGGATCTGTCCATGGATTTTGTATTAAGATTGCTGCGTACACAGAGATGAGTTGATTCTGTTTTTGTGTTAGTTGAAAAAATTTCCCAAATGACACATTTTATTCCTTACAAGAAAACTATGGATGCGGTTGGTGTGGCCAGGTTATTTTTCAAGGAGGTTTTCTGTTTGCATGGAGTTCCTAAAACAATCACTTTAAATCATGATAGTAAGTTCCTAAGTTATTTTTTGCGAGCATTATGGAATCTGTTTGGCTCTTTCTTCTAGTTTAGTAGCATAGCTCCCTTATAAACTAATGGTCAAACAGCAATCGCACTTTGGGAAATCTGATTCATAGTCTTTGTAGTGACAGACCAAAGCCATGGGACATTATCCTTCCACAGGCTGAATTCGCATACAACAGCGCTGCCCATAGTGCAACTGGGTGGTCTCTTTTTTTCTATTGTTTACACTAAGGTACCATAGCATACTCTTAACTTGATTAAGCCGCCTAAGAGAGATGGTGTTCATGTTCCAGCAAGATATATGGCAGAGGAGTTAGTCGATATGCTGAAAGAGGTGAAACAAAGGTTGGAAGAAGCAAATTGGCGCTACAAGCAGACTGCCGATAAACAAAGGCAACGTGAAGTATTTCAGGTTGGTGATCAAGTCATGGTATTCCTACGTAAAGAGAGATTCCTGGTGGGCACCTACAGCAAGCTTCAGCCAAAGAAATATGGTCCTTATGCAATGCTTCAACAAATCAATGATAATGCATATGCGGTAAATCTTCCGAATAGTATGGGTATCTTCAAGACATTTAATGTGGCAGACTTATCTATGTTTTATAACTCTGATGTTCCTCTTTATCTAGACCATCCTCTAAACTTGAGGATGAGTTTTTCCTAAGTGGAGGAGACTAATGCAGATGACAATCCCAAGGCCGGTTGCCAAAGCCACCAGCATAGCATCGGCATACAACATACATCGCCAGCATACGATTCAAGGCCATCAACCTTCAAGCTCAAGGCTGGCAGCATTGTTTACCAGTGTTGTTTTTGTAAATATAATTGGTATTTTGAAACCCTATTTCGAAAGAAGTTTTCTCTATAAATTGTATCTTTTGCAATTTTGTTCTATCCACGCTTATGTACTGTGTTAGTTATTGATAAATGATAATAAATGGTAGCAATCTTGGAGATTTAACAATAGTCTGTCAAATACTGCAATTTTCAAGAGTTATGAAAGCTCAACAATATGTAATGAAACTTCAAAAGTTCTCTCTCTACTAGTACACAGGTCCACATTACTCAATCCGAACTAATTAAATATAAAAAGTAAAGATGCTAGATAAGTAGCACATGCATGCTTCCTCGATATGATCCTCCAGTAACAATTATCGGAGAGCTATAGGCATTAGATTGGCTTTTCACATGGACAAGGATTGCTGCATAACCCGCCAAAGCTTGAGCGGAGCATTTATCCACGAATGTTACCATCTTTGAGTGCTTCGTCTTGAGTTTTATTGAATGGGATAATGTCACCGTAATAACGATGCTGTCAAAAGAATAATCCATATATTTGATTGATCATGCATGCATAATTAGAGAAATATGCATTTTAAGAATGAACAACACATCTTAAGTAATAATTCCTCATCATACCTACATATGAACTAAGAGAGCTTTGAATCGTTGGGCATTTTCAGGAAGTTATGTGGTGGCGGCTACAAAATCAGGGTTTAATGGTGCTTCAGCACCAAAATAAGCGAAGATCGGTGCATTTGACGATGGCCATGGGCAGAAGCTAACAATAACAAGGCAAGAGAGAACAAGGAAAAACTTGCCAATAATGAAGACATTATGAAAGCACTAAAATGAAGAGAGCGTGAGGATTCGTGATGCATTAGGTATGCTATTTTATAGACAAGATTATTTACGCCTCTTCTTACATTCATACTTTTACTGTTTAAAGTTAGGATTTACGATGTATTATAAATTTATTTACATAGTCCAAAAAATAATTATATAGTTACTGTTGTAAACTTGCATGTAATAAATGTGATTTAAAATGTTACATAAAACTTTGTATAGAAATAGATTTGCCATTTTGTATTGAAAATACGGTAATTAATTTTTTATGATTTATATTTTAATAATTTTTTTCCTAAATTACCGGGATCTTACAAAGGTCCTAATTTCCTGCAAGCCCTATCCATAACAAGCTGCACCTGAAGTTGCCTCTTTTTTTTTTAAAGCAATTAACAAACATTTATCCTCCTCCTTTACATTCGAATATATTTGGATGTAATATATTCACCCTTTCAAATTTTATACATGATTCTTGTCAACCTCGAAAAATTTCATCTTTTAAGAATCTATTAATAGATCAAATGAACACTTATACCTAGAATGAATCAATATATTAATATAGTTTATCGATTGATAAACGATAGTTTAGAGATAAATCGTATAACATGAAATATAATCTATCGAATTTGATATCGATCTCACAAACCTAAATATATTACTAATATTCAATTTAAACTTTCTATATTGAAATTACTAATAATTCTAGAAATATTGATAAAAAAACTTTATCATACTATATCGCTTAGAAAAAAACTATAGAGCCTAGTTTATATGAATTAAACCTCCTCAATAACTAGTCAAAACCAAAGACTTTCAAACCCCCTTTACCGTGAGCTCCATGGGGTTTGCAGATAAATCGCATAACATGAAATATACTCTATAAGATCTGATATCGATCTCAAAACCTAAATATACTACCAATATTTAATTCAAACTTTATATATTGAAATTACTAATAATTCTAAAAATATTGATCAATAAAGCTTTATCATGCTATATCGCTTAGAAACAAAACTATAGAGCCTATCTTATATGAATTAAACCTCCTCCACAACTAGTAAAAACCAAAGACTTTCAAATCTCCTTAAAATTGTAAGGAGCATCCTAGAAGATCTTCCTCTTCAATGTGATTGGACTTTTGTCTTCTTACAAGATTTTGCACTCCCAAAAACTCCACCTTGCCTTCCGACAAAAATCAAATAAGGACAAAGGCAAGTGAAAACTATTTAATAGGATTGTACAAAAAAAATGGATCAAACCATGAACCAAAGTAGATCGAACCAAACCAAACCAAAATTTTAATTTATTTTTAAACGATTCGATTCGAGGTTCAGTGAGGTGAAGAGCAAAGGATTCGAGGTTTGGTTCGAGACCTTGAATCGAACCATATGATTCGACCCGAACCGAATCGAATCGTTTTACATATTTTTTAAAGAAAAAAATTAAACATATTATTTTTACTCTTAATTGTTTCATTAAAAAAATTAATTGTTTTTAAAATTTATGACTTAGATATGTATTATTCATGAGAATAAAATTAGATTTGTCATATTATGTTTTAATTGTTATGTTATCTACAAATAAGATAGATTTTAGATTTTAGGTGTAAACCCTTAGATTTTACGATAATTTTATATACGATTAATCAGGTTTCAAGAATTGAACTCTAAAAACCAAATTAAATCAATCGATAGGTTGAACAGGACAACTATAGTCCTAAAATATGAGATAAAAATTAAAAATGAGATGAACTCCAATTTTGGTTCATAAAAATAACATAAAACCTATAAAGATCAGATAGCCCCTAAATCCAATCGTTTCGAGCCTTACGGGATCAGTTTTCATATTTATCTGCAAATACGTATAACGAAATAAAATATTCCGACATCTAAACCATACTAGAAAATATCAAGGTATCCATAAAATATCATATAAAAAATTTTCGGCTCATAAAAATATCAGTTATAGCTCGTATACGTGTATTTTATCTCTACGGAACTTATTTAATATTTTACTATTACTATTTAATGTATTTTTCTTCTAAATTTGCAGCATATATGACTGCCATATTTCTCATATTTTTATATATATAACCTATAAATATAGCCTAAAACCTATACCTATCACCTATGGTGCAAGAAGACACTTTGTCATTCCAATTTGAACTCTTTTTCACATTTTTTACTTCCCTTGCAAGCTGTCCCAACAGGTTTACAGCAGCTAATTTAATTTTTTTTTTTATTTTATTAAACATCCTCTAGAACACTCCATCATGCCAATACATAACCCCTTTGCATCATAACTTCACACCACATTTCTCCTTCTATTTTTCTCTCTTTTTCTCTCTTTATTCTTCTCCATTTTTTTGCTGCTGGGCGTTAGTTCGGGTGGGTATTGTTCATCAGTTTTTCAACTTCAAAAACTCCACTTTTACTTCATCTTTCAAGGTAAATTCACTTCCCAACTTGTCCTAGTAATTATAGTGATGATTTCAAGCTTTATTTCTCACAGAAATTCACTTTATCATGCTCAAAACATAGAGCCTTAGGGCTAGCATGAAAATTACATTTGCATTCTTGATAGTATCTTGCTATCTTATTCCATAATTTCATTCAATCCAACTTTCTATATTTATGTATCTAGTTATGGTCTTATGCATTTTCTCAAAAAAAAAAAAAAAAAAAATCTTTCCATTTAGCTTTTAAACTCCAAAGATCACTTTAGATTCAACCAATATCATGTCAAGTTTACAACTCTTATCTATCTCTTGTTTGTTTTGCTTCATGGTATTATCTAAAATCATTTCCATCTTTATATTTATAAAATTATGTGTATGTTTACTCCTATAAAAGCATAAAGCTTACTAACTTAACTATTATTTATGATCTTATACTAACAAAGCTAACTTTTATTTATTTGTTCTTTTATTTCCTTATCAAGAGATAATTCTAGTCCCTAGCTAGACTTGGACTGGTTACATATCAAGTTCGTAAGAGACTGGTTAAATATCAAGTCCCAGGAGCCTTACTAAAGTCTAAGACTCCTAAACCTTTGCTTTATTTTTTTTATTATTTTCTTATCATGAGACTGGAAATATTCAAGTCTCAGGGAGCCTAATTATAGTCTAAGACTCCCAAAAATTTATTTTGTCATTCATGAGACTGGAATCATTTCAAGTCCCTGAGAGCCTTGATTTAGAACCTAAGACTCCCATCCTTTCCTTATATCAATCTTTTTATATATTGTCTTTCTATTTTATTATTCTAATGCTTATATTCTTTTTGGTTCATGCTCATATCATGTCCAAAATAATGTTGCCAAAAATCTTAAAAGGTTAAAAATTCCATAACATGCAAAACCATGACTCAGACTCCTTTTATTGAACATGTGAAAACATATGGAAATAAAAATTTTAGAAAACTAAACTATCATTTCATTTTTCCTAAAGGTCAAGACCACAAGTAAATAGAAAGCTGAAGACTCAATTTTTCATATAAGAATTTACTCAAAAGTAATTTTTAAGAATGAGGAAATAAGAATGGACCATAGAAAGACGAAAAGGCAGAAGAAAGCAAAACTCAATTTTTCTACTCAAGAAAACTTGTTTAATATGGTCAAGCAACAAGAAATTATTTATTTTTTGTCATACATTAAACTGATAAATTGGGAAGAGGATAAATTATGAAAGTCATCTAGGACCTACATTTTCATATTGATGAATGAAGGATGAAGTTGATTTTCAAGAAGAGATTAAACTATATGAAACAAGTTTTATTGCGAACTCATCAAGATTATGAAAATACAAGAATCTTAATTAAAACATCAAGACAATTTTTTTGTAAAATATAAGCTCAAGCAACATCACTAAGATCATGAATAAATCATGAACCATTATTTTCGTGTGTGTGTGTGGTGTGTGTGTGTGTGTGTGTGTGTGCTACTATGATAAGTTACATGTACAAGTTGAGTCAATCAAGAAATTTTGTCGACACTTAAACACTATTGAAAACACGGGATTTAGATAAAGAACTTGTAACCGTTTTCTTAGGATTTACATAAACCCTTCTCTACCTAGAATAAGTTTCCTAGATCATAGGCATAAGCAAAGTCTAGTATGGGATACTCATTTCGAGATATCTCCTTGTGATAGATGATGAGGGAGAAGACCTACCATTTCTAGAAGATTATTTTGACTGAGAATATCCCGCAATGGCTGAGTGAGTTTGCCTCGCCTTACGTATTTATGCTTGTGCTTGTAGACTAGAGCACTAGAAGTTAGGCTAAAGATAAAAACGGGCTATTTGATGAGATGGTGAAGTCATACTTTTGATTCGTTGGTTGATTAAATGAATGATAAGTATATTGAAATACCATTTGGTTGCTAAATGTCTTGCATGATTAGTTATTACGATTGTATGCTTGTGATAATTGTTCTGGTCACCTTAGAAAGAAATTTAACTTGGATTGGAAAGTTATAAAAAAGGATCATGCATGGCATAAAGTGGGTCACATTGCATTGGACTACTATTCCTACGCATGGGTTCGGTAGGTAAAGTTACCTAGCTTTAGTATGAGGAACTACTACGTTCGGGGAATACGGCCTCATGAAGGAGCCGCGTCGGATCGCATGCTAAAGGAGAATTAGTAATGGTTGGTTTTCGAAACCTTAGACGGTCGGAAGGACCCCAAAAAGTGCAACATTCCCTAACCCTTGACATGGAGGGCATAATTCCATTCCACTCATGACACCGGTAAATCATGAGTGTATGTGTGAGCATATGTTTGTTGCATTACATATGGTTGCTTAAACTAACTTTTTTGTTTTGGATTATATGAATGCGTTTGGCGGAATTATCTCACTAAGCTAGTTGTAAGCTTACCCCCTTGTAGATTTTTGTTACAGATGAAGTACCATGAATACTTACGGCTGAACCCAAGACCGCGATACTGTTAGGTAAGAACGAGTGCTTTTGGAGTACTTATAGTACCACTATTTTGGTAGTACTCTAGTAGGTGTTGATTTAAGGAAAAATCTATGTAAATGAATTGGAAAGACTTTATTTTTGGATGTAAGAACAATATGAATGCAGACGTTATGTAATTATTATTTCTAATTTCTTGTTGCTATAATGATGCCATCCTATTAAAATGCGTAACTCCAATGATAACTCTTATGGTGAAAGTATGCCTTGTGCATAATATCGAAGCTTTTGCGTGACTGAGGTCGTCACTCTTAAGCTTTAATATTGTGTACGATGGATTGTCACGTTTAGGGTATCCATCAGGGGGTGACATTAGGCTCTACTATTCTTTTTTTTTTTTTTTTTGGCCTAATTCCTCTAGTATTCTAACTTATGAATATTTTTTTCCTTTGTCTTGCTAATTAAATTACTTTTATTATTTAGTTACTTATTAATATATAATTGATAATATGTAAGCTAGAGACATATAAAGAATTAAAATTTGTTTCTTATATTGGAATAAAGTCTAGCATACTATTATATTTCAAAATATTAAAAAAAAATGAGACTAGTGGTGATTATAATTTTATAATGGATGAAATTTTTTCATTCTTGTAAGTTTTCCATGTTTATATGATAAATGATAAATTTTAAATATTTTTATTTATACTTGCATTAATGATAAGAAATATGCAATGCAAGTTTTTTTATAGAATATATTTTTTATTTTATTTTAAAAACGCTTTGAACTGCAAACTAAACCGTACTAAACCGTTTTTTTCAGTTCGAAAAAATTACAAACTGAACCATATGATTAGGTTCGAATTTAAAAGAAATATTGAACCGTAAAATATGATACGATTCTGTTCGAGGAGTAAACCAAACTGAACCATCTTGTGCACACCCTTACCATTTAATACTAAATCAACAACAAAAAAAAGCCTTGGCATTATTGTCATTACTTTCCCTCTTGCTAACTTTAAGCTTCTAAATAGGGAACTATCTTGCTATATCAAGGATAGTTCATTCATGAAATTTTTTTAGAATTTCACAAGATTATTTTCTCTCTTCATGTTAAACTAATTAATTCTACATGTGAGTTTGATGAGAATAAAAGTTATGTAAATCATATTGTAAGCATGCACTACTTGTTTGAGACTTATAGATTATTTCCAATTAATTAAGAGAAGGTCATCTAAACTGGGAAATCTATTATGTCTTAAATGAAAGAATATGTGTTTGTATCTTTGAGTATATGCTTAAAGGTCTTGCACCGGCGTGTCAGTATAAATAAAAAAGCCACAACTTTGATTGAGGCTTTAATTCAGGGCATGATTTTTTAATCCAAGGGCGTGACTTGTTCAGCTAAAAATGCACATGGTAGAGTGGTTTACACTGGCGAGCCATTGGAGCAAAACTAGCCATTTCGTGCATTTAATGCTTGATATCTTTTAAACGTTATCTTCAATTGGCGTTTGACTTTGGATTACCTATAAATATACATTCCTTGGCAGATTTAAACAAGTTTTCAAGAGCCTTTAGTTACAAACAAACAAGCCCATTAACCCTCTCTTAACTATTGTACCTTATTCATCATTTTGCCAAAAAACCAGAGAGTGAAAAATCAAATTAATGCTCTATTCTTATATCTATAAATTGTAAAAGACTACTATAAAAGAGAGGATATGACATACTCTTAGAGTGTTGAAATTTGTGTGTAGCTTCATTTGAGCAATTGTATTTGAGATAAATAAAGTATGTGAAATCCTCGATTGGAGGCGATTTATGTGATCATAGAGATTAAGAAGTAGGCCGAACTCCACATTATATCTGGACTTAAATTTTCTTTCCCTATCTCTTTTATATTCTTTTTAGTACATTATTATTGCTGTAACTGCTATAAAAAAAAATTAACTTGATTCATTCCATCAAAAATTTATTTACTGGCCATTTTATGTCAAATACTCAATTCACCCTCCCTCTTGAGTATTTTCTAGTGCGTTTTCATTTGGTATCAGAGCTTGGTCTCTAATTTCTTGTGCTCAACTGCATTTAGAGTAAAGATCATGGCACCAAATACATTAGGGTTTCTAGAAGGATAAGCTATTAGTAGGCCACCACTTCTAAGTGAGGAAAACTATCCCTATTGGAAGTGTAAAATGAAAATCTTCTTAAAAGCACAAAATAGATTAATATGGAATCTAATAGAAAATAAGCCCTTAACTATCAAAGGAAAATAAGAAAGAGATTACAGTGAAAAAATTAGAAAAGATTAGATCTAAATGAAATAGTTATGAATATATTGCATTGTTGTTTAAATGAAAGTGATTTTAATAGAACATGCACATGTTAATTTGCTAAAGATATATTGGATGAATTAGAGAGGACTTATAAAGGAACTTCAAGAGTAAGAGACACAAAAATAAGTCTTCTATGGATAATTTGAAATTTTCAAAATGTAACCTGATGAATGAATATATGAGATGCATGATAGATTTATCAACATCATAAATACTTTATGTGTGCTTGAAAAGAATTTTACCAATGTAGAAATCAATTCTAAACTTCTTAGGTTCATACCCAAAGATTGGGAGGCTAAGAGAACCACTATTGAAGAAGCATGGGATCTAAGTGCCATGAGCAAGGAAGAACTTCTTGAAGCATTCAAAACACATGAGTTGATAAAAAGGCAAGGAAAAGAATCAAGTAAAAAGGCCATTGCCTTAAAAGCTACAAGTCATGATTCCAATGATGAATATAATGATAATAAGGAGGAGATTGCTTTGATGGCCAAGAAGTTCATGAAATTTAACAACAAGATAAAGAGAAACGATGATGATAATAGCTCCTCAAGATATAAAAAGGAAAAGAAGGACTTGTTAACATGCTTCAAGTGGCACAAGCCAAGACATAGCCAACAATATTGTCTAATGCTCAAGAAAGCATCTAAGGATCCAAGAAGAAAGCTTTTATTGCCACTTGGAGTAATGACAATTCAATTGACTCAAACGAAAATATGTGCTTTATAACAGTAGATGATGAGGTAAATTCTCCATCCTCTCCTTCTTATGATGAACTAGCAACTATATATAATGATCTATCAAAGAAGTAGTGAAATTACAAAAGCAAAATCAAGTCTTCATAAAAATGATGTTAAATGTAGGAAAAGAGATAAATGTGTTTAAAAGAGAATACAACAAGTTGAAGGATGAACATGAAAACTTAAATGAAGAAAATGATTATTTGAAACTTGAAAATAACAACTTAAAGGATGAAAATGAGAAATTGATAATTGAAGTTGGTTGTTATAAATAGAAAATAAGACTTTAAAAGGTGATGATACCAACAACTGTGATAATGCATGCTTAAAAAAGCTAGAGGCACTAAGAACTAAAAATGTCATGTTAAAAGCTAACTTAGATGATTCAAAAGCAACCATAGCCAAGTTCACCAAAAAGAAAAAGAATTTAAAGACACTTCTTGAAAGTTAAAGATATGATTCAAATTAATATGGAATTGACTATGATAAAGAAAATAGTTGCAAGCCACATGAAACTCGATTTGTGAAAGCAATTAATGGAACTTGCAACTATTGTGGCAAAGTTGGCATATTGTGAACAATTGTGCAATAAGTAAGATTATGCACTCAAGTCAAAAAAGTAAGCAAGTTTGGGTTCCAAATAGAGAAATTCTTGTTGCTCCTAACTAAAAAGGACCCAAACTCAAGTGGATATTAAAGAAATAATCCCTTATTTTGTAGGAGTCATCAAGAACAAACAATAAATGGTTCTTAGACAATGGATACTTAAGGCACATGACTGGAGATGCGTCCAATTTGACAACACTAATCTTGAAAGATCAAGAGAGTATAACTTTCGAAGATAATCGAAAACCAACTGTACTTGGTGAATGTGACATTCTAGTAAACATAGATCTAATTATTAAGAATATGCTTTTACTTGATAGTTTAAAGCATAATTTACTTAGTGTTAGTCAATTATGTGATGATGAATTTAAAGTAACATTTCTTGCCAATAAATGCCCTATTGAAATAATTAACAATAATTAAACTTGTTTAAAATAGCATAGGGCAATAGATAAGACCGAGAAAATATCACCTATAATAACTCATAAGGTATAATAAAGCAAAAAATGAGTCAAATTCCACTAAAGTAATGATAATATCAAACAATACTTTAAGTAAATTTTCAAACAATTACTTATACGCTCAAATAGGACTCAAAACGAATACAATAAGGCTAAACTAGGGTTACATGATTAAATCATCTCATAGGATGATATATAGTACTTACCGAAATAAGTAAAGTTACAAAGATCCTAAATTTACATAAACCCCATGACCTTCCAATGGTGATTAGGCTATTAAACTAAGATTATGGATTAATCGAATAGAGTGAAAAATACTACAAACTCAAAATACTAGATTCTATTTTGGATTTTCCAATGTACTACTACGACCACCATTGAGATCATGGACAGATGAGTAACTCTGACTATATGGCACTGACTGTGTATGTAATTAGTTGCATTTTACTAATTAAATTAATTAAATGAATTTTGTATATGGATTAAGAATTATTTTTTGTTGATAGTTGATTGATTGCCAAACTACTAAATTAAAAGGTGAAACAACTTGGTTTGCTAATGACATTTGGAAATATGATGATTGTTTGTGAAATTGAGTAGTCACCTTAATAACTAGACTTAATAATAATGGATAATTAATTAACATACCATGCATAGTATGACTGCATGATTATTGTATAATTATACCACCATTGCTACATATTACATTTCAAGTTTATAGAAACATTGGGAGTATCCAATAATGAAAAATGGTTAGCCCTAGGAATGGTAAAGCAAGGATCTCCATCTTTGTCTATGGTGTCAGCCTTGGAAAGTAGAAATACTTAGGAAGATTCTAAGTTATCATATTAGTAGACATCATTAAAAACAATAAAGTTTAAGTGATGACATAAAAATGACTAAAGTTTCCTAATTGATATTCTTATACCTTCATGGGCCTTGGTGGTAAGTATGTGCTCCTAAAACTTCGATGAGAGAATGTAAATCTATACTCCATTTGGATTTTGGTTATCCAATCTTGTATTTGATCATTTGTTTGATTGTTGTATTGTATATGGCTACTAATAAACTTGCATGTAATTTCCTGTTGAGTGTACTGGTTTGATTATCTCATTGAGTCATGGTTTGCTTATCCCCTATGCATTCTATTTGTTTTAAGGAAGTCTGTGAATTGTGTCTATCCGGAATACTATCTCGGTATTCTATCAAAGTCAATTAAAGTTCACCATAGAAGAGGGGAAGTAAAGATAAAAGAAGTTAGGCAAATCTACTAGCAGTCAATATTATTATCATGATTAAGACAATATTTATATTTATGCTACTTTTAAAACTTGGTACTATAATGGCTAAATAATGTCTAGCATATCATTGTTACTAGTTATGTATGTGTATGCATTGTATTCTTATTCTAGATAACATAATCTTGGATGTAGGGTCATACTCTTTGGGAATTTTATTTGTATTAGTCTTATGAACCCCTCTAAAGGCCTGAAAAACAGTTTACATGGATACTTAGGAGCTTCAATTTTTCTTTATGATATAACATATTTAGGGTATGCTCTAAGGGGTGACAATTCTTACTTAAGTCTAGACTTGCAACTTTACGTGTATGGAAAACATACTCCTTTATATGCAAATATATATTTAAATGCCTATCATTACCATTGTAGTGTAGGAAAATTTTTTATACAAGAAGTGAAATATTTTCATTTAAAAAAAATTGTAAAAGTCATTACAAGGATCATACTTTGGTTATTCAGTTATTTATTTATTTATTTAGTCACTTTTGCATTATGCAGTGTTTTCCTTAAAACATAAATTCACATACGATAAGCCTTTTTTTTTTTCTTTGGAAAGTCTATATATATTTTTATGCAGTCGCATTTATTAATACTATGATGCCTTACATGTATAAAAAGGAAGAAATTCTATATACCTGACTAGTTATTACAATTATCATCCACACACACGCACACACATATCTTTTCCTTTTAATTTTTAAAATTTCCTTTTCCTTTAAATTTGAGGTAGTAAAATCACGTCTATATATTATTCATTTAGTGTCCTCTTGGTTCTTTCCTATCTCTACACTTAGGGGTGTGGACGATTTGGTTAACCAGACTATGATCATATTTTTTTTTACACCAAACCAAAATGATTGGTTTTTTAATGTCACAAATCTAAACCGGTCTATTATTAATGGTTAACTACTTTAACGATTAATCATTTTTTCAGTGAATGTTTTATATTTTCGGTTTTTAACTATTCAACAAAATAGTTGACTAAAAGATGTTCGTTAACCGTATTTTTAGTTATAAACATGAAAAGTTGAACCCTTTTGTTTTATAATTACATTAAAAGGTTGCAAATAAACAAAGCAAATAACTACAAAACCAACATATAAAAAATATAAGTCTACTACAACATTACAAAAATTAAAACTTGATGCCTTATTTTTATTCCAAATTACAATGCAACAATGCAACAACTAATAATTAAAATATAAAAGTTCCTATTATAACATATCTCAAATTATAATAGATTTTAGGGTTTTTTATCTTTGTCTATATATGTTTTTTACAAAATTAATTGTATGTACACATATTACATGTATAATATACTTATAAATATCAAACCGGTTAACTGTTAACCTTTAGTTTTTGGTGGTTACAAATTCAAACTAAAAATCGGAAAATAAAAACCATAATCCTAAACTGAAACAATAGATCGATTAAACATTTTTGTCGGATTAGTTTTCTGGTTTTTGTTAGTTTTTTGGTTTTATCGGTTTTTTGCACACCTCCAATTAGAATTATTTTAATAAGAGTAGTATCTTTTAATAGGATTACTATGTTTCTATATATGTCAAGTCTTTTAATCATATTTATTTCAATCCTATAAGTAGACTAGACTTGTAAAAATTGAGATAGAGATTTTTAATAGAATAAAAATATCATTTTGTCTTTCCTATCTTTCATGATATTTTATGGAATCAACAAGTATAGCAAATTGCTTTTTGGACGTTGTACGCAAATCAACAAATTGCAACGATTATCTCTTTTCCAGAATTTACACTCTTATTGAGTTTTCGAATTTTGATGTCTGTTTATCTGGGTATTTTAAAATCAATAAGCATATACAAGATTGTCTCTTAGGAATTGTGCGTAATTCAATAAATTTAATTTTTTTTTTCCAATCCTTGCTTTCTGAGTATTCGCAAAATCAATGGAACATGGTATGTATTTCTTTTTCTTCTATTGAATCAATTGGTATTAGAGCCAACATTCGTCTTAAGATATTATGACACCACGAAGGCAAGCCAATGTTAAAAATTTAAGAGCAAATTTTGTCTAACTTGAGAATAATGATGCAAGATGCATGATAGGATTACATTATTGGTACAAGCGCAAAAAAGAAAAAAAAGAGAACATAGTATTATTTTAGAAATATTGTCATCTTTTTGATAGATTCCATTAGTATTATTTTAATAAGACTAGTATCTTTTAATACGAATATTATCTTTTTATAGATGTCAGGTCTTTTAATTAGATTTTATTTTGATCATATAAATAGACTAGACTTGTAAATATTGTGATAGAGAATTTTAATAAAATAAATATATCATTTTGTCTTTCCTATCTTTCATAGTATTTTGTGAAATCCACAAATTGATAGTAGATTGCTTTCTAGAATTTATTCACAAATCAACAGATTGTAATGTTTGCCTCTTTTTTAAAAATTTGCACTCTTATTGAGTTTTCGAATTTTGATGTCTATTTGTCTAGATATTTTTTTAAATCAATAAATATATAGAAGAGTTTCTTTCAGTAATTATGTGCGATTCAACGAATGTTATTTTATTTGTTTCAATCCTTGCTTTAGAGGTATCCGTAGAATCAACAAAACATGATAGTTGTTTCTTTTTCTTCTATTGCGTCATTTATAAACACCGTTTACTTTCACAAATTGAAATAACTCAATGGAACTAAGTATTAAATCTTTTAATCTCATAAATAATATATATGTAAATTTTTAAATTTTGATCTTAGCATAGATATAAACATCCAATTTTCAAGTGTTATAAATAATTTTTCTAGAGTTTTCACCATATTAAAAACTTATGGTTTTTTTCTCTTTGTTAAACATTTTGTTGAGGTGAAAAACCTAAAAGTGTTTAATGCACTTTAATAATTATGAGAAGCTATATCTAGGATAAGATTAGACTTTAAGAGGTTATTTATAACATTTAAAAATTCATAAGATATTTCTATACTATAGTTAGAATTTAAGGAGGTTAAATGCAATATTTAGAAGATATCTTTATATTAAGGTCAAAATCTGAAAAATTGCTCTCTCTCGCTCATCCCCCTCTCCCCACATACCCCCCCCCCCCCCCCCCAAACAAAACACACACACACACACAAAAAAAAAAAAAAAAAAAAAAAAAAAAAAAAAAATCCTAGGAAGAGTGATTTGAAATTATAAACAGAGTTCTTCACAATTAAGTAGTTGCTAATTAAAGTTAATCCTCTTCTTCTCTTCTTTGCCACTTGTATTTGACTAAAATTTTGCAAATATGCAAAGGCAACGTCGGACGTTTTGAAAGTCAAAAATCCTACAACCGTCATTTTGACCACCATTAAATAAGACTTCATAACCTAACTGCCATCTACAACGTATGTGACCAAGACAATACTAAAGTGATTATCCATGCCAACGATGAATCATTGTATATGCACAGCTAAAGGTCGGGGAGAGAGAGAGAGATTCATGCATGTATGCTGAATGCTCCAATTGCGGCATATATAAATAATTTAAAAAAAAAAAAAAGACTAGACTAGAAACGATATTTAATTTCTATATGCATACATACATACATATATATATTTGGAATTAGACGAATAAAAGCAACTATATATTTTGAGGTTTGGTTGTTGACTTTTTTTTTTTTTTTTTGCCTATACTAATTTTGCAATTTGCAATATTTGCTATTTAATGATTTAGTATACTCTGGAAATGAATTAACTAATTCCATATTACAATGAAAGATAGGATTTGTTAAATCATAATATTTGGCGATAAATTTATTTAAGGTCATAATATTTCAAATGGTTCAAAAGAGATCACAACGTTTAGAGAAGTATGTTAATTACGATCATCATTTGCACGTGTTACAACGTATTGTATCTTTTGAGTTTAAATTAATTATTTCTCTTGATTATATGTATTAATGATGATCAATTGATCTATTTTTCTAAACGCTGTGATTTTTTTTAAACCAATCAAAACGTTGTGTCATCAAATGAGCTCATCCTCAAACGTTGAGACCGTTAATGTAATTTATTATTATTTTTTTCAATCACATATTTTTATCGGGTTCTATCCACTATGATTTGAGGTAAAAGCCTTTCAAACCAACAGGGGACACCAAAATATACATGTGCCTCTATCTTTTGATATACAGATATACTTATTAATTAGTTAAATAAATACACGATGATATCAATAAAATAACCATCAAAATTATTAGTTTAGTGTATACTTATATATTATATACAACTATATAGAAGGAAAAATTTTGTATTGTTGTATTTAGCACTCCAAATACGATACGATTATCCTTTTAAGTTAGAAAAATTTAAAGGCATAATTTTGGAATATTCTCTCCACTTTGTTTGGAAAATGAGAAAAAACCTTATCCCTCTCCAAATCCATGTCAGCTGTGCGCGCATAATCCATCTCTATGTAATATGTCTATCTTCACAAACTCCTAATTGTTATTTTTTGTTTGGCTTTTTGTTTCGGCTTTTTGCATTCATTCTTTCTTTTTTCTTTTCCAATCAATATACTGGATTGAAATAAACACAGACACAATTTGAGTCCATCAATTGGTTTAGTTTTATTTATAGTCAATACGTAACAAATAAGGAATTATGATTCCATTGATAAAATCATTAAAATAAATATAATAAGTAATATGTTAAGTATTAACAGTTGTGTATGAATTTTAGCCGTTAAATCACTAATCGAACTGGTCTCATAAAAAAATATGATAAGATTATAGAATTTTTCAATAAATTAACTAAAACTTTTGGGGATTATAATCGTAAAATTACGTGTGTAAATCCATTTTGTTTTGAGATACCATCCAATTGATACAAACATCAGGGTAAGATAAAACCAAAGAGTAGATGTTTTTTTTTTTCTTGTTGTCTGGATATTTTTATTCTATCGTTTTCAAATAGATGTTTATTAAAAAATTGATATTTTTATTTATAAACGGATCAAACAAGTAAAATATAAATATACATTAAATACAAATAAAATATTAATGAAAATCAAATAATTCAAACAGTTATAATGTAAGTGTGTGTTTCAATAGCAATCTTCTGCATTGCTTTCGTCTTTTTATCCTTTTCTCCGATGTCCTTATCGTTGTTAATACGTATGCATATATGATATTTAGAGTTTGTCTACCTTAGCTGGAACGGATACATATTATACATTAGGCATGTACATTGTTCATAGGTTATTAATGGATGTTTCAAGCCAATAAATAAATTGATGACGCATAATGATTTGGATATAGACATTTCAAGCTAAAGTAATAGCATTCGAGGAGTTAACTTCATTTATCGTTTTCACTCATGACCTATTTTAAGAAAAACTTATATTAGGAAAAGTTTTCTATGGACTAGAAGTTAAAAGAGAGAAGCCTATAAATTAATCTTTCAATAGGGGATTCATGTTGGTTATCATTTATTATCATGATCTAATGAACCTTAATAATGACCAAGATAAGCTATTAAAAAACATAATAACTTCTCATTGAGGACTCGAAAATTAGAAAAAAAAAATATTATATTGTCAAATTATGTACACAAATAACAAACAGAGTATAAAATAATGAATATACCGCCTCTTTTTCAAGAAGTCTGACTTAAATCTTTTGAAATTCCTTCATTTGCCAGTTGCAAGTTCGAGTTTCCTAAAATTATTTGGTTTTCTTTCTTACCTATCACACTTAGTCATCTCATATAAATCACTTCGTGTCTATAAAAAAAAAAAAAAAAAAATTATTTGTACTTCTATGAGGTAAGACAAATCTTGTACCCACCTACACCTGACCATTTCACCCATATACGATAAGAAGGTAACTTATAACATATGCTTCGAAAGAAAAAGAAACCTTGTAAAATACTAAAATAGGAGATCATCGAAATATACTAAAGAGAATTTCGCAAGATTTACTCAATGAAAAATGCATGGCATAATATAGAGTTTCACTTTCTATCATTTTGGAGCAAGATCAAAGTTAGTAATAATTCTTGAGAAAAGAAAAAAAAAAAAAAAAGAAAGGAAATTCACGAAGCAAATGAAGTGATAAAAGTTATGAAATATAATGTTTCTCCTTAATTTATTAATGCCGGTGAGTGTTGATGTTGAAACCGTTAAATTAATATTCACCACTTTAACGGTTACAAAAAATTTATTTTATTTTTGGGTAATTTGGAAAAATTTTACTTTGATCACACTTGAAGTTATCAAAATTGAGTGATTGATCGATTAATGAACCGGTTTGGTATAAAGAAATCATAATTCAAGTTTTTTCTTTTATTTTTTGAATCAATGTTATTTAAATTATTAACGGATCATAGAATTTCTCGATTTGTTAACGTACAACATTTAATCTTAAAATTAAGGAAATTTTTATGCCACTAATTACCGATATATTAGTTAATATATATAATAAGTATCTTAATGATATGGTCACAATTGGATATAAATTTTACCCTTAAAAGTCTCATAGGACCCATCCCAAAATAAAAAATGAATGGGATCATATAATTTTCATAAAACTAGCACAAAAATATTATTTATTTTCTACTTCCCTCATTTCCAAACACTGAATAATGTTTCTTGTTTATATATATATACACACACACACACTAGCAGGCGACGCACCCGCTTATGAAGTATAGCCTATAATAACAAATTTATTGAATGAAACAATCTCCTTTGCCAGTGACAATCAAAGAAATAAAATGAAATAAAAAAAAAAGGAAAGAAAGAAAAATCTCCTTCCACACTAAGTTAATCACACATGTTTTGTTGCATTGAAGAAATGGCCATATACCTATATTTTAAAGAAATATAATAATAATTAAGAGATTTTGTATGTAAGAAAAGTAAGATTTATTTAACTAAAATAATGATACCTAGTAATTAAATTGCTAAACTCTTGTACAACAATTGATCCCTAAATTTCTTAATCCTAAAAAACTGAATGGAAAATATGAAATGTATTGAAAAGATAAAACATCTCATCATATACAAAGTAATCACTGACTCAGAGCTACAGTTATTAATTTTTTTTTTGGCCATATGGACTTAAAAGTTAAATTTACACAATAAGGAAAAAACAATTAAATGGTGCAAAACAATGAGAAGTTTTGCCTTTGTCTGAGCAGTGCATGTACGAACATTTACACATGGGAAAGTGTGTTATTATACAAAACATTTGCTGATAAATTTTTTTAAACTAATAAATTTCAGAGAAAAAAACCTATTGCCAGTACAAAAGTGTCGCTTATAGCTAGTACCATGCACGACGTTTGTATTCTAGAATTCCAATCAATAGACTAATTATTGAAAAAATTCATTGAAACATAGATATTAAGTAAAAATAATAGAAGAAGATTATGCTAAGTTCAAGTTACTGTTGGAGTAATTCGAATAATTTGTTAAATGATAGAGAATTTTCAAATAACTGAAAAAAAGAAGATAATAATAGAATCTGTATAGCATAGAATGTAAAAAAAATGTATGAAAGTGTGACATGAAACTTAACAATATATATATATATATATATCCATATAGCATAGGAGTAATGCGTCGAATTTGTGTTATTTATTAGATAAATCGAGAGATAAAATGGACAATAGAGGAGACAGAAATGACCTTAGAAAAATAACAAAGAAAATAGAGCATGCGAAGATGACATTAAAAAAATAAATAATGGATGACGGCAAGTAAAGGTAGGGGTGTGCAAAAAAACCAAATGTGTAGGATAACCAAACCGAAACCGGAAAACCAATTCGAAAAAACAGTTAACCGATCCATCGATTTCGGTTTAGGATTAGTATTTTTAATTTTTTTCGGTTTCGGTTTTGGTTTTTGGTTTTTAGATTCTAGAAACCGATGAATTCAGTTAACCGATCCACAATTATAAATATATATAATTTATAATATACTCATATAATTATTTTTTTAGTGTTATCAATATGAATTATGTTAAAATGAATGATTCAAATAAAAAGAAATAAATGCATATATGTTTGAAAATTGGAATTGTGGTGTTTGATTGAGATTTTGTATTGAGCTCAATTGATCAAGGTTGATAAGAACACATGAGTAAAAGGCTATTATGATGGTTATCTTGATAGCATTGATATATATTAATAAATATTTTACATGTCTTACATTCTTAATTTGTAGTTTTTAATATAATTATACAAAAAAATACTCTAATTTTCTTATGGATATATTGAAAAATATGGTTAATTGTAAAATTTGCACAACCATTATATTAAACGGTTAAAAACCGAAAATTGAAAAAATTAACTGAAAAAAACGGTTAACCGTTAAGGCGGTTAACCGTTCATAATGGATCAGTTTAAGATCAGAATATTGAAAATCTGATTATTACGGTTATGATAAAAAAAGGGCCACAGACCGATTAACCGAACCGTGAACACCCCTATTGTAAAGGGGACTAAATTGGAGAAGTAATACGGAAGCATAAAAAGATTATGAGAATATGTTACAAAATCGAACCATATATATGCAAAAGTTACATAACTTACTACTGGAATGATGCAAAGAATTTGTTAGATGATGGTAGAAATTTTAAAATCTAAAAAAAAAAAAGGTTAACAATAGAATAAGTACAAGATCAAACTTTTGAATTACCGCATGAGTAATGTGAGGAGTTGATATCTATACTCTGTTAAATATATTGGATAGATTAGATTTTTTTTTTTTTTTTTTTTTTTTTTGCCAATAGATATATTGGACAATTTCAATCAGTACCTTCTAGTGAAAAATAAATTAATCAACCAAAAAGATATGAAGAGGAGCAATTAGAAAAATGGACAACAGAAATGATAATACATTACAAAATTTTGAAAAGAAAAAGAAAAAATTTTCATACAAAAATTGCATAACTTATTGACAGACTAATGCAAAGAATTCGTCAGATGATGACAGAATTTCCAAAATTCTTAAAAAAAAAAAAGAAAATGTTAACTATGGAATTAGTATGTGATAAAATGTAAATAAAAATAAATAAATAATATATGAGAGTTTCACTTAGTATTTGAGTAATGCTCAAAGTTCATATACTCTGTTAAATATGTTGGAGAACATTCAATCAATATTCGTAATCGTAAAGAAAAATAATTAATCAACCAATCGAATGTGAATAATGAGAAAAATGAATAACAGAACCCAGAGAGATGACATTAAAGAAATAAAGAAAAGAATACTGTATGTATGCAAAGACGGCATTAAAAAAAATAAAATATGAAGCAAGACATGCAAAATGCAAACCAGAAAAGAATTAATACCTCCGGCAGAGCAAAGAGCATGATGAAAGACGAGATAGCGATAAAGCTATAGAGAGCATAGCAAGAAGTAAGTGGCATAAGTTTTGGATAAAATTAACTATTTTAATTTGGACAGAAGTGTAACTGCCTTAGTATGGGAAAAAATTAGGAAAGACTTTAGAGTGGAAGGATAAAAGTAACATCATATAATGGGTGGTTTTTTAATTACTCCTACAATTGTGCTTATAGAAAAGAGAAAGCAGTTGTTGAATTTAAAATCTATTTTTTTGAACTACTTCTAAAATTATGCTCAATGGATGGATAAAGAAAAATAAATAAATAAAAACATAGGTTAAAATGTTGGAGTCGAATAAAATGGATTCTGACTTAAATATAATAGATATATATGGATAGAGAGAGAAAGAGTACTTATGGAAACCGTTGGTGATCTTTTTAACTTGAAAAATTCTCAAAATTCATTGACATATCCCAATTTGCAATATGTAAGTTTAAAACTAACATGAAATAATATTGAAATTTATTATTTATATTCTACGTTCCTCATTTCCGTAACATTGAATGACGTTGAGATCCCAAATACTGTCAACTGTTCCGTTATTAATAAAAAAAATCACGAAATTAAATATCTATAACAAATATTATTTCAAAATGAGGCTATCCATAATTTCGTACGTTGGAATTTAAATTTTATATGAAAATTTATTTAGTATGTAAATTTTAAAATGATTAATTTAATATTTAATTAAATTTTTTACAATTATTTTCACAAGGTCACTTATTGCCATTTGTAATGTTTGCTGCCAAAAGTTTATCAATACTAAATGACCATAGGAGAGGTACTATAAATTTATTAATAAATCACTTTTTTATATTAGTAAGCAAAATGATTAAATAATGTTAGAGAGATAGTTAAAATAGCTATGAAAATATTATATTAAACAATGTCATAGTTAAAATAGCAATAGAAATATTATAAAGTATTAAGCTGTCCTTTAAAATTGATTTACCTAATTAAATTTTCATAAATTTTATTGCAAATTATAAATAAATATCATATTTGATATTTATCTATTTTTTATTTAATATAATTTTATTGCAATGAAAGATGGGAGGGATCTTGCTACAAGACCTTTTGCAATCTTACGTCTTATTAAAAAAAAAAAAAATTCTATGTAGCCAATTTAACTTGACGTGACACTTAACGAAAAGCAATAAAAGGCAACACGGCTCATTATTTGTGGGGACCAATAAAATGATAGTTGATAAGCAGAGAACATGGATTGCATTTATTTATAAGGAAATAGTTTTAGGCTGAGGAATTTAATTGAAACTAATTATTTATTTAAGATTAAAATAAAAATAATTATTAATATACGGTTATTAAACCGTATGTTTAAATAAAGTATATGGTAAAAATATAATTGCATATATATCTTGTTTGCAAAAAGCAATATACAATTGTATATCGTGACTATAATAAGCTATATATATAAAGGTATATTACGTGTAAAAAGTACGACAGTGAAACTTTATATTGTGATTTATTCACGTGATATATGTGTAAAAATTTATATATTGTTTCTTAAACACGATATATTGGTAATATTTTTTTCATAGGAATCCTAAACATGTATTGAATCCTCTTTCTAATGTTGAAAGTTGCAAGTTCTACCAATGGCTTTATAGCTAAGTGACATTTTATCTAAATTCTCATTTTTTAGGCACCGAGTTTAATTATTTATTTTAGTATATTGTAATGATCTATATGATCGCGTTGTAATAGCTCTTGTGATTTATTGAAAAGAAAAAAAAAAAAGTTGAAAGTCCTTTTTTCTTTTTGGCCGACACTACGAGGTATTATTACCGTTGTTTTGTGTTGTCGCACAAGCTTTTATCATAATTATATTAAAATATTTGCACGGCACTTTAATTTAATTCTTTACCAAAATTTGAAAAAAAAAATTCATTACTTAATATTTTTCTGCTTTATCTATCCAACTGACTTGTCAATCTATTTTTTTTCTTTTTCTGTTTCAATCTTCCATTTTATTTCAATTCTTATAAAATCAGTATATTGCCAAATTTCCCACCATCCTTGTTCCTTCATATCCGTTAGTCTCTTATCTGCTTTCGGGATATTCGTCCAAAATAATCCTGGTTCATACAATTTCATGCTAAAAGTTCATATAAAGAGAAAAAATACACACACACACATATATATATATATTAAGGGTTCTAAATAGAAAACTATAGGTATAATGTGCATTTTTCCATTTTATAAAATTACCTGCAAAATTAAATCGGACTAAAATCTAAAGTAACTTTTAACAACACCAAAATAAATCTTAAAACAAAGGCACTATGCAATATTGTTCTTAGAAAAACTTTGTTTAAAGCTCTACATCATAAAAATATGTGTGTGTGTTGTGTGTGTTAAGGGAAAAAAAATTGAGAATATTCAACACACCACACCACCATATATCATGAGATAAGGTCTTGCTCATAATGCTAGTAATAAAATCAAAATGATTATAAAATAAATTAGTGTAAAAAAACTTAAAAGATTCGATCATTATTAAAAAATATTTATATTATTTATTGATATGACGTGACTGATATCATTATAATCATAACTGAACTAATTCCATTCCTCCTATCAAAACTATTTTGTCAGGTTTAGTGTCCATTTTTTTCCGCCGTCCCATAAACGTCCCAAGTGAAAACCGAAGTAATTAAAATGCCACTTATAGAGAAGGATAATGCATATGTGGATTTGCTACTAAATTAAAACCAACCATCTAAATTACCATATATCCACTCCTTTGTACAAGAGGCAAACAAAGATAACTTCAAGGCCGGTATCTTTGACCAAACCCAACATAAACATTTGACCTATCTTTTTCCCTACTTTAAATTAAAGCCCTACACGAAAACAAAACCAGACCTTCTCCTACTCAAACCCTACAAAGTCAATTTCGCTGAAATCACATGATCAACTTGATCTTTTCCCATTTTATACGTAATAATATATATATATATATAAATATCATATATTACACACTCCTATTGCCCTTATCATCATCCTGATTATTACTCTGACAAGTCATGGGCAAATGCTTTCCACTTTCTTCTATAACACCACCTTGTTTTAACCCTAACCTAACACTAAGAAACCAGCCAGAAATTCACGCCACCATGTCAAGCTTATATATTGGCAAGGCAACACACGTCTCTTGACCGGCTCGAAACAGGTCGCCGGCGAGATCATGTTTGAGTGCCCCGACTCCATCGTATGCCATGCAGATTCCTTCTTCCTTGGCCGTCCCATCCCATCGCTAGCCATTGATGACCGCTTGATCCCTGGTCATACCTACTTTGTCCTACCACTTGATTATTTCCCACCATCATGCTCCATCCTATCCTCATCTTCCCTAGCTGCTTTGGCCTCGTCGAGCCCTGGCGCGAAAATTAATAATAATTGCAATTCTAGCCCTACTCTCAACACCAATCTCAACACCAACCCGAACGTTAGACCTGTTCCTATTGAATTCGGGGACCAAGGTCCATTCGAATACCTGAAGGACTCGAATGGACGACTTGTTATAAAGGTCATGCCCGAATTTATTATTAAACTGTTGACCAAGAGGAAAGAAGAGATCAATGACAACGGAGCGGAGTCGAGTCGTACCCTGAGCCCCGGTTCGAGTCTTTGTAGCACGCCGGAATTGCAAAAACATTATGAACAATTGGTTGGGTCTAGAGGACAAGTTTGGTCACCTAAGCTCGAGACCATATCCGAATATAAGATTAGGTTTTCTCCATGTAGATTGATTGGATTTGAAAGGATACAGAAAGAGAAGTAGGTGTTAATTTATGACCACAGATATATGTATGTTGTAATGTAAATGTTATAAATCAAAGTTTTTGGTCTGTGATTATATATATCTACAAGCGTATGTATAAATATGTTTCGAATTGACTTATTTGGGATATTTTTTTTGTCATCCTTGTAAATTTTTTTCCCCTAATAAACTTTGCAAAAAATGTAGTGGAATTATGTGTAAAATATTTGGCATTTTAACTCTTTCACATTATCACAACATTCAAATTATTGATTAAATAGTTCTATCGATCATACCATAACATATATAATTTAATTAGTTTGATTTTTTTGGTAATTAATTTTCAATGACTATGCCGTATGATGAATTGAGTAAGCCAAACAGGTTATAAATCCTATAGAAGTGCATTAATCATGGATTTTAATTGAGCCAATTAATTTATAAACGTTTATGTAAATTTTAAAAATTACATGTTTAAAAACCTTGATTTGCATGCCATATAACTAGAGGAAAAAAGCCAAGGAATAATTTGATTTGGAGTCCTCCGATGCAATTACCTTTTAGGAGAAATTTTATGGTCTTATTATTGATTTTGATAAAGCCGGTCCTGTCACTATCCAACGATTCACATGTTATCCAACTATGATCGAGACCATAGAAGCTTCTGGAAAAAGTGTGAATGGTTTCCACAAATATTCAATATATGAAATAAGAAAAGTGGGAAATAACTCATAGATTTTGTGCTTGTATTTAAGATGGCATGTTGTACAGTAAAAGATGGGTAGACACCCAATTTATCTATTTTTTTATAACACCCTTCATTGAGTATGTGTCATATAGGAAAGTGGTGCTGCAACGATACTGCATTCCTAGTTTACACATCTTCAAGAGAGGATGACTGTTTACTATTAAAAAATTGGTATGCCAGTTGTGTTCCTACCAAATATAATATGACATGTAAGCAAATTATATAACTTAATACAAATATTATTCATCAAAACTGCCACATGGTTAATCATAATTAGTTTGGATACTATCAAGACAACAATATAAGGACAGCACGTATTTATCTTTCAATAAAGTGTGTAGCTAAAGATAGGTAGTCCAATGACTACCTATCTTTTCATTTTTTATTTTTTTCCATGTTGCATTCCGAAACATGTGAATGGATTTTGAGTATCTTTCAAATGAAATTGAGTTTTTATTAACAGAATTAGAAATTTCCAGACTATTTTCATAAATACTCACATTGTATATTATATATATGTATGTATTAACACCTGCTCCAAAACAAACATCAAAGATGATGGCTTTTACAGCGATAAGAGTGGACATTTGTTTTGTTTGATTTGGTTTGGTTTTAAGATAGGGTAAATTATACCAAAAGATCATAATATTTAAACGTAAGTTCATTAAGATCACAACGTTTCAAGTTGCTAAAAAGTGTTACAATATTTGAGTGGTTAAAAAGAGGTCACAACGTTTATAGAAATGGGTCAATTGAGATCATCATTAACGCATGTCATAATGTGTCAAATCTTCTAAGTTTTAATTTTAAATATTTTTCCTATTTGACATGTGACAATAATGGTGATCTTAATTAACAAATTTCTCTAACAACCTGTTCACTTTCATTCCCTCTTAGTTCGACGTAAGTTGCTATCGCAGTGTTTATTTTAGAAGAATGACAATTCATAATGAATTGTTATTACATAAAATGATGAATAGCAATTCATGTTCCTATATCCATGAATTGTAATTCAATGGTTTATTTCTAACTTTGTCATAAATATCCTTGTTCTGAAAAAATATCACATATACAATTATCTTATCTTTGTAATAAAAACAAGGGGTATTATAGATGTTTTATCTTTTACTTTAATAATTATTTGTTTTATATTTTACACTAAGTAAACATTGTAATAATCATTACAACCTACTACATTCCTATTGATTTGAAATTCAATTCCTTCCTTATTCATTACGGTGAAGTGAACGAGATATAAATGTTGTGATATTTTTTTTAACCACTTAAAAATTGTGATCTCAAATGAGTTACTCTTAAACATTGTGACCTTCTAATATTATTTACCCTTTTTAAGATATATTATACCAAATCAAATTTTCTCGAACCTACATTAAACTAATTTTTTTTGTTTGTATTGAAATAGTTGATGAATTTACAAATAGTTAGATGCATTAGGAGATTGTTTTGTTTATTATGTAATCATTCATACACAATGTGTTAATGCATTTATCATTGGCATTAATAAAATGGAAATATCTATCGAATGTATCAAAAATGATAATAAAGATTTGTTGTATATAAAAATTTTGAGAGAATTGTCGATTTACCAATCCATTAAAAAGTTATGTATACAAATATCAATTACATAAAAATAATTATCAAGATAACAATGCAAAATCGCATGTATAAATGCGATTTTGCCTATTTTATGAATGCTATGAGTTTTACATGCAATTTTTGTGATTTTAAAATAGTGAAATATTCTATTTATAGTAAATCGCATGCCGAAGATGCAATCTAATTTCTATTTATAGTAAATCACATGTATAACATACAATTTTGCCATGAACTAAACTTTTAAAATCACATGTTAAACCTGCAATTTAATTGTTAAAATCAAAATATCATCTCTTAGGTGTGATTTTGTATTGGTATTTTGGTAATTAAAATTATATGATTTGTGTTTAAGTAATTTTTTTATAGGGTTGGTAAGCAAGCGTTATACCCTAAAAATTCCATGATAACTTTAGTCGAGTAGATGTCTAGAGGGATATTAGTCATTTAGATCATCATGTAAAATGATTAAAGTAATAATTATTAAGTCGAAGATGATAATCCAAGTTATTTAAGTGGATACCCAAGATTAAGTAGGTACACCTTATTATACTCATAGAAGATATGATATGTTTAAGGTCACTGTCCTTCCTCTATGCGAACAAATATGAATAATCCCTCAATTTCAGATCATAATATATTATTTATATGGATATTGTCACGGTTTCATGCCTTGTATCAGTCCTAGTTGAGACTAAAATTAATGTGGTTACTAGGTTAATAATGTTTTGCTTGCAACTTTTTAAGATAGAGGAACCCATAATAATACCATGTTGATTTATATGATAAATATAGTACTTGGCAAAAATATTCTTATCGTACTTGAAAATCTCAAAAGATTTTTTTCCATCAATTTGATGATACAAAAATTATAGAATATAACAAAAATAAAATAATTCAATGTCAAATTTGATACCAAAACTTAACGCAAATAGTTAATTTCGTGCATAAACTTAAAAGTAGTCAATTTAATACCTAAACAAATTTTTATGGCTATTCTACTATCTCATTAACATTGTTGTCTTGTTTGCTCAATAGCAGTGATAAGTCGCTTTTTTCATGTTTAAAAACATGCCAAATGGTGTTAATGAGATGATAGATATAACCACAAAAAGTTTCATTAGGTACCAAATTGATTTTTCTTTTTTTTTTTTTTTTGAGATAATAAACATAACAACAAAAAGTTTGATTGGATACCAAATTGAATTGATCTCTTCATAGTTTAGGTACCAAATTTTTTTTTTTTCAAAGTTTGGGTACTAGATTTGACAATATCCCCAAATTTGGTTCATAAACTTTGTACAAGAATTCATTTTATTACATAAACTTTAAAAAGGTCAATTTAATACCAATTAATTTTTTGTGGCTATTTTTACTATTTTTTTAACATTATTTACTTTGTTTGCAGACATAAAACAGGTAATGTATCATTAAATTATTACTAATGCCCCTAACACTGTTTAGTACTGATTAATTTCTGCCTTTATGTCTGAAAACAGAGCAAAGAGTGTTAGTAGGATTGTAAAAATAATCACAAAAACTTTAATTGAGTATTAAATTAACCACTTTAAAGTTTAGGTATTAAATTAACTTTTGTTTAAAGTTTAGATACTAAATTTAACATCTTTCCTAAAACTAAATAAAATATCTTTCTGATCCCCATATCATCTCCACAAAACTACTATCACCATGTTACCATCACAACCACCGCTATCACCATTGATATAATAATAACACCAAGTCATAATCATTATTACCACAATGTACCATCACCAAAAATCTAAGATGTTCACACTATTATTGTTATGTCAAAAACCTCATATGCTATTATTACCATTACACCACAATCCATCACCATCACCACATCTTTACCCCTCTATTGCTAAATCATTATTGTCAATTTGCCCTTAGATACCTACTACACCATCATCACCATTACTATTAGCAACATGGAGCAATGCACGACACTATTACTCTTATGAAACAAACACCTTGAACCTTTTTACTAACTCATCCCACAATATGAGTCAGACAATCCTCCCGCTGGTCTAAGGAGTTGAATCTAAATTTATAATGGATTTTATCTAAATTACTAATGCAACCAATTTAACCCTATAAAAAATAAAAACGATTTCATCGGAAGAGGTTTGCTGCCCGAGTCTGGCCTCTTAGCTTGCCTACGTCGTTCCCTTTGACCGTGCAAAAGCGGAGTCCAGGCCGGCTGCACTCACAGTAGCTTGTTTTTCTTATTTTGGTTAGTTTACGTGATTGTTAGGGCACTTTAGTTTGCTACGTTTCCTGTACAAAACTATTTCGCCAGGTATCTTTCTCAATTAGATTGTTTGATATTTTTAATAGTCGCCTCCTAGTATGTTTGGATTATCTAATTTTTATTTATATTTTAGATGTATCTAATTTATATTTATTTTATTCGTATCTGATTTATATCCGATCTATTTGATAGATTTATAAATAAAAATATTTATTTTTCATTTATATCTATTTTTGATAAATAATATATTTAAAAATAATAAAAATAAAATTTTAAAATGATCGAAATAAGACGAATTAATCAAACTTTAGAATATTGTAAATAGGTCCTTTGTTTGGGAAGAACTTTCTTTTGAGTTTCTTATGAAATGTTTGGACGGTGCGACTTGCGCCGTTCCGGACTGGGTCAATCAAATACAAATGCACTCTAAATTATTAGCCCCCTAGAATTTAGCTCAAATACATGATTTTTCAAATTTTTTTGCCCCCTTTAAAAGATAGGTATCAAGACATGTCAAAGATAATATGTTCATCTATTATATCAAAGGCCAACGCGTATTTCAGTGTGTTTAGCTGTTTTGACATAACTAACCCTAATTTTAATATTAACTTTCAAAAAAATCAATGTATATTAAAAGAACATGGGTAAATTAAATAAGGACATTATTGGCAAGTTAAAGTCGCTATTGTCTATTTTGAGTGTGTTTCATTTGTTGATTTGATATTTGACTAACATTGTTTCATATCTATTAATATTATTCGTGAATAAACTTTATAAATTAAATACAAATCAAATATAAATACAAATTAATACAGATGAAAAACAAACTTTCATTTTTTCATCTTACTCAGCCATGAATTTATTCTTTTCTCTCTATAACTTCTCATCTTCCATATCTTAAACACTATAACTTCACTAAAACTTGAACCTGTCCTTATACCATGGTGGGTGTCCCAAAATCTTTCCTAGGCTTTTATTGAATGATCAAAGCCCACCATTATATTAACAGAAAACCCGAAATTTTCCCGATTACGATTCATCCTATTAAATCAAATTTTTAAAATAAATTCTTTAAGATTGATTTCTTTCAAAATCTTATTCAATCGAACCACCCAAGTTAAATCGTATAGTACTGGTTCTAATTTTTTTTATTTTCTACAGTTTTTTCTTCGCGCTATATCAATTATTCTATCTTAATTTTTTCCTTTACTATTTAACGCTAAATGTTAACTTGATAATACTTCAATGATGCTTTTGATCAGACTTCGTATTGGATTTGAAGTTTTAGATAATGACTTGAACTTATAAATAATGTTTTTATTTTCGATTGTGTGATTCTACTAAAGTTCTCATGTGGCAGTATAGTAGCTTATGTTATTAAGGCAATAATGGCGGTAATACATACATACATACATATATATATACATACATATATTCATGCTCGTATCAAGTTCAGGTTTTCTCTTGGGTTTTCATTTAGTTCTAAAACCTGATAAGAAACTCTATAAAATTTTGATAAAAAACTCAAATGCTTTTCAAACCCTATTGGACTTATCCTATTGGGTAATTATCAATTTAAGAGTTTGTTTAGATTGTTTAATTTTCATATATATTTTATTCGTATATGGTTTTTTTATTTATTTATAAATAAAAATATATGCTTTTTTATCTATATATGTTTATTAATAAAATCTCTTTGAAAATGATAAAAATGAGATGTCAAAATTATCAAAATAACATAAACCAAACAAACCTAGAGATTGAGATTCGCCGTAAAAACCTGATGGTTTACATCCCTAAATTGAGGTGCTTTTAAGGGAATTTCATTCCCTATAGTTAGCTGTTTCGTAGTATATATATGCAAGGGGTGTGCTTTTAATGCTTCTTATTCTTTTAAAGAATCAATCAACCGCAATATCTTAAAAAAAAATACTACAATGATAATTTTAAGGTTTATACATAGATATTTTGATATATATATTATATATATAATATGACATTTTTCCCATAGTAAAGACTCCTAACATTATTAATTGTCACGGTTTAATCTTATCTCTTTCGCCAGTAGTTTCAAGATTGTGAAAAATTAATATAGACGCTATACGTCAAGTTCTTATCCATATACTTTTGTGTGTATCTGGAGAATTAGAGCTGTCTATTATGACATCATTCACAGGTGAAAATTTAACTAAAACATGGCCAAAATTACAATATTGGCAATACAGCCACAATTATATGCGCCATCAATGAACTTTTGTATTAAAAAAATAATTAATTAATTAAAGAAGAAGAAGAAAATACATGACCTAGGTGCGGGCTGTAGTTTTTATATTACTTTATCTTAATTTCTTATCTTTAAACCCAATATGGCTGAAAAATTTTATGGAACCATCATTTATTTTAAGGAAATCGATCATGTCACTATCAAGCAGAAACGACTCATATCATATCCAATCATAATCGAATTATTAAAATAATATATATTTTAATTATTATATTTATTTTAATAATTAAATAATTAGCTGGATAGATCGAGTATCGTACCATAAAAACCCATTGCATAATATATTCTTAATATTTGTCCAATACTAAAAGTTGAGAGATTTGATTTTAATTTATGGGCATGTAGAACGTGCTTACATTTGGTGGTAGCATTTCAAAGACGTACGGTGCGACAAAGAGAAGTCCACATCTCATGGTTAGCTAGCAGCCTTACTTAGTTTATAAATAATTAACTATTAGGTAAAGTTAATTTCAGATGAAGTAACCAAGAATTTTCAAATTCCCTCAATCTGGCAGTAGGAAAATTTCGGCCTTTATTTGTTCCAATTTTTGGGATAGAAGAAATGTCAAATTTACTATTTTATATCTTATATTTACACTTATATTCTTGAATCAGTAAAGAGATTTTTTTCTTAATTAACTTATCAAATAGTAGTCTGAGTAAATATGACCATAGGTTTTTTCAAGTTTATGTCATAAAATTTAAAAATTAGTAATATAATTGATATAGTATTTAATAATTTTTATATTTTAAAAATAAAATTAAAAGAATGTCAAAATTTCCTATAACGTGTAGTTGGTATGGATACAACTGAACGGACCGTTATGGGTACTCGATCTGTCTAAACAGCTAAAAATCCTATAAGATTTAAAGTCAAGTTTAAAATTTTTTTACAACCACATAAAATTTAGAGTCAGATCATAGGTTATAATTATGATCTAATGGGAAAATGCCACATGCTAAAAATATGATAAATTTTAAAATAAAAAATTAAATAAATATTCAATTTAAAATTTAAAAGAAAACTCTAGAGAATCATAATCTTGATCACTATAATAATAATTGAAACTCAACTCATAATTTTGTATTTCTCTAGGTTAAACTAATATTCCTACTGTTTAGTACATTATATATATATATATATATATAGTTATGTTATATGTCCATTTTTATTGTTTAGAAAACGAAAGATATCTAATTTTTTATATTATTTGGAGATATTCTTATTTATTATAGTCCTTGATTTGGATTTTGTTTTTAATTTTTGGGGTTAAACTAATTTGTTTTTATTATTATTATTTAGATTATGGAGCAGGATGAGTCGACCGATACCTTATAGGAGCAGGTTTGTGTATAACAATAAAAACCCTATCAAAATTATGAGACCCTATTGGAAGTGGCTCATATTTAAATCTTATTTAAACTGTTCCAATTCCGCTCTAAGTGCATTCTTAATTTTTTGTTTTATCTTGCTAAATGTTAGAGCTTATTTTATTACGTCCTCAAAAGGGGGAAAGGAAAAAGAAAAATGAAGGCAAAAATAGATAAGACATAGAGACATAGCAAGAGGGCTTGTTAATTGACGTGGGGAAGTGCTGGATAAAAGGTTTTCAATCTACAGGTGTATAAAAAAAAAAAAAAAAAAAATCTACCGGCGAATAAGACCAATCCCAATTAGACTATTCTGAGCCCTTATATTAAAGGTCTCAATTTAGATCCTCATATGAGGATAGTCATTAATTTTTCAAATCCTTTATTAAGAAACCAAAAAAAAAAAAAAATCACTTATATCTTTTTAAAATTTTTTTACTTCATAAAATTTAAAAAATATGTGATAACCTTATATAAAAGACCTTATGAATAAAAAACGAGGTCCTTCAGAAAAAAGTAGTGAGGTTGTTCAAGAGTTCTTTACACTTTGTTTGACATGATAAAATAAATTAAGAAGGAAAGCAAATGAAGGCAAAGAATTAATGAAAAAGTTGAATCCTTCAATGTGTTGGGATAATGAAAGGAAAACCGAAGTTGAAGAGGTAATGACGGACTGTCGGAACACTAGCAACGATCCAATAGCTCATAAGCGATTGGGAAATATTCAAGTTACTCATTATTAGAGTATGACACTTATCTACGACTCTTTAAAAAATTATTATAATATAACTTATATGAAATTAATTACTAATACATGATGTAAAATTACATCTCCCAAAATGTGATAAGTTTCATTAACGGTACTTATATTTTTTCGATTGTAACAAAAATATATCTAAAGAAAATTTCATACCAAGAAAATACTTGAACTTTTTTAAAATTTCACTAAAAGTACTTAAACTTTTTTAAGTTTCACTTAAAGTACAAGGGATGAAAACCATCTAATTTTCTGTTTTTTTGCTGACGTTGCAAGCAATCCTCAACTAAAATATTATTTTTTTCCTATCCACATTGGATTTGTTGTAGTTTTATTTTTACTTTACTCTCTTTCTCTCTCCTCTCTCTGTCTTCTTCTTCTTCTTCCTTCTTCATCGTCTTCTTTAAATTAAAATATTGTAAGATATATATTTTAATAAAGGTTCTTTTTTTTCCTCTTTCCCTACTCTCTTTCTCTTCTCTCAAAAAAAAAAAAAAAAAATTCGTAGAACATATTTAAAAAGAGAAGGATTCGTTCTCTATCTCTTTTTTTTTTTTTTTTCCACTTTCCCTTCTCTTCTCTCCACAACACCACAACACACCCCCCCCCCCCCCCCCACCCCCCCCCCCCCCCCCCCCCCCCCCCCCCCCCCCCCCCCCCCCTTCTGTATAGAGTGTATGCCCAAAAAAAGCGCAAAAAATTTTAAAACAAAAAACACCCATCACGAATTCAAAACATATCTCATGGAATCAGACCTACACATGTAAGAAAAATCCAAATTTTACTCTGAAATTTTTATTATTCTTCATATTCTTCATGCCCTTTTAATTATTTTATGTTAGTACGCTTGCTTTTTAGGATAAAGGCACGTGAAGTGCCTGTACTATCATGGTTTAGCAATTTGGTGCCCAATGTTTTGTTTTAGATAAAAAAGTGCCCAATTGTAAGTGTACAAAGGTACTAAAATACCTGATTTTAAAAGTCCGAGAACTTTTTTGCCGTAAATCAAATATTAGGCACCAAATTGCCAAAATCCAAAAATACAAGCATTGGTTGTGCCTTCTATGCCCTTGCTTTTTAGTTAATTTTGGGTGAAAAAGAACTTTTTTTTTATTTGTTAATTTTTTTAACATATTCATATCCAGATTTATTCCTTTTAATGCAATCTTATGATCTTTAATTCCATGTTGGGTTTTTGATCTATTGATAATATTGTTAAGTGGTTTTTTTACTTTGTACTTATATTACGACGACGATGACGATCAACAAGTTGGGTTATTTGGTGTTTAGGTGCGAATCTAGTGATTTAAGTTTGCAACGGTCATGGGTTGCTGTGCTAGGATTGTTGATGAGGTTTGATAATCAAATTTAGAGAAATGTGGTGAAGAAATTGAGAGCTTTGTTAATGGTGGTCTTTTTTAGAGAGAGAAAATAGAGTCGAGAAAGAAGATCATTTTAAAAAGATGAAGATAGTCCCTATGTAGAGAAAATATCACAACTTTGATTTGCATTCCATGAAGATTTTTAACATTTTGCAAATTTGAAAATTTATTTGCATTTGAGTATTTATTTACATTCCATGAAGATTTTGTAGATTTTGCATTTCAACTTTGATATGGGTATTTACTTGCATCTCTTCATGATATATTATGTGTATGTTTGTGATTTCCAAACTTGAAATTTTCAATACAAAAACTAAAGCTTTGAAGTTCCATTAATGGCATCCTTCATTTTGGAGAAGGAGAAGAGAAGAAGGAAAAAGAGACAGAGGGGAGAGAGAGAGAGAGAGAGAAGGAAAAGTGAAAAAAAAAAATTCCAACATGGATGAAAAGTTATTTTTAAATCCTTTTTATTGCCATGTCAATAAATGAATGGAAAAATGGATGATATCCATCATAGGTATTTTTAGTGAAACTTTTAAAAAGTTTAGGTATTTTCTTGATATAAAATTTACATTGCTATTACAATCGAAAAAGCCAGGTACCATGAATGAAACTAATTCCCCAAAATGCGGATTACATCTTTTTAAGAAAATCTAATCTCATATATACAATTTGTACAAACTAAGACCGTTGAAAAATCACTTCTTTAAGATGTGGCTTACGCTTCAAAGCAAAAATTGCATGATGGCATGGGTAACATGAGATTTTTGTACAAAGCCACATGTGATTTTCATGCATCATATTGGCAATTAATTTAATATTAACATTATTTATCTAATTAATTTGTATAAGTGCTTTGAAAAATCCCTCATTATTAGTTTCAAAAAGATTTGTGTGAATATTTGTAAATTATTGAAAGAATCCATAATCCTCGTATTCTAGTTTCTATCATAACTATCGTAGGATTTCTCGGATCCCCTGTCTCCTTATAGATTATATTTTCCTTCTCATTGTAGTAGGAAATATGAATATCTTTTAAATTATTATAGGAATAATCAGATCCGATAAAAAGTTATCATGCGTGGAGAAGAGGGATATCTTTTAAATTATTATAGGAATAATCAGATCCGATAAAAAGTTATCATGCGTGGAGAAGAGGGATACCGTGGAGATTTAAATTTTGGTTAAGTTATATTGGAAATTCATTTAAAGTCAATATTTCGAGTATTTCATTTAAGGTCATAATATTTAAAAAAGTTATTCAATTGAGGTTTCTACTAATACGTGTCAATAAGAGAAAATTTTAATTAAAAGTCAAAAGATTCACCACGTTATACCATTTATCAATGATGACCTCAATTAACCTATTTTCTTAAACGATGGCTTTGAATCACTTAAAATATTATGATCTCAAGTGAATTTACTCCTCCAATATTATAACCATCTGGTCTAATTTACACATGAAGAATGGGAATGTGGTTTTAACTTTTATTGAGGGAAAATGCTTCTTTTGGTACATAAAATTTTATGAAATGCACAACTAGATACATAAGCATTTAAAAAGTCCAATTTTATACTTAATTTTAATTTTTCATGCTTATAAATACTATCGACTTAATCATTGTCTAACACATGTCAACTATTTTAAGAAATAACAAAAAGAGTGGAAATAGTAAAAAGAGACTTGAAAAGTTTAATTAGCTTTGAAATTTGACTTTTTAGAAGTTGAAATACCTAAGAGGGGCACAAAAAGATTTATTAGATGTGAAATTTAACTTTTTAGAAGTTCAGATTCTAACTGTCCACTTCATCAAACTTCAGGTACCAAAATGGCTTTTTCTCTTTCTATCTCTGACTAATTCCAATGTTATTACCATAAGGACTTCTCCAAGCTCTTTTAAATTCAAGAAATTGGTTTTTGTATCATAATTTACAGTGACTTAAATATATAGTAATATCAACAACTTGCAACGACAATGTCGTCCGCTAGATCTCATATCTACACATGACATCACTATTGGTTTTTGGTAAGTTAACAAAAACGCCTTCTAAACCTAATTTTTTTTTTTTTCAATAGAATTAGGATACTCTTGATAAATTTGATTGAATATTAAATTGATTACTTAAAATCTAGACATCAATTGAATTTTTATATAAAATTTACGTACTAAATTACTACAAGAAAACTGAGTTTTAAGTTTAAGTTTTTATTACAAAAACCATCGTTACTAATTCTATTTGTAGAAATATAAATTATTTTACCCATTTTTTATTATAAAATTTTTATTTCTAAAGATTAGTTTTCTTGCATTGAACTTTTATATTTATCTAACTGAGATACTCATATTGTATAGCTCACCTTCGTTGAATTTGAAAAATGACGCACTAAATAACCTTAGATGCAACAAAATAGAAGAAATAAACTATAATGTGTTTGTAGATAAGGCAGGGACGGATCCAACTTCATCTGATTAAACTCGACTGACTGGTCCCTTTATGGTTTTAATCATTTTCCGATTTAAAATGTACAATATGCTTTCCATGCCAATTTCTGACATAAGCCAATGCTTCTACAAACACCATTGATAAATGACTATATGATAGTATGATCATCCAAATTTAAGCCAACTGTGCTACATGCTTGCATGGTTGCAACCTTTGATGCAATTGCTATCAGAACTTCTCAACTCATGAGAGCAACCCTACTTTTGTGTTATTGAGTAAGTTGTAAATTAATCAAACATATTCACGAGTTATTCGAGTTAAGCTTGATATTTAATATGTTCGATTCAATAACAGTAAGGTTAACTTTTAGTTTGAGTTATTCGAGTATTTTATCAAGTTAAGTTTAAACTTTATAGTGCAAGATTTGAAATCTATTGTAGTTTCATTCAACATCAGTCAATCCATTTTGAATTGGAGTTATTTGAATAGTCATTAAGTTAATTTTGAATTTTATAATGTTTAAATTAATTAAGTTGCAAGTTTAATCAAGTTTCAAGTTAAACTCAAGTATAAAATGAATTCAAATCCAATATTTTTATGTTAATATTATTTTGATTGGAAGGAAAAAGATATATATATATATATAGAGAGAGAGAGAGAGATTTTTGATAAATTGAGATTAAACAAATTTAATTAATAAAAACTTGGTTTATTAATTGTCATTTTGAGTCAAGTTTAAGTTTAGACTTGACCAAACTCAAATTGAGTTCAAGCTTAGAAATTTTGGATTGAGTTTGATTTAGATTTCAATAATGTATATCATCTTAACTTGACCCTCATATATCCCAAAGAAAAATTACTTTTTTTTTGGAACAATATCAAATCCGATATCTATAATTTTTATAAAAATTTAATTTTGCATCTAAACTTTAAAGCAGTTAATTTAATATCTAATTAAATTTTTCATGACTATTTTTGTATCTTTAAACACTATTTGCTTTGATTTTTGGTGTGAAAGAGACAATACATGAATAGTAGATGGTATTGAGAAAAGTAGTAAAAATTTAATAATAAGCTACATTTTTTGCTTTGAGAATAGTGCAAAAGGTATTAAGAAGGTTGTAAAAATAGCAACAAAAAAATTGAATGAATACTAAAATGACTGTCTCGGAGTTCAGGTATTAAATAATAGTTTTATGCAAAGTTGAAGTACAGAATTTAACATTTGTTTATTTATTCATTTTAAGTTTTAGCACATACGCATGGAATGCGGCAGCTAGTAAGATATATAGTCCATAGTCAGATGCAAAATGCTTTACTAATAATTACGGTTTAAGCAGTTTTGTGCGTTCAAAAACCACCTACTTTGTATGAAAGAAATTAACGTCATCCTATCACCTTCTTAGCCCACAACCTTAACTTTTTTTTAACCTGACAAGACAAAGGTACCGATTTAGGGTTTGCTTCGTCTTTTTGGGATCTTATTTTTATATTTTTAAATAGATATTTGTTTAAAAATAGATACAAATAGAAATAGATATTTTTACTTATAATCAAAACAAATAAATTGGATATAGCTAGCTAAGATAAAAATAAGATACAAACAATAAAAAAATTGAGAGTTTTATGGTGAAAGCAAATGGCATATATATTTGGTGCTACGTCTGAGTGCAAAACAGCCATTCAAATTCCAAATATCTCTTGAAGACTTGAACTGCAATAAAATTAATGTTTTCCAGTGAATATCACTACTTTCCTTTTTCTAACTATAATATAAACGCACCCTTGGGTTTGTGCATTCAGAATCTGTCTTCAAAAGAGAGCATTTAAACCTCGAAATGTTAAGAGAAGACTGCTTTCAAATCTTTGTATGATGATTTTAATTTTTATCCTCCATAAAAATAATAATAAAGAATTAATTAGAGCAATATATTCAAAGACAAAGGCAAATAAAAAAAGAAAAAAAAAACGAAGAAAAAAGCATCATAATGGTCGACCTCATAGGACCTTAGGGTTTACAAGTTAGATTGGGTTGGATTCCTAATAAAACATAACATGAGCTAATCAACAAGTTATATACTAAAAATTAATTCGTAAGCCTATTTGTTGATCCTCCAACTATTTCATTAATTGATCCCCGGTGGCCATTGCTAGTTGACCTTGCTGCCTTCTGACTCGTTATTATCATATAAGTTCTTTAAGTTTCATCATTTAACTGTTTAACGCACAATAATTTTATTTTAAATCATTCATGTTAGTTTAGAGTATTGTTTCATATTTCTCCTCTTAAATTACTAAGTCTGATTTTCAATCACATGTTATGTCAAAATCTATAATTCAAAGATTTTTGTTATTATATAATATTTATACTGAAATAATGTCTTATTCATGATCCATAATTTTTTACTACAATTATAGTCTAGAGGGCATGCTTAATTAAAATTGGGAGGATATAAAGGAAAAGGTTGTTCTAAGGTGGAATTTAGTACCTCGTTATCTTAGCATCAGATAAAAGGCAAATCTTGGTCTTGTTTCAAAATTCCATTTGCACTTGATCTCAATTATTTTTGCCCCATATTTCAATTCCATCCCAATTTTAGGAAGGAAAAAGAAAAAAAAAAAGAAGAAAAGACAATCCCAACAAAAACCTTTTAATAAGTTACCAAACTTACAAAAGGACAAGGTTAAGAAAGGTACTTTATTACAATAATTCCACACATGTCTCAATTTCGTCTCGTTGGAAAACTCTCAATATTGAGTATCTTACCATTTAAAAGAAGTTGACCCTCTTTTCCACTCGTTGAGACAATAGAAAAGGTTGTTCTCGGCTCCTACACTTCGTCATATGTAATAAAGGGGAAATAGAAGTCCAATTCAAAGAAAATATAAAAAAGTTATAATAGTTATTATAATATTCATTTGGTATAAAAAGTAAAACAAGTAATTATTAAAGGAAAAAGTAAAATATCTATAATGTTCCATGTATTTATTATAGAGAAAGGATAATTGTATAGATGATATTTTCAAGACATGGTATTTATGATCAAGTAGAAAAATAAACTATTGATAACAATTCATGAGATGGGGACGTAAATTGATATTCATCATTTTACATAATAGCAATTTATTATTAATTATCACTCTTCTCATGTGAACACTATAATAGCAATTTTATATGTACAAAAAAGGAATGAGTAGCTATATATCCATATCATGTGCATGGGCTGGTAGTGTTAATCTCAAGGGTTACCTTAACTGAAATAAGGTAAAGATTTGGAATTAACTAGATGGTTACTTATGAAGTAGATGAAGATTTGAAGTAGTGAAAAGCTTGAGTCTTTTCTAGGTTCATGCAACAAAAGGGGTTTTGACCTTCTATTTATAAAAGAAAAAACATAGTCGCATTGTTAATTAAAAACTTTCCCCTGACCCCCCACCCCCTGATTGTTGGAAGCATACTTAAGTAACTCAATTAGGTCCAAAATATTTGCACTAAGAATTAATTAAATTCTCTATATTTATAATCTAAAGTTAGATATCTCTTAGGATCGGTCCGAAACAAGAGCTGACCCAAACCGTCCTAGCTACAATAGGTTGAGCTATGGACCTGGCGGATCCTTAAGGGTCCCTAATTAAAAAAGAATAAACAAAAAATTAATATGATGTTATTATTATCAAAATAAAAATAAGTATAGAATAAAAAATAATATAAAAGTTAAAATAGTAGAAAAGTTAAATGAAGTAAAAAATATTTAATGTTTGACTATTTTCTATGTAAATAGAAATTATTAATTATTCATTTACAATATTTAATGCATCGTTTACAATAACATATATTATAAATACAATTTAAAGCCACTATATCTTAGGTTTTTATTTAGAGTTCTACTATTACCACATTTGGTATACTAAAATAATTTGGAATGGATTGGAATATAATGGGTTCCAAAATGATAAATCAATTCTTATGTTTAGAAGTATACATAGATTGAAATGGCTATAGGATATATTTGTTGGAAATGGTCCTAGCAATAAATTCAAGTTATAAATATACAATAGGATAAAAGAGTAATTATATTGCATGCAATTAATAAGGTAGGAACGCAATCGTGATTCTGCCTTTGAATTGAATTCCCTTTCAAAGCTGGAATTGTCGATTCTAAGGAATCACGATTTCGGCTCCAAAAATGCATCCAAACATAAGAAATGGAATGAAACCCAGAATTCCGGGTCCATTCCTATGTACTAAATATAAGATAAGAGAATGATCATAATCTAAATAATGTGAAACTTCTTTTTAATTCTTTTATAAATTCTACTTCTTTATGGCACATTTACTCGAACGTAATAGAGAGCGAATACAATAAATATTCCGAGAATTACTTGCACAAATAAAGTGGACATAATTATTACCTTTAATCTCTCTATTCCAAGGGACAACCTACAATTTGTGTGTGTGTTTTTTTTTTTAATTACCTTCCTATTCCCTCTCCAATGAGAATAAAAATTCAAACAATGCTATTATTCTACCCCTAGTAAATTTAGTCATTAACAAAAATACCATAACAGCACACAAACCCTCTTTTTTTTTTTTTAATACATCTGTGTCATTCTTTATTTATTTTCTTATTAAGATTAGCAAATCATGTAGAAATCTACTATGCATATATATATAACATGTTACATATAAGTCATAACTTGTATATATAACTTATAAGTAATATATATTGATTATATGTTATATATATATATTCTATATATGAATTATAGAATTATATATATGAAAAAATAAAGTGTATTGGTAAAATATATAAGCTGTGTCTATAAGTTATAAATTATACATATATGTTATATTTTATAAGTTGTATTATATATAAGTTATAACTCATAACTCGTATCTATAATTTGTAAGTTATATGTATTAAGTTATATCTCATATAGACTAATTATAAGTAATGTTTTATATATTTAATTTATATAAATATATAATTTATGAGCGATATATATATATATATAAGTTAGATAAAATATTAATTATATATATAAGCGATGAGTTATATATATAACTCAATCTAAAAAATATAAATATATAATATAGAGATTATGAATATATCAACTATATATTATATATATTATATAAAGGAGAAATAAATTGTGCATTGATAAAATACATAGGTTGTATGTATAAGTTATAAGTTATACATGTAAGTTAGATTATATTTATATAAGTTATAACCCATATATATAGGTTATAAGTTATATTTGTTTTATATTTTATAAGTTACAAGTTTTTGTGTGTGTGTGATGTGCGCGCGCGCGCTCATAATAAGTCATATTTCATATATATAAGTTATAAGTTATACATATGGGTTGCATATGTATAAGTAATATAATATATCATTTTTATTTTATAAGTTATGATTTACATACATATATATATATATGTTTAAACAATATAAGTACATAATCCATATATTATAAATACTGCATAAATGGTAAATAAATATGGCAGTGATAAAATATATAAGTTGTATTAAGAAGTTATATACATATATATTATATTTTATAAGTTATATACATATATATGTTATATATGTTGTGTGTGTGTGTGATGTATGAACTAACACATAATCTATATATATTTGTATATGTGTGAGTATCCCATATATCATATATAAATTATATGTTTATATATAATATATTTGTTATGAATAGCATATGTATGTATATGCGTGAGACTATGGGCATGAGTATATAAGTATACTCATGTAACTTCTTGTTTTTTTTTTTTATAATAGTCAAATAAGGGTATAATAGTAACTTTAATTTTATTTCCAGTTTAATACTTCAATTAATAAATTAAAGTAAATATTGAAATATGCATTCTTGATAATTAAACTCTAAATGAAGTAAATATCAAAATACATTATTTCTAGTCTATTACTAGTAATATTATTCCTATGTCATAACTTTTATATTCCCTCTCTATTCCATTTATCCAAGTATATAAGTCATTAGAGTGTTACTCTAGTCTCATATTGTTAATAGGTTAACTTAACAGGAATGTGTTTGTGTATAAATAATTGTGCATCATTGATAGTATTAATTGAGTATGGGCTAAAGAGTGGCATTTTCTTATATCCATTTTATATATTTACAATTTTATTATTTTAATTTAAAAAAATTCTTGCTTTAATTTTTTATTTTTCTCTAAAGAGGACAGTCAGAACTATCCTTACAAATCCCTACATAGGGCGCTTATAGGTCTTTTAAAAATGGACTCGGACCTGGCAAATTGGATCCCAATTCGGACCACACAGTATTCACAATATGTCCATCTGCAATGGAAAATCTAAAAGTGTATATTTAATTCAACATCCTATATAGTATATGGTTTTTAATAACTACTTTTCAACGAACATGCTAAGTTACAAAGATGGTAAGGACAGCTAGGCATTTTTTTTTCCTTTTCAAACTAATATTTTATCATGAAAGAAACATTATAGATAAGTTCATAATTTTTCTTGCATGTGAACATGGAATCAAAAAGTCAATTAAGAAGTTTATAATAATTATATAGAGCAATCATGTTATATAGTTGTATATGCTGGGGTTCTACTTGAAGTAATCACCATGTATCACAAGAGTCTTGCACTTTTAAAGTATTGATGAGGATGTCACACTTGATTGAAAAACGTGGAAAGTGTAATATACAAATAATTAATCTACAATGAAGAGTAGTATTGTAATAAAATATTGTTTAAGAGGGTATTTTTATTGTGTAACAAACGGATTTGGACTAGAAGAAGTTGTTCGCGAAGAACGAGAAGGGGAGGACTTAGGCCACCTATAAGTAGCCAGCTTTGACATGCAAGGCTGCCAGCATTTATGGGAACACCGAAGGCTTTATGCCAGCTTTGAAGCTTCAAGAGATTTGTAAGAAAATTTGTAAAAGATGGCAGTATATAGGGAAAACCGAACCAAGGATCCCAACTTATCTATCAAGGTCGCCAACTTATCTATCAAGGCCACCGGCGTTTACGATGAAAGCTGCCAGCTTTCTACCAGCTTACATGGAGAAATTGTACTTCTTCGAATCTAAGCCGCCAGCTTGGTTCCAGGTTATATTTCCACGAAATAGAACATCTTTTCTTTATGCTAGGGTTTCCTAATTCCTATATATATATATATATATCCTCAGTTCTTTAGTTTCTTCCTCACATCTCTTCCTAAGGCAATACTAGGTAAGAACTTCCTTTCAAATCTCTTTTAGGTTAAGTTTTGATTAGATCTTGATTTCTAAATATTGTTTTCAATTGGTTTTGTAAGGAATCAAGTGATTGGAGACAAACTTTGGGTACTGTTAGATTGTGAGTTCTTGGTGATCAAGGAAGATTGGAAATCTCATCCTAGGTAAGATATGAATCTATTTTATCTTTATGGTATCATCGAAGTAGTCTTTTCTGATTTATGGTTTATGTTATGTTGTGGAAGGAATTCTAAGGTTCTAGTGAACTTTGGAGAAAATCTTGTCTATTGGAGTTTCCAGTTAGCATACCAATTGAGGAGGGTAGTGTATGAACCTAGATCTTAGTCTTGTTAGATTAAGGTTTGGTTTATCTTGAAATTCGATTATGTATATGGTTGTGTTGAGATGATTTTGTTTTGTAATCAAGGTTTTGTTGATATTAGGATTTTGTGAAAAAGTTAATCTAGGTACGACTATGCCATGCTTGTTGTTTGTGCTTGTAGGATTAAATTTGTAAAACTTGACTTAATCCTATTGGACTTTAATGGAATTGAGTGTTGCTTGTGATTAACTACAGTTAGTAAAGACCACACAGTGTGTTATACTAATGCTAGTAACTTGATGATCTTTATGTAGCATTGCGCCGAGTGGAGTTGCACCTAGAGATGATTCTGATAGTTTAGGAGTAGTGTGAGTATGACACCCTGAGTATGTGAGAGATTCCCAACACCATATATGTATGTAATTACCTATTTTCTATATTGGATGTTTTTAGGGATTCATGAGATACTCCGGGTTTGGAAATAGTGTACAATAGTTATAGACTGTGTTGGTTGTAGACTAATTAATGATAACAAATTTATGATTGTTGCATTAGTTATTAAGTCGCGTGTGATATAGCTTGTTGTTTTTTCATATGCATGTGGTTTCGGTTTGTTATACTGGGCGTTTTTTGCTCAATCCTTATTCTTTTTCAAGTACAAGTGAAGATCCAATTATGTATGATCTGACGAGTTATGATGTATTCGTGGACTACGGGGAGAGCAATAGTGGATTTAACCATCCTGCTGATAATTAGATTGGTTGGATTAGAGATAGTGACTTGAGAAGAAAATACTATATTTTAATTAGCTTTCTTTGAGACTTTTAATATTTTAAGGACTTTCTTATTATGTTTAAGTTTGGATTTTTAATTTATGACGTAAGTGAATTGAGGAAGTTATATTTCTTTATAGTATTAAAGTTTTTTTAAAGTAACCTTATTGTCAGTAACAGATGATAAATGGAATATATATTTGTGGATTTTATTAACTTACAGCCTTAGTGTGTCTATTTTTGTTAAGGACACGTAGAGGGCTGATAACGTCTTTAGGTTAGGGCGTTACAAAAAGAGTATTGGAAATGAAGAATAGATAGTCTCATTATGTATATTGCACAAGTAATAATTAAGAGAGCTTGAGAGATAAGATAATCTCATTTCATGCTTATCATGAATGAACTTTCTATGGCTCAAAACTTGTATCTATCCCCCTACTTCCATAAGTCCACTTGGGAGAGGTTGGATACAGATGAATTAGTCTAATCCACGTTTTGAGCCCATAAAATCAAATCTTTTGGAATTGTTCCTGTAAATGAACTAAACTTAGTATACCCTATCTCTTATCCCCAACTAGTTTGACCCATATAGATAATATACTTATAAATATAATTTTAAAGCCCTCTAAAATAACTAATTATTTACTGTATTTAAATATATTTTCAAGAAAATTATATGATCAATTTTCATCTTATATTAAATGGATTTATCCTTTTTATTTGAGGTTATTATGGTTCTTATTTTTCTTATATCACATTCAATAAATCTTGTATATAACTAACATAATGGAAAAGAACTAATGAAAAAAACCTTTTTTTTTATAGCCATTACAATAAGAGCGAGATTCGAACCTCGTACCTCTCATTTGAGATATCAAGGGAGATGTCACTCAATTACATGACCATTGATATGGAAAAACTTGTGGAAATATTATAAATATAAGGGTTAATGACGAAAATAATACATGAACTTTCCCAAAAAGAATAACTATGTACCTAAAATCTGGTTTGGAACAATTTGGTATTCGAACAAAGTTTTCGTTGACTTTTTTTATATATGAATTTTGGTTTTGCTAATTTTTGTACTTAATTAAAGTTTTCGTTGATTTTTTTCATACTTGAAGTAAGTAAAATGAGGTATGAAAAAAATCCATTAAAAGTTTTTCCACGTAGTAAAATTATTAAAACCAAACTTTAGGTATAAAAAAAATCAATAAAAACTTTATTCAAGTACCAAATTGTTCAAACCAAATTTCATGTACCTAGTTATTATTTTTTGTAAAAGTTCAGATACTATTTTCGTCAATATCCCTAAATATAAATAACTTAAATAGAACACTTAAAATATAAATCATTTGTCCGAATCTTAGCATTATTAGGTTAGCGGATTTAAACCACTCGACTAGCGGACAAAGCTTCATTAAATATTTGTCCAAACATAGATAATTTCTAGTATAATTTCCATAGATAAAAAAATAAAGCAACAAAAGTATTGATTATTCATTTTACAAGAATGAGTTTATTGGGATGTATAAAGTTTTTCGTTTTTATGATTTAAAGCGTACAGCGACCACTTTGCTCAGAAAAGTAGCAATATGTTTAATTAACTAATATCTATTTATGGAAGCGTATCTGTAGCGGACTCCGAATCCATATTTATTTCTCATCTGGCGTCCTTGGTGAACTACATCGATGCCCAGCATTTTGGCCAAACAACTTGGTAAAATGGCTAGAGTGGCTTCTATTTACCAGTTAGAAATTTTCGAGAGCTATCGCAAGGAGCAAGCATTTTTAATGGTCAATTTGAATTATCTGATTTTTATTTATTCTAATTTATATCATATTTTATTTTTATATCATTTATATATGATCTATTTGATTTGTTTATATGTAAAAATGCTTATTTTTATATGTATCTATTTTTGACAAATAATCTGTTTGATATTAATAAAAATAAGATGTCAAAACGACCTAAAAACAACGAATCAAATGGACCCTAAGTTACGAATCACATGTTCAACTTTTAACAACAAAAACTAGGATTTTGTCTAGCTTGTTACATGCATATGCACATATATATATTATAAAATATATACATTATTTATAGATGTTAATTCCTTATAATACGTACAATTAAAATGTATAATTGTACAAAACAAGTGAATAATAGGCTTGTAGAATTTTACATCTAAACTTATAATTTTACCACAATTCTAATCTATACGATTTTACATCCGTTTTGTTTTAGGAAAACCTAATAAATTAAAACTCATAGAATCATGTGAGTTGACCGAAGATTTTAACATTCATAAGTTTTATATTATAAAATAATTTGTATTTACATAATTAGTTTCTAACATAAGAGGTAAATATACCACCTACTCCTCCATCAAATGTATAAGATAATATTATGACATCATATGGTTATGTAAGAGGCATCTAATCACATGCCTATAACCTAATTTGTGTGATTTACCCCTACCATGAGGTCTTCTTCCATGGCACAAAAACCCTCTACTTGGTATCAAAGCCATGTTATCTATATATCTTATGTAACATTCTTTAAACTCAGCTCTCCTTGATTTTGATCTCTTAAACTTGTATGTGGCTTATGTTATGATTGTCCAACTTATTATTAATGAAGTTTATGGTTACGTTTATGTTATATATGAATCATATACTTTTGAAGAGATATATTATATGGTTTAGAGTTAATGCTTTTTATTAAAGAGTACATAAAAGATCAGACGAAAGAAATAAAAAAAGGTTAAGAAAATATAAAGTTAAGAAAAAAATTCATAGTACAATTAGAAACTCAATTAGCACTACATTTCGAAGAACCAAGTCCAAGAAATAGGAATTATCCAGTTCAACAAAGAAAGGAAGAAATTTATGGAAATCTTCGAGGAGAATATAGGACTATAAAATTTCTAAGACAAAAGGTAAAATATTGTGAAGATAATATAATTAGAATGAGTTTGTAATATTATGTCTACAATTATTGAAGTACTTTGGGGAATTTTTATTATTTATATTTTGTCATTAGTACTAGAAGAAATTTTTAATATTGGAGAATTTCTTTTAGACCCAAAAGGACATTTAAGGTTTTATAATTAGTGGAATTATTGGTTAGATGAATAAATGACTCATAGGCTTATTTGATATATAATCCGGTATAAGGATATAAGAACTTTGTGCAAAATATAGAAAAGCATTTAGAAAGGTTGAACCAACAAAAGAAAGAAATAAAAAAAAAAAAAAAGATTAGAAGGGTGTATAAAGAAACCTAATATAATTTATGCACAATATAGGCATATATTAGACATAATTTGCATAAGAGAGAAATAATAAGGTATAATAGACTTATAAAATACTATAAAAGGTTAATGAATAGTATGATGGAATAATGCAAAACCATATAGAATATGTAAAAAGAGATAAATTGGTAGTAAAAAGATTAGAAAATTATATAGAGGATAGAAAAAATGGAATTAAATTATTGGAAAATAGGTATAAGAAAGATTGAGAAGATGTTAGAAAAAGGAAATTTTTTCAAACAGAATATGAAGAAAAAGGATTTTTAAGAAATCGCTAAACAAATCTTGAGATAATAGACCTAATGGAAAAGGATATAAAAAGAGTAAGATGAAGGATAAGTTATTATGAAGAAATGATAAACAGCTTAACTGTATGATGAGCAATTATGACAAAGTATTATTAGGAAATTATAATAAGAAAGAATTAGATTTCATATTAGCATCAGAAAAGATAAAAATTTTAGATGCAAAGGAAATTGAAAGGCATATATATAGTTTAGACATAGAAATATAGTATATTTTAAAAGACATAAGTGAAAATAAAGAAAGAGAAAAGGTAGAAATACTGTTAGCAAAAGAAAGATTTTATAATTGTTTAAAAGAAGGTTTTGAAAAATATTTAAAAGATATAAAAGAGAGGAAAAAGATAACAAGTCAATTAAAGTGTCTAGATGGAAAGGATTAAGAAAAAATTTAAGTGGTTAAATTTAAAAATTAAAGACCAAGAAAGGAAATGAGTAGAAAACTCTAGCTTTTCTGATCTATGTTACTTTAAAGATTTCGATCATGATTCACATACAAAAAATAGACAATTAAATAGCATTATAGATTTGATTATATCTTTTAGTATATAAGTTCACAACAATATAGATAATTTATACAAGGCTCATAATCATCTAGGAGAACAGATGGTAAAGAAAGATAAACAAATAAAGGAAATCTTAGAAAAGTTGAGCTATATAAAAGAAACACAAGGAGACATAGATAAAAAGCTAAGACATTTAAAACACCTAAAGAAGTTCGGCAAACCTATAAAAGGGAAGTCATAGAAAGCCAAAAATTAGTCATAAAAGAAGTAAAGAAAGAAGTAAAAAATTTAGAAGAAATTAGTAAAAGAACAGAAAATATAATAAAAGAAATTAAAAAAGCCTTTATAGGATAAGTGAATTAGAAGTAAGTATAAATTATTTGACTTTTGTAGATTATACAAAGGGATTATATGATGATAGAGAAGGATTAACATCAAGGGACTCATAAGGCAAAATAAAACTATAATAGCACTATTAGTAAAATTACATATAGAAGTAGAAAATATAAAATTAAGTGTAAGCAAGTGAAAACAGCTATTTATTGAATGGAAAGAATTGAAATATCATAAACCTCTTATCAAAAGGAATTAGACCAAATAATTATAAGTTAGAAAATATCAAAGTAGAAAAGAAAGCTAGACCAAAAGCATATTTTCAAAAAGGAGAGTGGAAGACCTTGAGTAAATAAAGGATAAAAAAATGAGTAGATTTAAAGAAGAACAAAATGAAACGATTGGAATATTAGAGGAAGAAAATGTAAAAGAAAAGAAAAACAATAGGTATAATAGAAAGCACAATGAAGGATTTTTAAATAGACTTAAACCATTTCAGGGAGAATCTTATACACTTCAACCATCCAGACCAAGCACAAGTTCAATAGAAAGTACTTCTAGGATAGGAATTTTAGATAAAATAAACTTTGGAAAAAGGAAACAAGGGGATCATATCATACATCTAGAGGAAGTAGTAGATATTAAAAGGATGTAGAAATCTACTCTAATCGCGCAATAAGCTTGGTAAAACCTTAAAGGTTATATAGCAATTAAGTTAGAGTACGGGATTGCTCATATCAAACAGAGAAGGAACAGTCTCTGTAACAAAGAATCCTTTGAATATAAAGCTTATTACAAAAGAATCATTAAGAAAACTAAAAGAATTTGGAAAGATATTAGTTCATTTAGGATTAATAGTAATAGGAATAAGAGGATTAACCAGGGAAAAGCATTGATTCTTTTAATAGATAAATCATGGGAAGATATCAGAAAAGTTGTGTTTGCAATTATAGAAGTAGATGTAAATAGTGGAAAAGGATTATTGTGTACCAAATCTCATGATTTCCCTTAATAATTTAGGAAATATAGAAATAGGTGTACAATCTAAAGGATATGAAGACTATATAAGGGAAAATTTATTAATAGACATACGATTTATTTGTAAAACTACAAATAATGGTGAAGTATCTTATAAATTAAATATAAAAGGAATAATAGATGCAATGGCTTCAAAAGGAATAAACATGATAGAACCATTAGGAATAGATTCTTCAATATTAGAAGGAGAAGAATGGAATTTAAGCAAAAATTTAAAAAGAAAAACTCAAAGAGTTCCAACCAAAAGCTCAATGTATTTGAATCCAGATGGATCGTACTCATTGAGATTCAAAAACTATCAAGATAAACAAAAGTATATGGAAGAGGAAGATGATGAATTAGTAGATTTTAGTCAAATTTTGGAAAGAAGAGAAGACATATCAATAATGAATATAATGGAAGAAATAGATATATCAAGTTGGAAAGGAAATGATTGTGTTAAGGTAACCTTAAAGAAAATAAAAGATCTAAACAATTTCATGAAAAGAGGAGAACCTAAAAAGAAAAAAGATGAAGAATGTAAAGTTAATAATGAGAAAGAAGAAGAAAGTCTTAGACCAATAAATTATTAGAAAATAAATTTTTAATACCACAAGGAGAAGATACATTTCTATATGAACTATGGCTAATAGAAAAAGAGATTATGAAAGAAGACTATATAGTTAGATTTAAAGAATTAGTAGAAGAAGGAGAAATTTATGAATATAAGAAAGAAGGAAGATTAATTGAAAAGGAGTTTGAAAAATTAGCAGTAAGATAATGGTGATAGAAGAAGAAGATGAAGAAGAAAGGAAGAGTCATATTTCTCATAATATAATGGCAAATTTAGAAGAAACAGGATCTAGTGGGCAATCATCTCCATCAGTAGTTACAGGAGTAGGACAAACAATGTGGGAAGGAGTCCTAAGTAGAGTACCTTATATCCAATACACAGAAAATAATAATCAAGGGTATAGGAGATATAAAGGAAAAAAGAATGCCTTTTGAAACATGGGATATAAAATTTTGATAGATGATGGCAAAATTCTTACATTTATGCTCATGATCCACAAAGATGGGGGTCTTTAGTAAATGACTGGACACATTTAGTTGTGAGAGTGTGGAGAGATTCACCATTAATAGATGAGGAAGATGGAATGTATATATACTTAGAATTCTTTTTAGGGGAAACTACAAGAGCAAGTGGGAATCATATAAAAAGAATTTCCCTCAATTTTTTCCACAGGATAAAGCACCAGGAGGTAATCCTCTTAGTTTTTGTGCAAAAATAAAAATAATATTAACAAGGAAACACCTAAGATAGGAGGAATAGACCAACAAAGGGATACAATAAAGAATTTAGAACAGCTATAGATAAAGAACTAGTATTACATTAAAAGATATATCTAACAGTTTGTCTATAATTGTACTATAGCATGATGTTACTATGAAAAAAACATAGAAGATAAGATATTTTTAAAGTTGTCAAGGCCCGCCCTAGGGCTAGGCCTTGAGCCAAAATTAGAAAGAGACAAAATGGATACCATGTATAAGTAAGAAGATAATTGGTCATATTTCTTTGCCCGCCGCAATACTTACATTACTTTTATACATACATCATGTCCTAATTTTTTTTTCTTTATAAAGACATAAGTACAAAATACGTAGTTATATGTGTTGTAGGCTTCGCTCTCAAAATACCCCTGGTCATGATAATACCCCCTAATCTTCCGCCATACCTAAGGATAAACAAGTATCCCCTCAGCTCACTGTTGAATTAAGTGAGTGGATAAAAAATAAAATACACAACAAAATAGAAATACATATAAAAACTATAGAAACAGAATAGCTATGCAATAACTATATGTCATGCTAATGCACATGACATGTATTGATACCAACATCCTAGCCCAGCCTAACTTTAATCCGATTAGTTAACATCTCAAGCATCTGGATAAAAAATTCTAGGAACCTAGAGCTAGAAGGAGTAGTCAGGAAGACACCTTATAAATTCAGCCTGGCTGACTATACTAGTCGTTAGAAAATTGACTTGCAAATGCATACCGTACCTGTTAGAGTAGTAAGAAATTAATTTATCAATGCAAACTATATATCAAAAATCCAGCATAACAAAATCACAATTCTGAAACTATGGCTCATAGGTCCTCTTTATTGCCATGTCATGAATGCATTAACAATAAAAAATGGCACAAATTTCATATCAACAAAAGATTATAATATCCAAATCATCCATAGATTAATATTTCAACATTATCATTTGGACCTCTATATAGGATTACACTTAAGTGAAAGCCTAAGGTCAATCCTTTAAAAATGCTATCAAATGATCAATCACAATTACAACTAATAGAGGAACCGCTCATAATTATTCAACAGCAAAAGCATACGTAATTCAAATCACGAAATTAGTAGACATAAGTCTACTATTGACAAAACACAAAATCCACTAACTTGGCATCTAGCGGTAATATTTCTAATTCTGAGAGTACGTATGTTCCTCAATTAATTCGCCTATTAATGTGATTGCCCTCATTAGTATTCATATATCATTTTTGTTTGTATATTTATTTATTGATAAATATGTTAAGTTAGGTAAATGTTGGATATGATGCGAAGGATTTTAGGTTCTAATGTAACTATATAAATAAAATAAATCTCATATCTTGAAAGGCATGTAAATAAATAAAATATATATATATATGGTGGACGTTAAGATAATCGAACAGGAAAGACTGTTAATAATTGATGGAAAGATCTTGGCACAATCAAGAATTTATAAAATGGAAGCTTATCAGATACAAAGAATAGTAGAGTTTAAATTGTTGTGACTGCAAATGAGATTTGGGATAGTGTATGATTGTTAAATTGTGTCATTTAGAAATCATAAGAGAAGGTTGATGATGACTAAAGCTACTGGGCACTAATTATTTGAATTAATAAAATTGAAAACTATAGGGTTCTTGTATTGTTTTCTGCCACCCTGGACTTTTCCATTTGCAAATTTGCAAGCAATGATATTTCCTTCCAAATAAGCTATATCAAGGCAGCAAAATATCCATATTCACTTGGGATTTCTGATTGAAATGTGCAATTATGTAGTTTCCGCCAGGCCAAGAATACTGTTCGTTTTATTACGTTAATATCTTAAAATAAATCCATAAATATCAATTAATAAACTAAATATTCATTAAATATAAATCTTTGTGGACATTTTTTTTATTTTCTTTTATGTAAACTATTTGGCTAATATAAAATCACTTTAGAAATTACATTATATAAACAGTGAGGTAACATTACTTTTAAATTGAATACTTTTGACAGATTGAGCATCCTTCTGTAAGTTCCCTTATATTACTAGAATGATAGAATATTATCTCCCCAAACTATTATTTCTTTATTACAAACTATGAGAGTGAAATAAATTGCCATAAAGCCCAGAAGTTACATTTATTATATTATATTAAAGGAATACTTATATTATGGTATGACAAGATTAATATAATTTTATAACAAATTTTTACAAAACAAAGATTATAATAAAATTATAAAAGATATTGTTTAGAGCTTACACGTGTGTGAACATAGATATTTCTTTTTTTCCCTATACGGAACGTTACCTGTGAAGACTCACAACTATGTTTCCACTACCCAAAGTATATGAACAGGAATTTAGATATCACCATGGACGGTTTCGAATTGCGAATCTCTCCAAACCATCCTCCGGCGGTTTTATACCCGAAAACCGGCCCGTTGGGGACGGTTATGAACCGTTGAAGGACCCGCCGCAACCGGCGGTTCCACCATTCTGACCCGCCATAAAAAAAAAAAAAAAAAACACAAACGCACATACACAGAACACGAAATGATTTTGGTGTTGGGGGAGGGGAGAGGAGGGGGTGGGGTAGAGGGCCGGGTCTGTTTTATTAAAAGAAAAAAAAAAACTTGATTCACAGTTTATGTGGAACCGGAACCGGAACCGGAACCGTCAGAACCGGTGGTTCCGTGGAACCGTGAACTGGTGGTTTCGATTCGGGTCTGGAACCGACCCGAACCGTGCCGAAGTCTACAGGAATTTAAAGGTTGAACTATTTTTTTAAATGTGATGCTTTCCTTACATTTACCAAGTATTCTCCCTAACGTGAGATCAAGTCTCACTCATCCTGATACGCAGCATAACACTTTACTACCATAATCTTGTAAATTCTGTAAACTTCTTAGTAATTGCATGCCCTAGTTTACAGCTTGGGTGTGTGAATTTCTCAACTATTTGAGTTACCTGAAATTCCTAATCCAAGTACTTTCCTAGAGACACGAACCTATCTAATTTAGGTATACTTATCTGTATTTCCTTTAAAACTGCCATTCTAGGATTACTCTCATGATCATGCCAGCTAGCAATGACTTCTATTGAGCAAATACTAAATGTATTCTTCACAAGAATTTCGTCAAACATTTGGTGGGCGAAAATATCACCTTACTTCAAATGCAACTCCAAGTGTCGCAACAACCCCATAATGCCACAATACTTCACCAACACAACAATAACACAATGGGAACAACAATTACTACTTAGCAAATTCAATACTAAAGTCAAACTTGGTTGAGACATTTCATCAAACACTTGGACCGCATTCTCCCAAGCACATAAATATACACTATAAATAAGCCCCAACTCCACAAACACTTCAGTACAATAGTAGCAGCAACAATGACAATACTAGATTCTACAACCCCAATCTTCTACTACAAGTACTAGATCTACAATTTCAACAAGAAGCACAATGGATCTAAGGTTTTCTACTCAGCACTTACCCTTGTCATAACCCAAAGCTCTAATACCAAAAGATGATACACTCCTAGCTTTTATTATGACATAGTAGGCCTTAAAACTCAGTTTGCAAGTAAAATAAAGATATAAATGGCATTATTAGGGGATATTACGCACCAATAATAACTTGAAAGTGGTTGTTCGCCACAATCACAATAGATTGACAAAAACTATTTGTTTAGCTCTCAAAAATGAAAGACAATACAAAGGAATGTTGAAATATAATATCTCTTCCTAGGGTTTTCGAACATAAAGGGGTATTTATATTAACCCTCCATAATGGCAAACTTGTAAATAATACAACTTAAATAAAAAAAATGCATGTGAGATACAAAACACTAGTCACGCCCTAGATAACAGGCGTCATCATCGTTCATGACAAAATTCTCCAATGTTGATAAAGTACACGAAACGGCCGTATTTAAAATAATGGGCACTATCATGGCCGTAGCATAAGCTATGATCTCCAAGAACCAAAATTTCAAACATTGATACAGGCTTCGTTACGTGCGTTATTTAGATAATGCCCTTTGTCATAGGCATGATGTCACCCGTGATCGCCTATATTTCCTCATTCTTCAATAGCGACCTAGCTCATGACTGTGATAGGCATGCTTCCTTCACTTTCTTCACATTTACCTTTTAATTTCCCACAAATTAACTCATGACCATTTATATAATACTTCTCATAATCACATAGGAAATCATACTCATCGTTATGATTCTAAATCTTCATCTTGCTTAATCGTTTGATGTGATCATGATAATTAATGAAGCAATTCTCCTTCTCATGTGTGGATTTGCAAGAATTTCTTGAGTTAGTCCTTGACTTCCTTTGATACAGGCTTTGTTAATGGATGATACGAACTACGCCAACCTGTGACGAAACCCTATATCAATACACTTGATTATCTAGATTCCCAAGACCCTCAAAATAGATGAAACCGCGACCCGTTGTCTATATAGAGACAAGAACCTTGGTATATGCAATGACGCCATAATTGGGGGTGAAAACCCCTTGATAAGTATGGATTTTGAACGCAACGAATTGGATTCGAAAGGTTCAAAGAAAAGTTCGTTCAAGAACTTCAAAGAGAAAATACTCTCAATGTGTAATTTGATATCTGATTCGTTGTTCAATACAATGGAGAACTATTTATACTAGAGACCATTTTTCCATGAAAAATAAACTATTTAATTAACTAATAAAAGCAAATAAAAAAGAAATGCGAAATAGAATTCGCATTACAAAGGCCGGCCAATTAAAGGCCGGCTGCCATCCTTTACACCACCGGCTTAGAAAGAAGGCCAGCAGCCTTCAACACTCAACGCTGGCTATCAAGGCCGGCGGCCTTCAGTCGGTGGCCTTCAACCGGTGCACATAAAGGTGCACTTCAACGCCGGCTCAAAAGTTCACCATCCTTCGTCCCGGCTTTGCCATCCGTTATCCCGGCTCCTTAAACATGAACTCCTATGATATTCTAAGTTTTCAAATCATCCCGGGTGAATTGCGAATGATTTTCCTCCTCTTGGATTTGATGAATTAGTCCATTCAATGCTTCTTTGAATCTTTTAGCTTGACTTCGAGTGTTTGGTCCAATTGGAACTTCGAGCAGATCCTTAACCCATCTTCTAGCTTGGTTGGCTTGGACTCCATCATTCCCCTCCTCTTGAAAAGTATTTGTCCTCAAATCATCACCTACATCAAAAGGACTCAGGTCAGTAACATTAAAAATAGCACTTACCTGATACTCACCTGGCAAATCTAGCTTGTAGGCATTGTCATTGATGCGCTCCAGAACTTGAAACGGTCCATCACCTCTAGGAAGAAATTTAGAACGCCTTTGTTCTGGAAACCTTTCTTTTCGCATGTGCACCTACACCCAATCATCGGGTTCAAACACAACTTGTTGCCGCCGTTTGTTGGCTTGCTTTGCATATTGCTTGATCCTTCTTTCTATGTTAAGTCTTGCCTTCTCATGAATTTGTTTGACAAACTCAACTTTCTTCTTGCCATCTAAATTCACAAACTCTTACACAAGTAAAGGAGATAAATCCAATAGAGTCAAAGGGTTAAATCCATATATAATCTCAAATGGTGAGAATTTAGTAGCAGAATGTATAGAACGATTATAGGCAAACTCAACATGTGGCAAACAATCTTCCCATGTTTTAATGTTCTTTTTAATAATTGCCCTTAACAAAGTAGATAAAGTCCTATTTACTACCTCGGTCTAACCATCAGATTGTGGATGACAAGTAGTAGAAAACAAAAGTTTAGTACCTAACTTACACCACAAAGTCTTCCAAAAATAGCTTAAGAACTTAGCATCCCTATCAGAAACAATTGTTCTAGGCATACCATGCAGGCGTACTATCTCCCTAAAGAACAAATCAGCAACATGTGAAGCATCGTCAGTCTTGTGGCATGGAATAAAATGTGCCATCTTTGAAAACCTATCCACAACCACAAACACAGAATCTCTGACATACCTAGACCTGGGCAATCCTAGCACAAAGTCCATTGAAATATCTACCCATGGTTCAGTTGGAGTAGGTAATGGGGTGTATAAGCCATGAGACTAAACCTTAGACTTAGCTTGTCTACAGGTTATACATTTCTCACAAATGCACTCAACATCTCTCCTCATGCGTGGCCAGTAAAAGTGCTCTTGTAAGACTCCTAAGGTCTTAGCTACTCCAAAATGTCCCATCAATCCTCCACCATGGGACTCTCGCACCAATAACTCTCTCAAGGAAAAATTAGGAATACAAAGTTTGTTCTCCCTGAATAGAAACCCATCATGCCTAAAGAATTTACCAAAGGCCCCCTTTTCACAACATGCATAATCTTTGCCAATATCAGAATCTAAAGCATACAATTCCTTTATATGTTTAAAACCAAGAAACTTAGCATCTAGAGTTGAGATTAGCATGTACCTTCTTGAAAGCGCATCAGCAACGAAGTTTTCCTTACCTTGTTTGTATCGAATGACATATTGAAATGTCTCAATAAACTCTACCCATCGTGCATCCCTCCTATTCAACTTGTGCTGCCCCTTCAAGTGCTTCAACGACTCGTGGTCAGTGTGAATAACAAACTCATTAGGCCACAGGTAATGTTGCCAAGTCTCCAATGCTCGAATCAGCCCATATACCTCCTTATCATAAGTGGGATACTTCAATGCTGCCCCTATCAACTTCTCACTGAAGTATGCAATTGGTCTCCTCTCTTGCATGAGCACGGCACCAATACCTACACCAGAAGCATCACATTCAATTTCAAAGGTCTTTGAAAAATCAGGTAGTGCAAGTAAAGGAGCATTAGTCAACTTCCCTTTCAATAATTGGAACGCTCTCTCTTGTTCTTCTCCCTACTTGAACCCCATATTCTTCTTGATGACCTCAGTGATCGGCGCGGCTATACTGCTGAAATCCCTCACAAAGCGACGATAGAAACTTGTAAGATCGTGAAAACTTCGCACTTGACTCACACTTGTGGGACTAGGCCACTCTCTAATCGCACAAATTTTCTTTTTGTCAACCTGTATTCACTGCACACTAACAACAAATCTAAGAAATATAAGTCTATTCGTGCAAAAAGTGCACTTTTTGAGGTTAGCAAACAATTTTTCCCTCCTAAGTACATCCAAAACATCTTTCAAATGTATCAAATGATCATCCAAGCTCTTGCAGTAAATAAGAATATCATCAAAGTAGACAACCACAAACTTGCCAATGAATGCATGCAAAACATGGTTCATTAATCTCATAAAAGTACTCGGTGCATTAGTTAACCCAAAGGGCATAACTAACCACTCATACAACCCATATTTTGTTTTGAAAGCGGTTTTCCACTCATCTCCCTCTTTCATCCTAATCTGATGATACCCACTCTTTAAATCAATTTTAGAAAATATGCAAGAACCATGCAATTCATCTAACATATCATCTAAGCATGGAATGGAATGTCTATACTTTACCGTGATGTTGTTGATAACACGACAATCGACACACATTCTCCATGACCCATCCTTCTTAGGCACCAAAATTACTAGAACTACACATGGACTCATACTTTTCCTCACGTACCCCTTCTCAATCAGCTCACTAACCTACCTTTGGAGTTCTTTAGTCTCCTCTGGATTGCTCCTATAAGCTGGTTTATTTGGAATTGAAGCTCCGGGTACAAGGTTTATTTGATGCTCGATACCACGAACAGGTGGTAATCCTTTAGGAATCTCCTCTGGAAAGACATCCTCAAAGTCCTACAAAATGGAAACAATAGAACTAGGTAAAGAGTTAGAAAAATCGTTAGTATTCAAGCATTCTTCCTTAAAAACCAGCAACAACATGGGTTGCTTCATCACTAATGCTCTCCTCATTGAACTCACTCTTGCCACACAACTCTCCTTTTGTAAGGCTGCACTCTTCTTTCCTCTCACCACCAAAGCTGGACCCCTCTCAGCTTGGTCTCTCTCGCTCTTTCTAGCCTTCCACTCTTTTGTAATTTCATTCTTTTTACCTTTCTCTTTTGATCTCTCGCTTTCTTTATTTTTCTCACTCTCTTTGTGTTTCCCTATGGATTGTTGCAACTGTATTTGATCATCATACACCTGTTTTGGAGTCATAGGCTTAAGAGTAAAACTCTTGCCACGATGAACAAGTGAATACTTATTCAAGAAACCATCATGTATGGCCTTCCTATCAAATTACCATGGCCTCCCTAACAGTATATGACATGCCTGCATGGGCACAACATCACACAACACTTCATCCTCATCTCTTCCAATGCGAAAAACAATCATAGATTGTTTATTCACCTTGGTTTCCCCACTATCATTAACCATTGCAATTTATATGGGGTGGGATGTTTAGTTGTCTTCAGCCCAAATTTCTCCATAATAAATGTGCCCACCACATTTGTGCAATTGCGCCGATCAATAATCATGCTACAAAGCTGGTTATTAATGTGGCAACAAGTGTGGAAAATATTTTCCTGTTGCACTTCAGCTTCCTCTTTCACCTACACATTAATACCCTTTTTACCACTGCTACTAGCCTCCTCATCAGCCTCTTCCTCAATCTCCTCATCAGTAGCATTCACCAATGATGGCATGGAGTCATGATCTGAATCACTATCTGTCACAATCTCCCCATTCTTCATAACCATAGTCCTTCTATTGTGGCATTGATTCGCTACATGTCCCTTTCCCTGGCATTTAAAACATTTGATATCTCTATTTCTAGGAATGGAATCAGGTTTACCTTGGCTCCCAGAGGTGGAGGCCTCTTGCTTTCGATCATTCTTCGGCTTGGTAGAAAAGGACTTCTCCTCTTTCTTCCATGTGCTAGTCTTCCAATTGGATGAACTAGAACTTTGGGAAAATCGATTATGGCTACTACTCTTTTTCTTCAATTGATTTTCCACCTTGATGGCCATAGGGACCATATCCTCCAACTCCACATAATGTTGGAGTTCTATAACATTTTGAATATCCCTATTCAATCCAGCCAGAAATCTTGCCATGGTACCCTCACGATCTTCTGCCATATTCGCCCTTATCACCATCATCTCCATCTCCTTAAAATAATCAGCTACACTCCTACTTCCTTGCTTGAGATTTTGCAATTTGTTGTGCAACTCCCTATAGAAGTATGCAGGGACAAACGAAGAGGGTCCGGCATCTTTTTGTCTGTCATCTGATAGCTAGACCTTCTTCATAACTCTCTTCGTCTCTTCCCATGTCTCAATTGGTAGCTCTCCATTCCTGCTCCTATTCAACAGCAATTGATCCCACCACACTATGGCATAATCTAAAAATTCTATTGCTGCCAATTTCACTTTCTTCTTCTCAGAATATTCATGGCAATCGAATACCAACTCCACCTTCTTCTCCCATTCCAAGTAAGCTTTAGGGTCATTCTTACCTTGGGATGGTGGTATCTTCATTTTAATATTGCCTAAGTTGTTGTCCTCCCAATTCCTATCACCTCTACCTTCCCAATGCCTAACTCCTCTATCTCCCCAAGTTCTGTTCCTTCTATTTCTCCTCCTATAATTGTCATACGACTCCTCATCTTTAGAAAATTCGTCTTCATTCCTCACTCCCCTCATTGGAGGAGTCTCCTTCCTACCCCCTTGAACATTACTCAATGCTAACTCCAACTTCCTATCAACCGTGTCATGGACTTCCTCCATTCCCTCTTTAAACAAGTGTCTCATTAAACTTGTCAACGCATCCATCATGAGTTTAGGATCAAAACCCCTAGAAAAACCTTCACAAAAATTCTTATCAAACATTTTGCTGCAAAACAGAAAACGTTAGAAATAAAAACAATTCCTCACAATTCACTCCCTTGCATGTATCACTTAATGGATGGATCCCTCAATCTCTCGTGTATGCACACAATCCAATAATTAACAACTCACAAATTCCTCTTTGTTGCTTCTTTTGGAACTAATTCCAAACCTTCAACAAACCCTCTTCGAAGAATTCAAAATAAGAGAAATCTCCAAAACTAATGAAACTTTAAAATCTAAAAATCAAACCTTTATGGCTATTTCAACTAAGAATGAAATCTACTATGATCAACAGCCCACAAGAGACTCAATTCAACTAACAACTCAAATCAAATTTTCCTTTCACTTTTTTTTGTACGATTTTTTTTTTAATGAATATGAATCAATACAAGATAAATCTAACAAGAAGTCAAATCGCTATAACAAATATCACTATGGAATCAATCTGAAACTAATTGGATATGAACGATTAGAGATTAGGGTTTAATATTGCCTCTCTCTAATCGAACTGAAATTGGTGATTTTGACAAACCTAAGGCTCTGATACCAAACTAATACGAACCACGCCAACCTGTGACGAAACTCTATATCAATACGCTTGATTATCTAGATTCCCAAGACCCTCAAAATCGATGAAATCGCAACCCGTTGTCTATATAGAGACAAGAACCTTGGTATATGCGATGATGCTGCAATTGGGGATGGAAACCCGATTGATAAGTCTGGATTTTGAACGCAACGAATTGGATTCGAAAGGTTCAAAGAAAAGTTCGTTCAAGAACTTCAAAGAGAAAATACTCTCAATGTGTAATTTGATATATAATTCCTCGGTCAATACAATGGAGGACTATTCATACTAGAGACCATTTTTCCATGAAAAATAAACTATTTAATTAACTAATAAAAGCAAATAAAAAAGAAATACGAAATAGAATTCGCATTACAAAGGCCGGCCAATTAAAGGCTGGCTGCCATCCTTTACACCGCCGGCTTAGAAAGAAGGCCAGTGGCCTTCAACATTCAATGCTGGCCATCCAGCCGGTGCACATCAAGTGTAATTTGATATATAATTCCTCGTTCAATACAATGGAGGACTATTCATACTAGAGACCATTTTTCCATGAAAAATAAACTATTTAATTAACTAATAAAAGCAAATAAAAAAGAAATATGAAATAGAATTCGCATTACAAAGGCCGGCCAATTAAAGGCTGGCTGCCATCCTTTACACCGGCTTAGAAAGAAGGCCAGTGGCCTTCAACACTCAATGCTGGCCATCAAGGCCGGCGGCCTTCAGCCGGTGCACATCAAGTGCACTTCAACACCGGCTCAAAGGTTCACCATCCTTCATCCCGGCTTTGCCATTCGTCATCCCGGCTCTTTGAACATGAACTCCTATGATATTCCAAGTCTTCAAATCATCCCGGGTGAATTGCGAATGATTTTCCTCCTCTTGGATTTGATGAATTAGTCCATTCAATGCTTCTTTGAATCTTTTAGCTCGACTTCGAGTGTTCGGTCCAATTGGAACTTCGAGCAGATCCTTAACCCATCTTCTAGCTTGGTTGGCTTGGACTCCATCAATGGATGTTAAGGATCAATTCCTATCAGTAAGCAACACTGAAACCTCCATTATATATTTTATTTTAATTGGTTGATGCAGAGTAGATTGTAGGCCTGTTCCTGGATAAATTAGACAAACTTGAAAAACCCAAGAAGAATAAATGCATATAGAGATGCAATCGAGGCGGGTTTGAGACGAGTCATATAAACCCGAACCCGACCCACTTCCCTATAGGATTACCCAGACCCGACCCGTGACCCTATAGGGATTTATGTGTAATTTCCAAACCCGCCCCTACAGGTTTATAGTCCTGACCCGCCCTTACAAGGTCATGGACCCATCCTGCCCTGCCCTATTGACCCAATTTTATTTTTACAAGTTTTTCTTTTTTTCCCCTTTTTCATTCTTTTTATTTATCATTTGTCTACTTGTCTTCATGGTATATTTTTCATTTTACTTATTTGTTTCAGTTTCTTTTCATTTGATGGCGAAGTTACACATAAAAAAAAGTCAATAAGCTAGACAATTGATTTTCAATGTATGATAATCAATTTATACCACAACATAGTAGAATTTACTTTACTTGAGAATTGACAAAGATACATAAATACGAATATTATCTCTTATTAATTATAAAAAAGCATGACGTTCTCAATGAGACAAAAAATAAATTATACAATCATAGAACTATAAAAATAATAATAATTGAATATATCAAAGTTTTGATGTCATAAAACTATTTTTTTTTCTTATTATTCTTAACAGGTCGAGTTGACCTATAGGGTCATAACTATGACCCAAACCTGACCCGTAACCCTACAAGGTCATAAAATGTTTTCCCAAACCCGTCCCATAACACTATAGGGTTTTTAGCGAGTTAGGCGAGTCGGGTATCCTATAACGTCACGCTAGTTGCATCCCTAAATGCACAGCCCATTTTCCGGAAATCATAACTTTTACCATACAACTCTTTTTTCTTATTATTATATATGCATGCAAATCTCTTTTTCTTCCATAACAAGGTGGTTTTTTCAAGCTCAAAAACTTTCATTTAGGGCCTCAAAACAAGCCTTAAAGTCTTAATTCTAATTTTTTGGACGCTTAGGGTTTTTTTTTTTTTAGAGATGTACAGAAGGGCTTTTACCACATAATAATATTCCAGAATTCATTAAGTAAAGATTTTCCTCAATTTTGTTTTAGTTTCTATGATTAATCATTGATTGATCTTGTATATTATGTTACTCGTTGCACCAATGGTGGAACTATTAAAACAACACTACATGTTGTCAAGATGTTAGACTCGGGTAGCTCACAGCTTATGGTTAAACACGCGGTTCGGAATGGGTTATTTGACCCGATAAAAGCCTCACTTTCAACTGAAACCCTAATTGCTTCTCTTCAGATAAGTCTTCTATGATCTCTCTCTCGTCTTTTCTTTTGAAACCCTAACCTATTATTTTTCAAACCCTAACTCTATGTGTTTGATTGCAGGTTTGTAACTACGAAGGATAATGAGACTGATTCGAGTTAGTCTCCAACTCCAAACATTAAGTATTTTTCTGTAAGCAGGGGAAGAATTCCCTTTTCTGCAAAACTTGTATTTATACTTGTATGTTTCGTACAACTGTCCATACATGCAATCTGTTTCCTAGCTGTTATCTGTGAGCTGTAATATGTCTATACTTACATGCAATCTGTTGCCTATCTGTAAGAACTTAGCTGTTTAACAGCTAGATCTAGTTCTAATGTAACTAATTAGTGGATATAATCCTTCATCCACTCTGGTTGCTTTCTGATTCTGCTGGAAATTCTGTTATTCGTAACAGATTGCTCCTTTTCTTGAAAAATAACCTTGTCCTCAAGGTTATAAGTGGAATAGATTTGGGAAAATTGGTCCCAATCTTCCCAGGAAGTGTCTTCTGGAGGTAGACCTCTCCACTGGACCAAAACTTGCTTGATTGGTCGGTTGTTTTTGAAAATGACCCTAGTCTGGAGTAGAACCAACGGTTGAATTAGCGGTTGGTTATTCAATGCCTCTGTAGGTAACTCCAATGAGTGCTCTGAAACTCCTTGTGCTTTTTTAAGTAAGGAAACATGAAATACATCATGTATCTTCGAATAAGCTGGTAACTGCAACTGATAAGCACATGACCCTATCCTTTTAACAACTGGAAATGGTCCATAGTATCTTTTGGAAAGTTTGTGAAATTTTCCTAAAGATAGAGATTTGTCTATAAGGTTGGAGTTTGACAAATACCAGATCTCCTGGTGCAAACTCTAAATGAGTTCGCTGTTTATCAGCAAAAAATTTCATTCTCTCCTGAGCTTTGGTTAGATTGGCTTTAAGTGAACTCAATAGATTGTCCCTGTCCAACAGCTCTTGTTCAACTGCATCCAATTTAGAAGCACCCCTTGTATAGGATGCTATAGTAGGAGGGGCTCTGCCATAAACCACCTGAAAAGGAGTAAGTCCAGCTCCTTCATGGAATGATGTATTGTAGGCATATTCTGCCCAAGGTAAAAAAGAGACCCATTTACTTGGGCAATCCATTGTATAGCACCTTAAATACTGTTGCAATGTTCTGTTCATTACTTCAGTCTGCCATCACTTTGGGGATGATAGGCACTGGTTGTAAGTAACTTTGTCCCACTCAAGGAAAACAATTCTTTCCAGAAATGGCTCATAAAGATAGCATCCCTGTCAGTAAGAATGGAACGAGGAAATCCATGTAGTTTAATCACCATGTGTAGAAATAAAGATGCTACCTTGGTTGCAGTGTAGTGAGTTTCCAGAGCTCCTAAATGACAGTATTTAGAAAGCCGATCCACTACTACTAAAATTGCTGTAAAACCTTGAGATTTGGGAAGTGAAGTAACAAAATCCATACTTACATCTTCCCAAATTTGTTCTGGAATAGGTAATGGACTTAGTAATCCTGCTGGGTGGCGAGTAGAATATTTGACTTGTTGACAAACTGTACAAGTCCTGACAAATTTTTCTACCATGGCACGCATGCCCTCCCAAAAAAATTCTGAAGACAATCTTTTGAATGTCTTCAAATATCCAAAATGCCCTGAGGAAGGGGAAACATGAAATTCTGTCAGTAATTGAGGAATTAATGGACTGAGGCACCAAAAATAGTCGGTTATGCAAATATAATAAATCATTCCTCCAAGTCAGATTATATTTGATTGGTTTCCCTTCCTTCATGGCAGATATGATTTCACAAAATTCCTTTAAGGAGTTGTATTCATCTCTCAGGTCTGAATAAAGGAAAATTTGGGCTCTGACCAAGCAAAATAAGTCCCTTCCTCTGAGTACTGTCTGGACAATGCATCTGCTACTTGATTGTCCACTCCTGCTTTGTACATGATAGTATAATCATAGCCCATCAGCTTTGATAAATACTTCTGTTGCTCTGGAGTCTGGATTTCTTGAGTAAGAATTTCCTTAAGACTGCGATGGTCAGTCTTTATGATGAAATGAGATCCCAAAATTATTGTCTCCATTTTCTCACAGCTTCTACGATTGCATAAAGTTCTCGTACATAAGCTGAAGCTTTTCTCAAATGAAGAGGCATTTTCTTGCTGAAGAAAGCCACTGGATGGTTCTTCTGTAACAATACAGCTCCAATTCCTGAACCCGAGGCATCAGTTTCAATAATGAAAGGCTCCTGGAAATTTGGCAATGCCAAAATGGGAGCTGAGACTAAGGCATGTTTAAGCTTATCAAATGCCTCTGTGGCCTCTGTGTTCCACTTAAAAGCATCTTTTTGCAATAAGTCTGTGAGAGGACTAGCAATTGATGCATAGTTGCGAATAAATCTTCGATAATAGCCAGATAATCCCAAAAAGGCCCTGAGTTGTTTAACAGAAATTGGAGTTGGCCACTTAGTCACAGCTTCAATCTTCTTGACTTCTGGTTGTACTCCTTGTTGAGATACAATATGTCCTAAATATTCAATACATGATTCTCCAAAGGAACATTTGGAATGCTTAAGATAAAAAGCATTATCTAGCAAAATTTGTAAAACCTGACCCAAATGTTCAATATGATCAGTCATAGTTCTACTGTAAACTAAAATATCATCAAAAAAAACTATGACAAATTTTCGAAGGAAGGACCTGAATATTTTGTTCATGATGCTCTGAAATGTAGCTGGAGCATTGCTGAGTCCAAAAGGCATTACAAGAAATTCATAATGCCCTTCATGTGTCCGAAAAGCAGTTTTCTCAATATCGTGGGGATGCATCCTGATCTGATGATATCCTGCACGTAAGTCCAATTTGGAAAATACTGAAGCACCATATAATTCGTCTAGTAACTCATCAATGGTAGGAATTGGAAATTGGTCCTTAATAGTGACATGATTCAAGGCACGATAATCCACACAGAATCTCCAAGTGCCGTCTTTCTTCTTCACCAATAGTACTGGAGAAGAATAAGGACTGGTGCTATGCTGGATGATTCCTTGTTGCAACATCTCTGTAACTTGCTTCTCAATTTCAGTTTTCTGAAAATGAGGATATCGATAAGCTCTGACATTTACTGGGCCTTTTCCATCTGGAATATGAATTTGATGTTGAATATCTCGAAGTGGGGGCAATGATGAAGGTGCTTCGAACACGTGAGAGAATCTGCCCAATAAAGATTGTAAGTCTTTATTGTTGGTGGTAGTCTCAGATGTGTTATCACAAACCTCCTGAGCCAAGAATTGGAAACAAGAAGCCACCTCGTCCTTTTTCAATAATCGATGAAATTGCTGGTGTGAAATCTGTTCTACTAACCCCTTTTGCCCCTGCAATGTTACTATCAATCCTTGATACATAAACTGCATGGTTAATTGACCATAATCAATAGTGACTGGTCCCAAAGATTGTAACCATTGAACCCCCAAAACTATGTCAGCGCCCTGTATAGGCAAAACATAAAAGTCATCAGAAAAACAAAATCCTTGAATGTTAAAATCAACAGACTGACATTTTCCTTGACTGTGCATTTTAGTGCCATCCCCAATGAGGACATTAAACTGAGGGGCTGAAGAAACGTTAAATGGAGTTGCTTAACAACTCTACTCTGCACAAAATTGTGTGTGCTGCCTGAGTCAACCAAAATGCCCACTGTTTTATTATTAATAACCCCTTGAAATCTCAATGTACGAGGTAGGGTTGAACCAGTTAGAGCATGTAACTGATAGTACAGTCATCACAATGATCAGAATGATCTGCAACAGAAAGATCATTTGTATCATTATCCATGTGGGTAAATTCATCTCCCTCATCATCTGTGACTAACAGAAGGAATTTGGCTTTGCATTTATGATTGCGATGATATTTTTCATCGCAATTATAGCACAAACCCTGTTCTCTGCGAGCATTTATTTCAGCTTGAGTCAACTTTTTAAAATGAATAGTGGGTTTAGATGATGATCCAGAAGTCTGAGTGAGAGGAGGAGAGACTGCAGACTTTGCAAATTGCAAAGTATTATTTCCTGAAGAAACATATTTGGGAACAGGAAACTGTTTTGAAGAGAATTGAGTGTCTGTAAATTTTGACTCATACATTTTGGCTAACCAAATTGCATGAGAAATAGAAGAAGGTCGGGCAATTTGAATTTCTCTTCGAATAAACGGTTTTAAACCCGAAACAAAACAACTTAATAAGAAAGTGTCTGATAAACCCACTACTCGAGTTGAAAGATTTTCAAACTCAGATTGATATTCATCCACAGACCCCTTCTGAATCAATTTAGATAAAGTCCCTTGAACATCATCATATTCAGAAGGACCAAATCTGGTTTCCAAGGATTTTAAAAACAGGGGCCAAGTTGATATTTGGTGATTTTGTTCCATCCATTGGAACCATTTAAGTGCTTTCCCTTCTAAGGCAAAGGAAGCAATCACCAATCGTTGGCCTTCAGGAACATTATGAAAATTGAAAAATTTTTGTGTTTTAAAAATCCATCCCAGGGGATCCTCCCCATCGAACTTGGGAATTTCCAATTTCAAACCTTTCAATAAATTTTCATTTAGAGTATTGTCGGAAAAGGATGAAGTGGGAGCATCAGGAGTAGGATGAGATGCAACCGGATTGGCGATATTGTCAACTGAGTCAATCTTGCTATGCAAAGATTGTAAGGACGTAGACAGTGTTTGCATATTCTCATGCATCTTTGCATTTGTTAGCATCTGTTCCTGAAAGCTATCTTGCATGACCTTAACTGATTCCGCAATAGAAAAAACCAAGGACTGCAACTTAGCAACATCGTCTTGTGTCCGAGTGGCCATCTGTATTGAGTAACAACGAGGGCACCAATGTTAGACTCGGGTAGCTCACGTTTATGGTTAAACACGCGGGTCGGAATGGATTATTTGACCCGACTTATAAAAGCCTCACTTTCAACTGAAACCCTAATTGCTTCTCTTCAGATAAGTTTCTATCTCTCTCTCTCGTCTTTTCTTTTGAAACCCTAACCTATTTTTTTTCAAACCCTAACTCTATGTGTTTGATTGCAGGTTTGTAACTACGAAGGATAATGAGACTGATTCGAGTTAGTCTCCAACTCCAAACATTAAGTATTTTTCTGTAAGCAGGGAAGTATTCCCTTTTCTGCAAAACTTGTATTTATACTTGTATGTTTCGTACAACTGTCCATACATGCAATCTGTTTCCTAGCTGTTATCTGTGAGCTGTAATATGTCTATACTATACATGCAATCTGTTGCCTATCTGTAAGAACTTAGCTGTTTAACAGCTAGATCTAGTTCTAATGTAACTAATTAGTGGATATAATCCTTCATCCACTCTGGTTGCTTTCTGATTCTGCTGGAAATTCTGTTATTCGTAACACAAGATGTTGCCACAATTAGACAAACCAAAAAGTAGAAGTTCTATTCCCGCTCTAAAGGTAGCTATTATGCAGATTGCCATGATAAGATATATTAATCCTCTTACTATAAATCTGATAAGCAAGGAGACATATTTCACTTAGTTTATTTTCAGCAGAGAAAACATTAAGACAATTGTAAGGTCTACATGTGAAAATTCCTCTATTCCATTTCTATACCCTCGGTTAATTCCATCCATCTTGCATCAAATTAGCATATGGGGTGGTGGAGTGTTTATTTTCCCTCACCAAAAGCAATTAAGAAAAAAAGTGCATATTGCCATACGTACTCTAATAAATCTTTAATTTAAAAATATGATACATCTCTAGAAGAAGAAGGAAGGGTAGCAAGTGCAATAGATAAGCTAAACAGTGGGTTGATGATTATTTATAACAGAGATAATACAAGGTTGTTTTTTATTTTTGTAACATATCCTTTTTTTTAATTTTCTTATGGCTAGAGCTAATTCATTTTTTAAATTGTCTAGTTGATATAGTTATGAGATGTTGGGAAAGTTACCAACAAAATCTCTCCTAAGTGCTTTTGTGTGTGCAAGTCATACTGAAGTGTGGTTCATGATAAAATGTTGGCATTGTGTTATAGTAAGCTCCATCGTAGAAATTATCCATAATAAAGTTATAGTAAGATCCATAATAAAATGTCCATAATAAATTGAAAGTTCAATATCCATTGGATGCAAGTTGTTTATACATGCAACATTAAATGATAATATTTTCCCTTAAATATTTATTTGTTTCTGTGATGGAATGGTGTGTTTGAGTGTGTACAACTTCCATCACCCAGTTTATTATCTCCTACTAGTTGGCATTGGTTGTGCGCATGTCCTTGATGCTATTTTTCCACCTTTTGAAGTTGAAAGTTCATTGTCCATTGCATGCAAATTGGTTATACATGCAACAATAGATGACAATACTTTCCCCAAAATATTTATTGTTATTGCAATGGAATAGTGTGTTTAAGCACGTACAATTTCCATCACCCAGTTTATTATCTTCTACTAGTTGGTGCCAGTTGTGCACATGCTCTGATCATGAAGTTACTATTCCACTTATTGAAGTTGAAAGTTCAATGTCCATCGGATACTAGTTAGTTCTACATGCACCCTTTGGTGACAATATTTTCCCAAAAACATTTACTTGTTATTGTAATAGAATAGTGTGTTTTTGGATTTACAATTTCCATCACTTCGTTTACTATCTCCTACTAGTCAACATTGGTTGTGCGCATGTTGAAGAAGTTGCTTAGCAAAAATCTTATATTGAATTATTTTTGTGAACATAGGTCCTAAAATGACAAAACATAAAACATAGGTCCTAAAATGAAAATAGATAAATACATATATATATATATAAACTTAGGTCGTTAAGGTGTAATTTTCCCCAGGTAATTATAACAGATTCAAGGAAGTTTTCTTTGTTTAAGTTCCATTTCCATGGCAATGTTTCCAAATTTACACTTCGTTGATATACATAATTTTCTCTTCTAGAGTTAGTTGCTTTAATGCTAGCATTTCTTTATAGGTTGTAGCATGTCTTTGGGTTGTTGCCAATCTTGGGAGCTGTTATAATTATTGGGGTTATAGATCTAACTCATATGGGTCTATAACCAAGAAGATCTTAAATATCTGTTTCTATATTTAAAAGACATTCAAATTAAGGGTATACTAAGTATAGGATATATACTTAGAAGAGGACTTGGAAATAAGGAGTTTTTTATGCAATTAAAGGATGAGTTGATGTACACTAGCTGAAGAGGATAGATACACTGTCGGCCATCTTGAAATGATTAAGTAGCGCTTGAATTGAAGAATTTTTGCTGACAACTCTAGGATGGCTACACCAGCTTCATTGCTGCAAGCGTAAGGAGGTATACCGTCGGTATATAAGCCGGTATATGTTGTTCTAAAATGTTAAAGTTTTCTACACTGTCCCTATGCTGCCAGCTTTGAATTATGTTAGGCCAGCTTATGTATGTCCGTTGATTTTCTCTTTGTGTTGCATATATATTCCTCTTATTTGTCTAGGGTTTAGGGAATGAGTGTGTGCCTCTTCTCAAGCCTAAAAGGAGAATTCTAGAGAGAGATAGAGAGAAAAGAGAGAAAATCCTAGAGAGTGAAACTCTAGAGGAAGAAAACTTGTTCTTGTTTTCATCTGCTTGGATTGTGAAAACTATATCATTATCTACTATTTTTAAAAAAAGAATCTACAGAGTAAGAATTATCAATCACCTTGAAGTCTTCTCTAGCCTTGTTCCCTTCATATTTGGTGGATGGGAAATGGCGGGTAGTTTTTTTTTTTTTTTTTTTTGTTCTACAAATGATCTTGTAGCTCAAAATGGTTGCATGGGGCAACTCAAAGATGACCTTTCCTTCTTTGTGTAATTAATTAACATATATTGTTATCTTGTTAATGTGAAATTAATAAATTGGACTTTGAAGAACTCGTGGCCAATATGATCTCCTCTTGTTAGTTGCAGATCCTGTATCCTCGATATGCATATGGTGCTTTCTTTTTCTTATAATTTTTGAATTGCATGAATGGTGCTATTTTGGAAATACTTCTGCCTAATTCTTTATCTCACGTTCACTCGGGGTGAATAACTAATCCGTTTTCTCCTCCTTGCATGCAAAGTTGTTAGTATGATGTTTAGTTGCATTTAAAACAATGAATAGTAACTTTGCATGATTTGCTATTACTCAAAATAGTTCATATCTCTATTTCATGAATTGTTATTTAGTAGTTTATTTTATTATCTTTTCATAGATATCTCTAACTTGAAAACTCTTTTTTTTTCGCCATTAAACTCATGTTTATTAGTCATAAATGCTATGAATTTTACTTTTATGATAAAGACATAATAAATATTTTACTATTATTCCAATATAATCTTTAAATCTTTTCTACATCAACTAAATATAGTTGATAATAATGTAATATCTACTATATCTTTATTGCATTCCCATTAATTTATAATTTAATTCTCTTCTTATTTCATTTAGTGAATTAAACTGGCTATTACTTTGTTGGATGTAATAACTTAGGCTGATTTTGCTGTATATCTTCTTTTGGTTAAATGAATATTTTGAATTAACCAAAAAAAAATTTCTTTGGTAAGACTTGCTGGCCATTTTTATGAGAAATAGGCTGCTTTTTATTTCTTTGCTTCCTTAAACTTCCCAAAACTCAGGAACCTATATAAGCTATGTGCTTACTGGACACATTGATTAAGAATGACGATGTACTTAATGCACTGGGTTTGACAAGGCTCTTTGTTGTCACCCTTCCTTCTTGAAGGATTTGTGGCCACTCACGTACTGCCTATCTTCTATGGGCGATATAAGGATAAAGGATAAAGTTGAGGGCTTTGCTTTCAAGGTTTTTGGACAACTTAAGGATCATTATTGAAAAGCACATGTTGCATTCCTGAGCAAAATTCCCAAGGGAAAGCTCATAATCAAGAATATAAATAGACCTAATACTATTCATCGGAGATGTGCAAAAGTTCCAGCCCTTTGCAAATTAACTTGGCTTATCCTTGACTATATGCATGGGGCCAGCAGTCACTGTGTTCCGACTCTATCATGCTGTTGTAAAAGTTTAGTGCAAGGAAATGCTCTTAATAACTGTAAGAACAGACAAGTGACGATGATGTCTAGAAAAAAGCAATCTTCCTGGAAACTATCAGCTTTACGGTCTATTCCACCTTTTCCTATGTAGATTGTCTTCCCTCTTTGCATGTTTCATACTTTCCTCATGTGTTATGTTATTTAGTTAACATGCTATTCTATTGTCTGAATCTTTACTGAGGTTTTCTTGGAGAAAAACCCTCTTGTACTGCATTCTATGAACTCACTTTTAGAAGGTAACATGTTATATTTAGGGTATTTTTAGAAGACTTGTCAGATTTAGACCCACTTTTGGAAGACAACTTGTTGCTTCAATTCTATACCCAATTCAGCTCCAAAATCAACTTTTTATCCCATGCATCAAGAAGCATCAATAATCATCAATATCCTTAATTATTTCAACATCATGATCAGCATCTATCAAAATACACTAATATATTGGATTGGAACATCAAGCACTGAAGGATGATTAATTTCATAGTCATTTCTATGTTAATTTTGCTTCAATCCATCATTTTATCAAGCATACATCTAATATTCATCAAATTAAACAATCTATTGATTGAATATCAAAACATATTCAAGATTGAGCTCCATACACATCCTACACCATTTGGCCATCACCACTAAATTCTCAATCTATTTTTAACTAATTCCAATTTAATTCACATTTCATTATAGGATATAATAGACCCATCAAATTAATACATGTAAAAACATATCATAATACCAAATCCACTCATGTAGGCAGTGCTATTACAGGAAAATACCCATATGCATGTCAACTTCAATCTTAAATAAAAATTTTACCTCATTACAAATCCAAAACCTAATTAAATATTAGACCGACAAATCAAAACATAGATCAAGAGAATTTATTTTGATTGGAAGTTTTATTACAATTCATATTGATTTGGACCTCAAATTAGCTCCGGTCATTAGATTTTTATTCACACGTTGCATAAACACATTTAATTGAGGAAAAAAGCCCAACTTAATACCAAACTTCGATAAAGTGGAGAATTAGATACCTGAACTTTTAAAAAGACAAATTTCATATACTTAAACTTTTCATGCAACTTTTTACTACATCATTTTTTATTGTTCTTGAAGTAGCGGACACGTGTCAAGCGATGATTGGATGGCATAGTAAAAACAGACACGAAAAGTTTAAGTAATGTAAAATTGATCTTTTAAAAGTTCAAATACCTAATTATTACTTCATTAAAATTCAAATACCAAAATGGGCTTTTATAGATTTAATTGATTATATTTATACTTCCAATAAATAGATCTAAAGAAAGAACATCATCTTACTTACCAATAAAACCCACATGTGTAGTGTTAATCTAAAAGGCTAATTCACCTCATTATCTCCTTTAAATTTATTTGCATGTCAATAAATCAATCAATTAATATTTAGGGAAATTACAAATAACCCCTAAATTTTCATTTTGTTGTAGGTATAACTCTTGAAACTTTAAATGTTTCAAATAATCCACAAATTTCAATAAATTGAAAAATAAGGAACCTTTTCTTTTCTTTCAGTTCAGAAAGCACACTTAAGTCTAAGTATGTTTGTTAACCTCGCGAGTTTATCAGTTTAATAGCCTCTTTCAATTTAACTCGCATAAAAATTGGTTATAGTGGAAGCGTAGTGGAATTGCGATTTTCAATGGTAAAATCATTTAAATCGCGCGTGCGAACCTGATTCTATAGAGTCTGCTTCATATCTTTCAATTTAAGCTTAAATCTCTTATGTGCCATCATCCACCAAAATGCAAGCCCAAACTATCCCAATACCCTGGTCATTTTCAACCATTTCCTTCTGGTTTCTTTGGAAAGTTATAAAAAAAAAAAAAAAAAAAAAAAAAAAAAAAAAAACGAAACAAAAGCCAGGTCTTCATTCTTCATCTTCTGTTAGTTTTGAGTTCATCCATCACCAGTCACCATTACCATAAGTTATCCACTTTACTCGAGACTTCTTTTGTTTTCTCCCTATTCTTGTTCTGGTCATTTATGTTTCTACTTCTTTTTAAAGTTATATTAGTGCTCGAAGTTGGGGTGACAAAGCAAATCAAGTAAGTCGTCTGTTGTTAGATTTAAACTATTATTACTTATTAGTATTATTCTATTAGTTACAAAATAGTGCCAAATCTTATTGACATGTCCTTCAATTTTTGCCATAAATTAACATGTTTGTTATTGTAGGCAATGAACAAGTTAACTATAGTAATATATGTTATAAATTTATAACAATTCTTTTTCTCTTTTTTGGGGTTTTCCTTTTCATGGATCTGGTAGTAATTGATTCATGCGAATTTTAGTGTATTGTATGTGTGGATATATTTTCGAAGACCTACATGTGGCTAATTTCTTGTTTTCCCATTTGCTATGTGAATCCTGGTTTAGAATGCAGTCACTTTCATCATTCAACAATCAACAATGGTAGGCGGATTTGCATACAAATTTCTTGTGACATCCGTATGACAAATGTGCCCGATTGGCTTTTTTTTTTCATAAGTTTTAATTTCTCGATTGCTTTTTTTTATATATAATTCAAACCATTTAAAATAGTATTATAGTTATTAACGATGCTACCAAACAGATCATTATAGGATATCCAACCCGCTAGATCTCTATAGGGTCTGACCCTATCTGATCGGATTTAGAAGCAATACTTGTTTCTATAATAGGGTAGGTTAAGTCATAATGGAGATCGCCCATCAAATTTATAATTTAAAATAAAATAATCAAAGAAAATTTTCAATTTTAAATTTGAAAAACAGACCTAATGTAAAGTAGTCTGAATGGTTGAATAGAAAATGTTTTCAATGGTCTCGGGCTAGAAGCATACAATATAAATCTTATACAACATATTATTCTTCAGCGTTGACTTGGAAGTTGTAAATAAGCATATGAAATAACCGAATATCAGCTCTATAACTTAATTTCTTGAAAGTTTGAATCTTTGATTTATACATTGGAACTTGTAGAAGTAATTTTGGTTGTTAGATAAATAAGCTTATAAAGTCATATTTTTCCTATACTTGAACTTCAGCCAATTTGAGGGTCCACGTTATTTTAAATAAGAAAACCTCATTGATATGTTGCTCCCATATATGAGTTCTTCTCCAGTTTTTTTTTTTTTTCCTCCTTCTGTTAGGCAATTTGTTTTTTTTTTTTTTTTTTTTTTTCAGCAGTTACTTTTCAAGCCAATATCTTATGTTGTTTGCCTTCTAAATCGATTTCCTTTAACTGTCTAGAAATCCCTTGGAGTATGCTTAATATCCTCAATGCTTGCTGTCTTATGGGTCCTTGATTACAAAAAGTTCTGCTGTATTGTTCTACAGCTTTTTGGTAGCAGAACGGAATCATCTGAAGCAAAATGCTGTTCCTTTTAATTTTTTTTCGTTGAGAGAATTTGGAGATTTGTGTCCAAATGTATCCTTAATGGCAAATAAACTTCAAGAAAAAACTTTGCCATCCTCCATAATATTTGATTAAAAAGATTTTCACGGTCTCTAAATTTGCAACCAAGACCGTCAAATTTGCGATTCTACATAGAGTTGTGAAGGGATCAATAAAATCAGAATATAAAATCTAAATATAGAAACACAAGTCTCTACAACCATTGCAAAATAGTTTTTAAAAACTATAAAAACACTTATAGAAGATGTAAAAAACTTGGAATACATAGTAGATGTCAAAAAAAAAAAAATTTAGTTCTATTTTTTTCATAATAACTCTCAATTTTATAATATAGCATATACGAAAAAAGAGCGAAGAGAGTCAAAATTAATTTATTTCTATTGTTTTGTTTGAAATAAATTATAAATTAAAGGAGAATCAAATTTTCTAACTTATTAAAATTTTAATTATATAAATAAAATAAAAAAGTTTTCTATGAACTTTACAACTATAACTTGATTTGAATGAATTTTATAAATGTAGAACAAAAGTTTTTTTGGGAGGAGGAAAAAAGATAGAGAGAGAGTTTGGAAACCAAATAGAAATGACAATAAGAAAGATAAATCATCTCGATTCCTATGAGTTTGTAACAATACAGTTTTTTTTTTATACTTTAGCTTATTCAGCTCGAATAGGTAGAATAAGTAAATTCGGTTAAAATTATAAGATTTTACCAAAAAATAATTCTACACACAAGTTAACGTAAGATACCCTCAAATCGTAAACTCGCAAAATCGTATGGGTAAAGTTGTGATTTTAAAACTATGTATGCAACCAAAAGTTAACAAAGCATCTTAGATCTTGTAATTTTTTATGAAAAAAAAAAAGTAAGAGAAAAAGAATAAAAAAGGGAAAAACGATAATCAATTAAATAGGATGGGCGCGTCAAGAACAAAACCTTATAGGGAATTTGGGTATTAGAGAAAAAAAAACAAAAGAAAGAATATGTTATAAATTTTTAAAATATATCACTATAATTAACTTGGTCATTACCTACATTAACAAAAATGTTAATTTATGGCAAAATTTGGAGGATAAGTCATTAAGATTTTGCACTATTTTATAATTAATGCAGTAACAATAATAAATAATAATAGAAGACTTACTAGATTTGGCCAGGTGTGAAAAAGAACCGATGAAACAGAACCGTAATCGAAAACCAATCCGAAAAACATAGTTAACCGGTGTGTTGTTTCAGTTTAGGATTATGGTTTTTATTGTTTTCGATTTTTGGTTTCAGTTTTGGTTTGTAACCACAAAAAACGATAGTTAACAGTTAACCATTTCAGTATTTGATAAATATATTATATATAATTTACATATACATATAACTTTTTTAAAAAATATATACGTATATAATTTATATATGTTAATGCTACCTAGATTTTGATTAAAGTACTATATTATGTCCTATATTTGTGGGAGTTAATGTAGTAATTGATTTGATTTGATTTTGTTAATGATGATACATCCAAAGGCTTGTTTTTCCATTTTCCTTAATTTGATTTTTTTTCTTTAAGTTCTTGTAATATATATAATAGGGAAATTTTACGTTCCTGCCACAGCCCTAATAAGAGGCCTAGTAGGAATATCCTGAAGTTATCATACCACGTGTGCACACGCAATATGAGAACTGTCTTGCAAATCAGATATTACAAGACTCTATCTTATTTATTTATTCCACATGATTTAATATATATTTATATATATAATTACTTTCTTTAAATTTACTAAGGAATCTGGATGTCCATATTCTACTAAGATCGCAGAGAATCAGTATCTCCTACCCAATAATAAAAATTGGATTTGAACTTATTTAAAAATACTTGGATAACTACATGATTTGATTATGACATACTCTAAGTTCATCATACATGTAAACTAACTTTCTATTTTTAAGATATCTGATGGACTAGTACTCTCACACGTTCTTAGCCTAATCCTAATAAGCACTATTCCTACACAAAAATTGTTAGAGGGCAAGCGAAACCACAGCTCAGTGAGATAATCCAACAAGATCACACCTCAAGCAATATCAAACAAGTTTAATTAACAAGCATAAAAAATGCAATAATCAATTATATGCACAAGTATAAGCTTCGACAACCCGAAATCCAAACAAGATGTAAATTTGTGTCCTCCCATCAGGGTTGATGGGAATCAGTTACTGAGTGACCCACCTGCTCAGGAGGAACTAAGCATACGAGAATATCGATAGAACTCATATTAACCTTCACTTTGTTTTAATTGTATTTTATTGACCAATTCCTATTTCATGCCTTAGAAACTCTACTAAGTATTAGTCCTTTCATATCGATACCATAAGCAATGCCCTTCATCTGCCAATAGTTCCTATATAATCAAATGAACAAAGGTAACCTTGTATTTTATATGCCACTAATACACCAAGCATTACCAGAGAATCAAAATACTAACATGTAGCAGGCTTTCATGCTTAAAATTATGCATTTTATGCAAAACTTGTGCAATACATGACTATTTCATTTAAAGGTCATATAACATTATGTCAATTTATTATGTGACCATACAATTCACAGATAAGCTTCAACATGTTTCATACATTGATTACCATACAATGTAATTGTTGCTTTTATTTTGTAATTTTGGCAACCAAACATACACCAAGCATAATACAATATACCCAATCCCACATGCATAACAGTATTAAATATATTGTTATTATATGTGCAACTATACTGCAAGCACAGATAATGTGATAAAATCAAAGTTACTCACTTGTCCACTTTAGCACACTAGTCATAGTAATCATTGGGAAAGTCCAACAACTGATATGTTTTTCCTAAGAAACGATATAATAGATATATTATTATTGTTATTCATGTTAGGATTTTGATTGTGTTCTTTCATGTCCTAATCTAAATTTTATCAATCCTGATCTATTTTTATGCACTTAATTAGGAGCCTTATACTTTATGAAGGTTATATTCTTGCAGTAAGGTCACGAAATATATAATAATATATCTTGTGTAAGAGAAGTCTACTTATAATTCTTAGATATCAATTTTAGTTGTGTAAACTAGGCCTATTATATTCCTTTTGGCTCTATTTTTCTCATATATATAATTAGTTTGAGGCTCATTAAGTTTTATATTCTCTAGTTTCAGTATAAAATTCGTATTAATGGGTCTTCCTTATGAAAAGTCGTCTAAACGGTTCCAAATACTGATGTTTATTGCGTAATTTTCAACTAAGTCTATAAAATTTATTTTAACTTGAATTTTTACATTAAAAAAAGGCATTGGAAAGCTTGTTTCAAGTACTATATGATGGTTAACTAAATTTATTCAATTTATAGGCTCTACTTATTTTATGAATGTCAATATGTATATTAAGGCATTTTTTTAGTCTTGTTTTGCTAAATAACTTTATTATTAGCCTTTATTGTTTATGTAGTCCTTTTGGAATGTTTACCCTAAGATAGTTGATATTTACTATCTATTATTTATTTTCACTGTATTTCTCTTTATCCTAATTTATGTTTATATTTATATTTAGGGTAATTAAATTATCCTAAACTCTAATTATTATAAGTTTATCTAGATCCTGAAATTTTCAGTGCCTACTGTTATAGCAAAATTTCAAATATTATTTACTTTCTTTGTCAATCTTATCTTCATTTATAAATTGAAATTTTTATCATCTATAGGGTCACATTCTAGTATCTAATCCTTTAATTATCTTTTTAATATATTTATAGGTTATGGAGCTAGGTCGGTATTTAATGTGTGTGTGTGTATATATGTTGTAGATATAAAGCCGAGATATGTAGGATATAGTCCTAAAGGTTTGATTTGGTTTCATGTTGGAAACGAAGAAAAAATGGGGTTTTAAGGTCTACACAAGGGGCTACAGAGGCATGCAGGATGGAGCGATGATGCCCTATTTTTCTACCCAACCGTCTGCATAGCTTGTGCTAGAGGGAGGGATGAGCAGTTTGTTCTCTGCCTCACCCATTTGCATGGCCTGTGCAAAAGAGTTTTGCAATTTTTCTCAGTTTAATGATGGATACAATTTATAGCTATAGGGCCAAACTTCCCTGTTGGGTTTCTAGTTTCTTTTTGTTAATTTTTCTCTTCAAATACCATGCCATAGATGTATTTAGCTATATGTTAGATTAGTTTTTGGCATGGTATATATAATAAGTTCCATTTCCTACATGAACCGAATCCTAGGGTTTCTTATTTCTATTGCACTAGTTGATTCTCTATGATATTTAACTCTAAATGTAACATATTCCTAGCATAGAACATAGATGTTTCAAGTTTGATAAATCATCAAATAACTATTTATACATATATAGTCTAACCAAACATAGTAACTTCATATATAATTCAACATAGTGTTTTTCCTAGTTTTTCCATATATAGGCGTAATACACGAAGTAGGTTTTAAGATGGTTGAAGCTTACCCTGTTTGAATATGGAGTTTGAAGTGATAAGCACTTCCTTTACTAGGATCGAACCTTCGACTCTTGATTCTTAAAGCTTGATTTGTTCTAGACATATTGAGATTTTGGGATGCTTCTTGATACTTGGAAATGGGTTTTTGGTGTTGCTTGATTGAAGGAGAAATGGGCTTGTGATCTAATTTTTATTCAAGTTTGTTTGACTAAACCTGTCTAAAATTTATAAGATAATCCACATGAAGAAAGGTCTTGTGTTGGATTTTATTTGTGCTATTTTCCTTGTGAGTTACGATGGAGTAGAGAAGAATTAGAGCTGCAAATTGTAAGTTATGTTGAGCTTGCATTCTTCATTTAATGCATTAATTGATTAGTTGGTGTCTTGCAATTGGTTGTAGGACCATTTTCAAGTTGAAATTTTTGTAGACAACTTGACTCAATCTTGTGTTGCAAGTGATGTGATTTATTTTCAAAGATAGCAACCAATCCTTTTCAATCAATTTTTACCATAATTTACATGTCTATACTTATGTTATACTTATATAGTAAAATATCTAAGTCTTATTCAGTTTATTAGGCCTTTTGTATTTAAATATATTGGTAATATAAAGGTTTTATCTATAAAAGTTCATCTAAAGCCTCTACATTATATCTAGATTATCTTTGGGTTCAAATTTTGAGTTTAAAGTTTAAGCGATTTAGTATTTTTAGAGTTTTACCTTATGTGATTAGGGTTTTCTCGACCGGATAAGTCAAATTAGGATTTCAGTCTCTATGTTCTCAAAATTTTCTAACTAGTTTAATGGTATAGCCAAAATTTTTATTTGTAACCTAGATTTATAGTTATTGATCTGTTTTCATTTTCTATTACGTATTTATAACTCTAGCAATTCATCCTTAAGTTATTGTTTTTAGCCAACAGGCTCTATCAATTAATCATTTTATATTGCACTTGAAATTTAGATTCAATTATATTCACATATTGAGCTTTCGAAACCGGCTATGAAATCTTGCATTTGGTGCCTTTGACTATCTAGGAAATTTCCATTCAGGGTTTGAAGTTATAAATGAGTTCATGACTACTCGTAGATTCATTCTAGGGTTTTTGTCAGGTCATAAGTTCATTTTCTATCCTATATTTACTATTTTATTCTCTTATACTAGAGTAGAAATTCTCGGGGATTATAGGCTAAATTAGGATTTTAGTTTCTATAGATTCAGAATTATCTGACTAATATGCTTATATAATTTAAGTTTTTTTTATATGAGGTCTATCTTCATAAATATAGATCTATTTTTTATTTTATTGTGTATTTGGTAATCCTAGTGATTCATCTTTATACTATCATTTTATAATTAATAGACCCTAAAAATTAATCGTCTTTTATTGTAATTAAAAACTAAGGTTAACTTTGATTAGTTGTTGAGTTATCGACTTGCGTTGCGAAATCTTGTCCTAAGAATTATTTATTTTAATAATTGATGATCATAAACTTTATCATGCTACCGTAGGGTTTTAAAATATTAAAGATAATTCAAAAACCATTTTATTACTATTTAATAAGTATATAATTTATTTTCTAATTACTAAACTTAATGTAAAATGATACTCGAAGTTTATTGTAATGGTCGATTTATCATCGATCCTTGATTGTTGAAGGTTATGGAAGTTAAATTTTGCATTTCGAAATTTTTATTGGTAAGGATTCTAATCTTTCTAACTAAAATCAAATTTATTCGCACTTTAATAATTTTAAAATCATAAAAAATTAGGAGTGATCTTTAAGACTTTTTCTCAAAGTTCTTTAGAATCCTTTTTTTTTTTTTTTGTAATTATCACATTTAAGTTATACAAAATTAAGGGGATTATAAGTCTTGTCATTAATATTGACGATACTGGTTCCGTCACCATCCAACGGCTCATACCATATCCCATCGTGATCGAACCGCTAAAATAGTTAATATTCCAATTACTATATTTATTTTAACAGTTACACAGTTGATTGGAATGTCTCATCACTAGGACGATAGAAGCTCTCATCTATGATAATTTAAAGAAAAACTCTATGATAAAGGCTAAAAAAAAAGATTTGTTGAAACTATTAATTTGATTTGCTGAAACTATTACGTTAAATAGTTAAAAACCAAAAACAAGAAAAAATGGTTAACCATTTATAATAGATCGATTAAGAATCGAAATATTAAAAATTCGATCATTACGATTAGATACAACAAATAGAATTATAGACCAGTTAACGAATCATAAAGACCATTAGAATTCGGGGTTGTTTTGCTTTGCTTTGTCATGCCACCCTGGCTTCAAGTACTAATAGAATTGTAAAAAGAAGTAGAAAACAATATAAATGACTGGAAAAATAATAGGAAGAAGACAAAAGAAGACTCTAGTAAAGTGGACTAACTTACGGCGATGGGTGACCAGTGATGGATTGACTCAAAACTAACAAAAGATGAATACTATGTTTGACTGAGAAACCAAAGGAAGAAAAGGGCAATGGAACGAGGTTTGCGTGTTTGGTTATTTTTATTGGGGATGAAAATGGATGAAGCAGATAGAAATGGGAGGAAATTTAAGCTCATATTGTTTTCGTCCGGTCGTGTAAAATGAAATAGGTAGAAATTAAGGGAAGTTGATTGAAATGATAAAACACCCCTTAAAGTAAAATAAAAAAGATAAAGTGAGGGTCCACATGCACGATTTAAACATTTTTAACATGTGAAATTGCAATTCTAATATAATTCTATTTTATAACCGATTTTTTATGTGAGTTAAATCAAAACATGCTATCAAGAGTATCAATATTATTAAATGTTATTTGAGAAATATATGCTAGTGTTTTTTGAAAAAAAAGATAATTTAATAAAAAACATTACTACATAAAATTAAATAAATATTAAAATTATCTTAAAAACAAAAAATTGATAAAAATACAGCAAAATGATTTTTTTAACCAATAATATATTGACATATGTCCTTTTAAAATTATTAAATAATATTAATATTTTTAAATTAAACTTAAATTATTTTTTATTAAAAAAATTAGTACATATCGTATATTTGTTTCAAGATTATAAAAAATTAATAGACCCTATAGGCCAAGTTGTTATTCACGTAGTTTTCGAGTGTGTGGAAAATTAAAGCTGTCCATGACATCATTCACAGGTAAAACACCGACAAAATTACAATAGTTACAATAAAATACAGCCGCAATTAAATACACAATCAGCGAACTATTGTATTAAAATAATAATATAATAATGACGACCGAGGATCGTCCTCATCCCATGATACCATAGCCGCAAAACCATGCTCCTAGCTACCTGCCGGTCTTGCTTAGTTTATAAATATATTATTATTAATTGAATCCTATTAATTGATATAAAAAAAATTAAAATATATAATATCATAGTTTTTTTTTTCGGCCAATCATAGTTATTTTATTAAACAATTCTCTAACTCCTCTTCTATAACAAATCATTCTCCACTAATTCTTTCTTTTATCTTTTTTCTCTCTTTACTCTTTATAACAAAAATCGTTCTATTCTCCTTTTTTTTTTCAACATACATAATAAAGATGTGTCATCCATTAGTATATAAATATGTAAATGTTAGGTAAAACCAAGAATCTTTAAATTCGCTCAATCCGGCGATTGGAAAATTTTCGACTTTTATTTTTTCCACTTTTTAGGACAGGAGGAATGTCAAATTCGCTATTTTACATCCTATATTTATACTTAAATACTTGAATCAAAGAGATTTTTTCTTCTTTTTTTCAGAAGAGAATCAAGATAATTAACTTATGAAATAGTAGTCTGATTAAATATGATCATAGGTTATAAAGTTTTAGATCCTCTACTAAAATTCCGAAAGATAAAGTCTTTTTTTGTTTTTTTGCTTCATTAAATGTATTGTATAAAAATATAGGAGATAAAAAAAATTAAAATATGAATAACCACATGTAAAAGACATTACCTTGAGAAAAAGCAGTGGGGTTGTCGAGTAATAAAAAAAAATTTATTAGCGTTGATGTAATATTTTAAAAATCTTATAGAAGTTCTATGACATTTGGATGCCCAATCAACTAGTTGACCAATAAGGTATTGCCCTAAAAGCATTGCAATATGATTGAGAATAAGGAAAAATAATTTCATATTATGTATATATGTGTGTATCTTGTTACAATAAGATAAATACATTTACAATATAAATAAGCTTAAGTTCGTCTCAACTTGACCCATTTAAATCTCAAAGAAAATAAATCACTCTTTTTTGAAAAATGTCAAATTCAGTATCTAAATTTTATATAAAAATTCAATTCGGTATCTGAACTTTAAAATGATCAATTTAATAACTAATCAAATTTTTCATGACTATTTTGATTACCTTTAAACACTATTTACTTTGATTCTTGACTTGGAAGAGACAATCTAGCATTAAGAAAAATAATAATTATTTAATAGTAAGATACCTTTTTTGTATTAACAATAATATAAAAAGTATTAAAGATATGGTAAAAATAAGTATATTAAAATAACCACTTCAAAATTTAATTTTTTAGACACAAAGTTGAAGTACGATTTTGACATTTATTTATTTATTTATTTTTAACTTTTAGCACAAACTCATGGAATACTGGAGCTAGTAAGATATAGTCCATAGTCAGATACAAGATGCTTTAATAATAATTAGGGCCTAAGTTGTTTTGTGGATTCAAAAACCACCTCTTTTTTATAAAAGAAATTAACGTCATCCTATTACCTTCTTAGCCCACAACCTTAATTTTATAGAACCTGCAGCATTTACAACAAGATAAAAAGTACCTACCATTAAAATTCTAAATATCTCTTGAAGACTTGAACTGCAATAAAATTAATGTTTTCCATTGAATATCACTACTTTCATTTTTCTAATTATAAAATATAAACGCAACCTTGGGTTTGTGAGTTCAGTATCTGTCTTTAAAAGGGAGCATTTAAACCTCAAAATGTTAAAAGAAGATTACTTTCAAATCTTTATATGATGATTTTATCCTCCATAAAAACAATAATAAAGAATTAATTAGAGCAAAATATTCAAAGACAAAAGCAAATATAAAAAAGGGGAGAAAAGAACATCATAATGGTCGATCCTCTCAGGACCTTAGGGCTTACAAGTTAGATTGGGTTGGATTCCTTATAAAACATCACACTAGCTAATCAACATCTTATATACTAAAAATTTAAATTCCTAAGCCTATTTGTTGATCCTCCAAGTATTGCATTAATTGATCCGAAAGTCGCCATAGCTGTTTGACCTTGCTACCTTTTGGCTCGTTGTTATCATATAAGTCCTTTAAGTTTCATCATTTAACTCCTCAACTCGCACTAATTTTATTTCAAATCATTCATGTTAGTTTAAAGTATTGTTTCATATTTATCCTCGTAAATTACTAAGTCTGATTTTCAATCGCATGTTATGTCAAAATCTACAATTTAAAGATTTTTTTCGTTATATGATATTTATAATGAAATAAAGGATAAAGCCTCTTTTGGTACCTGAACTTTAACCAAGTGGATAATTAGATACTTGATCTTTCAAGTAGATCGATTTTATACATAGCTAAACCTTTTGTTTTCCTTTTCACTATCTTATCTAATCATTGTTTGACATGTATTTATTGCTTTAAGAAATAATAAAAAAATGAGATAGTGAAAATGAGTATGAAAAATTTGATTATGTATTAAATTAGTCTTCTTGAAAATTTACCTAATTGTTTACTTGGTCAAAATTCAGGTACCAAAAAGGCAAAAAGGGCTTGTTCCTATGAAATGATCTCTTATTCATCCATAATTTCCTACTACAATTATAGTGTAGAGAGCATATTTTAGGGTTGTTCTAAGGCCTTATTTAGTACTCGTTTATCTTGAGATAAAAAGTCAAATCTTGGTTTTTATTTCAAAATTCCATTTGCATTTGGTTTAAATTATTTTGCCCCGTATTTCAATTCCATCCCAGATTTACGAGGAAAAAAATAAGAAGAAAAAATAATCCCAACAATAACCTTTTCATAAGTTGCCAAACTTACAAAGGGATAGGGTTCAGTGAGGCACTTCATTACAATAATTGCACACATATTTCGATTTCATCTCCCTGGAAACCTCCCAATATTGAGTGTCTTATCATTTAAAAGAAGTTGAATCTCTTTTCCACTGGTTGAGACAATAAAAAGGTTCGGTGTTAACCTCAAGGGTTACCTTAATTGGAATAAGGAAAAGATTTGGAATTAACTTGATAGATACCCATGAAGTAGGTAAAGATTTGAAGTCTTGAAAGGCTTATGAGTCTTTTCTAGGTTCATGCAACAAAAGGAGGTTTAACCTTCTATATATAAAAGAGAAATCATAAGGCACATTGGTAATTGAAAACATCGTAGACCCCCCAACCACCCTCCAGCGCTTGGAAGCATATTTAACCAAGTCAATTAGCTCCGAGCTTTCCCTTCTCCCCTTCAATCTTTAACCTAAAAAAAAAAAATTAGGTCCAAATCATTTGCATTAAGAATTAATTAAATTCTCTAATCTCTACACTTATAATCTATGACTAGGTGTCTCTGAGGATTGGTTCGAACCAAGACCCAACCAGCCCCACCCATGATGGGTCAAGCTATGGGCCCGACGGATCCTCAAGGGTCCCCACATAAAAAAAATAAAAATAAATAAAAAATTAATATGATGCTATTATTATCAAATTAAAAATAAGTATAGAATAAAAAATAATGTAAAAGTTAAATAAGGTAAATAATATTTAATGTCTAACTATTTTTCATGTAAATGGAAATTATTAATTATTTATTTATAATATTTAATGTGTTGTTGACAACAACACATATGATAAATACAAATTAAAACTATCATGTAGCTTTTATATAGAGTTTTACTAAAAAAATGATCAGAATCTAAGTGAGCTTTTATAGTCCCAACGGGATTATCTAATCAAGCATCTAACCATTAAAATAAAGATAGTAAAATAAAGATAGTAATTGGTAATCACGGTTGGATATGGTGTGACGGGACTAATCCCATCAAAATTAATGACAAAACCATAGAATTTCCCCACAATCTAAACAATATGGAACTTCTTTTTAATTCTTTTTGTAACTTCTACTCCTTTATGGCCAGTTTACTTGAAGGAAATAGAGAGGAGATAAAATAAATATTCTCAAGATTCATTTTATTACCTTGTCTATTTGCATAAATAAACTGGACATAATTATTACCATTAATCTTTCTGTATGGAGCAAAAAAAAAAAAAAACACCTACCATTTGGTTTTTTTTAATTACCTCTCTATTCCCTCCCCAATGGGAATAAAAAACAATATTACTATTCTACCCCTAGTAAATTTAGTCATTGACTAAAATACCATAACAATACACAAACCCTTCTTTTTTTTTTTTATACATCTATGTCATTATTTATTTATTTTTTTGTTAAGATTGGCAAATCATGTACAAATCTACTATGCATATATATATATATATATATATAACATGTTGCATATAACTCATAACTTGTATATATAACTTATAAGTAATATATATGGATTATATATGTTATATGTATTCTATTATGAGTTATAGAATTATATATGTGAAAAAATAAAGTACATTGGTAAAATATATAAGTTGTATATATAAGTTATACATATATGTTATATTTTATAAGTTATATTATATATATAAGGTATAACTTATAACTTGTATATGTAATTTGTAAGTTATATGTATTAAGTTAGATCTCATATAGACTAGTTATAAGTAATGTTATATATAAGTAGTGAGTTATATATATAACTCCGTCTAAAAAATGTAAATTTATAATATAGAGATTATGAATATATCAACTATATATTATATATGGGAGAAATAAATAGTATATTGATAAAATACATAGGTTGTATATATAAGTTTTACATGTAAGCTATATTTTATAAGTTAGATTATATTTATATAAGTTATAATCCGTATATATAGGTCATAAGTTATGTATGTTTTATATTTTATAAGTTACAAGTTGTGTGTGTAAAATAAGCCATATTTCATATATATAAGTTATAAGTTATACATATGGGTAATATATGTATAAGTTATATATATATATATATATAAGTTATAAGTTATATAATATATCATTTTTATTTATAAGTTATGATTTACATACGTATATATAAATGTTTAAAAAAACATCAGTACATAATCTAAATATTATAAATATTGTATAAATGGCAAATAAATAGGGCATTAATAAAATGTATAAGTTATATCTATAAGTTATATATACATATATGTTATAATTATAAGTTATATATGTTTTGTGTGTGCGCGCGCGCGATGTATGGACTAACACATAATTATATTTGTATATGCGTGTGTATTTTATATATCATATATAAACTATATGTTAATATATATTTATATATAATGTATTTGTTACGGATAACATATGTAAGTATATGTGTGAGAGTATGGGCATGAGTATATAAGTATACTTATATAACTTCTTAGTCTTTTATAATAGCCCAATAAGGATATAATGGTAATTTTAATTTTATTTCCAGTTTAACACTACAACTAATAAATTAAAGTAAATACTGAAATATGCATTCCTGATAATAAAACCTAGATGAGACAAATATCAGAATACATCATTCGTAGTCTATTATTGGTATTACTATTACTATTCACAAGTCATAACTTTTTCTATTCCCCCTCTATTCCATTTCTCCAAGTATACGTATCGTTAGAGTGTCATTCTAGTCCCACATTATTAATAGTTCGAACTCAATAGGAATGTCGACCAAAAAAATAAAATAAAACTCAATAGGAATGTGCTTATATATAGATAATTGCATATCATTAATAGTGTTAATTGAATATGAGCTAAACAGAAAAATTTTCTTAGACCTATTTTATATAATTAAAATTTTATTATTTAAAAAGGTGGGCGGGGGGAGGGGTGTTGGGGATGAGAAGGCTCAGAATAGGTCTTTTAAAAATGGACTTGGACCCGACGAATTGGATCCCAATTTGGACCAACCTATACCCACAAGACGTCTATCTACAATGAAAAATCTAAAAGTGTATATTTAGTTCTACACCCTCTATAGTATATGGTTTTTAAAAACTACTTTTCAATGAACATGCTAAGTTAAAAAGATGGTTAGGATAGCTAGGCATTTTTTTTTCCTTTTCAAACTAATATTTTATCATGAGAGAAACATTATAGATAAGTTCATAATTTTCTTGCATGTGAACATGGAATAAAAAATTTAATTAAAAAGTTTATTATAATTATATAAAGAAACCACATTGTATAGTTGTGTATGCTGGGGTTTTACTTGAAGTGATTATGCCAATCTTGCACTTTACAAGTATCTTCAAATGATTGATGAGGATATGGCTCAAAACCAGCGGCTATCATCCTACATCCATGAGTCTACTTAGAAGAGGTTGGATACAGATGAATTAGTCCAATAATTTATGTTCCAAGCCCACAAAATCAAATCTCATAGAATCGTTCTAGTAAATGATTGAGACTTACTACACCCTATCTCTTAGCCCCAACTAGCTAGACCCATATAAATAATATACTTATACATATAATTTTAAAGCCCTCTAAATAATTAATTATTTACTATATTTAATATATTTTCAAGAATATTATATAATCATTTTTCATCTTATATTAAATAGTTTTATCTTTTTTATTTGAGGCCTCCTGTTATGGTACTTATTTTTATTGTATCACATTCAATAAGTCTTGTATATAACCAAAATAATGGAAAAGAAGTAATGAAAAAAATAGTTTTTCTTTTTTTATGGCCATTACAACGGAAAAAAGATTCGAACCTCGTACCCTTCACTTGAGATATCATGACGAGGGATGCCACTGAGCTACAAAGCTAATGATATAAAAAAACTTATTAACATAAATAACTTCTAGTATAATTTCCTTAAATAATAAATAAAACAACCAAAGTATTGATTTTTACAAGAATGAGTTTATTGGGATGCATAAAGTTTTTCGTTTTTATGATTTAACAAGCCTACAGCAGCCGCTTTGCTTAGAAAAGTAGCAATATGTTTAATTAAATAATAACTATTTATGGAAGTGTAGCTGTAGCAGATTCTGAATCCACATTTATTTCTTATCTAGCGTCCTTTGTGAACTACTTCGAGGCCCAGCTTTTTGGCTATAGAAATGGCAAGGGTGGTTTCTATTTGTACCATTTAAAAATTTTCAAGGGCTACTGCGGCAAGCAAGCATCGTTTGATGGTCCATTTGGATGATCAGATTTTGATTTGTTCTAATTTGTATTTATATTTATATTTTATTTGTATCTTATCTGTATTTGATCTGTTTAATCTGTTTATAAGTAAAAATACTTATTTTCATTTATATCTATATTTTACTAACAATCTATTTAAAAATAATAAAAATAAAATGTCAAAACCACATAAAAGCAACAAACCAAATGAACTCAAAATTACAAATAACATGTTGAACTTTTAACAACAAAACCTAAGATTTTGTTGATGGTTGATATTTATGAAACAATGTTTCACATTTTGGATTTCTTGTGATAGACTAAGTTTTTATTCCTCTATTAGGATAGTTATAAGTTGTCTTTCAATTATGTCAAATTATTTACAAAATATTTTATCTTAAAATTATGACAATTGATGAATTCAACTTTTAAATGTGAGTTTGGAGCTATTGAATGTTATTTGAAGATATCAACAAGTCTCTGAGTATGGGTATAACACTATAACACTATGACACAAGGTGAGCTGATAACATACTAAGATTAGAGTGTTATAGTGTCGCTTTATTATCAACGTTCCTTATATAAGGAAGGTCATGGTATAAGACAAGAAAGATTTGTCTATATAAGATGTTAATAATAATCTATGTTGAGTAAAGGACTAATTAAATTACAAGATGAGATTCCTAAGTAGTGTGGTTGTGGACTTTCTAAATGCTAGAGATTCACAACAATACTATAACGATGTTATAGTAGCTATGCTCTAATTTGTTATAATTAAATGAAAAAGGTCCATGTCAAGATTAAGTACAGAACTCCAGAAGGGTAGATTGAGTATGGGTATATGATGACAAAGATAAAAATATTATAAATGTGGAAATTGTTGAGTTAGATAATGGCATGATGCTACTAGCATATAGTGGTTAATGGAAACCCATGAATTCGATTTTAATTTAGCAAGTACATTCTACATGTGCAATAAAGTGAGATTGGTTCCAATTCAACAAGCCTATGCGGAGTTTCTTTATAGGCAATAGCTAGATATTAAAGATTGTTGTTGTTAATGGAGTTTGAATTTAGCTGCACAATAGGTGGATTTATCTTTTGATTAGTTGAATCGTGTGACTGTAAGTTATCATAGTGTGGTGAGTGAGATTTTATACTATGAAAGGGTCTCATGGAGGTCTAGTGGTAAAAAGAGGAGTTGCGTGTGGTTACTTGTTCCTCTTGCAATAGATAATGGTTATTGGAAATGCTATTAGAACTAGATCGGGGTTTGGCTCCGACAAACTAGGGGGTTAGGGGTTGAAGGGTCAAATCGAGATCAATAAAAAATAAAAATATAAGTTATATTTTAGTTATGAAAAACAAACAAATAAATAAAAATTTTCAGATATAAAAAATATTACGCATAAAATAATTTTGAACTCTTTTTATTTGTGTTTTCTCATTTTATTTTATTTTTATTAGTATAGTATGGTATGGAGATCTATAATAAAATATAGACATTATGTTAAAAAAATAGGAAAATTCTTAGCCATTGATAGCCAAACTTCACATTCTAATTTCTAAGAGAATATAAGGCATTTGTTGGACATAGAACCATGTTAGAACCAAACAAAGAAAGCAAAATAACAAGTTTCCCCTTATCCTCGTTGAAATTTTTTATTTGCCGCCTTCTCCCTCCTTGCCCTCCCTCCTTTCCCCTCTATCTATTTCTCTCTCTCTCTATACACCCATAAATCTTTTAATACTATCAAGTTCCATCTAAACCCACCATGACAGTATCAAACCAACCTATCACCATCAAGCCTCCACTACCGGAGTCATCTCAAACCACTGCTCTGACGAATGCATGCTGACTATAGAGAACAAACCCAAGATCAAAATCATTAGACAATGCCAAGTTGAATTTACCCACACCAAACACCCATCTTCATTGTGTTAACTAAGTCAAACGAGCTTCACATCACCATTCATCAAGATCGCATCAACCTACCAATATGGGTTTTGATAAAAATAGAAAATTAAAATACCAATCTAAGTATGGTTAAAACACCACTAGAAATTTGCATGCGCCCAATCCTTCTTCTCGAGTCACTTTCTTTTAGGCTTTTGTGTTCTTTTTTTTTCCTTTTTTTAATGGAAACTGCATTTCGACCTAACTGCCTCAGCCGAGTTAACCAACTCTTGGTTGACCTAAGTAAGGTCAAGAAAAAAATGGGCCATTTGTTGGAACTAAACCACCTTTAAGGCCAGTTCCGGACAAACTAGATCAAACCAACCGATCTGGTCCAATTTTGACAATATTGGTTATTAGTAGTTTTGTAATGGATATTGATCCCAATATGAAGGATTGTAATGTTATGTTATTCCCTACCATTGGAAAAGTTCATTTTATTTTACTCATGAGATGAAAAGAATTTTGAGGAAGATAAAATTTGTAGATTGTTTAATCATTAAAGATTGATGGCAATACCATGAAAAGACTATAGCATCTAAGTTATAGTTTATTATAACTAAAGCAAAAGGTCTACACAATGATTAAGTGCCCATAGAGATAGACTAAGGATAGTTGTGGCAAAGGTTAATGTATCAAAAGCATAGGAATTAGTTTTTTAGACAAGATATGGTGTTGCTAACATCCGATTGTTTAGTGGAGGACCACAAATTAGGTTTAACACTTTATAAGTACATTCTACATGTGTAATAAACATTTAGCATGTGCAAAAAGAGAGATTATATTCAATCTAATAAGTCTCTATATAACGTTTTTTTATGTAGAAGAGAAGTAGTCAGATGCCAAAGAATTTTAGTGTAAATTGAGTCTACGTAAGACTGCACAATCGGAAAATATGCACAATGCTAGATGTAAGGTATATTGTCTTATGATGTTTTACCTCTTAATTAGCATGATCTTATGAGTTACTATATCACGATGGGATCTGATAGTATATGTATAATGGTGTCTTATAGAGGTTCATGTGACAGTGAGAGGGGTTACTTCCGATAAGTATTTCTTCCTTATAGTAGACAATGATTCTTGCTAGTTTTGTGTTGGATCTTAATCTTAAAATAAAGTATCTCAATATTTATGTCATTGCTTATGGCTACAAAACAAGTATTGATTACATAATGAAAAAGTTCATTTTACTTCACTCAAGTGCTACTCAAAGTCTTGAGGTGAAGAAAGTATGGAGGAAGATGGAATTTAAAGGGTTTAATAAGTACGTGGTGACTTGAGATGTGTTGACCAAGAAGAAAGAAACAATGTAATGACTTTGACACTCATAGTTAGGCATGACTGTTAGGATAAATGGATGACGTTGCATGGACATAGGTCGATAAGCGCTTGTGGGTATATGCAATTTATTGAATAGTCTAGTAGTAAACCCTTGGCGATAATGAATCAAAGAGCTTCAATACAGGTATTGTTTATATGCATGACCATCTGCTTTGAGTTCTACAAATTCAAGCTAGGGCGAAGTAGCTTGTGTCTTAAATTTACCTTGTTGTTTTCCTTTGGTTTATATTTATTATTTTAGTAATTGAATACATACTTTAGGAAAAAAAAAGTTCACACATTTGAACCTAGAAATCTCCATTAAGTCCAATAACAAATGGGTTGGATTAGACAAGTTAGTTGAGTCTTTTAGCTTTAGTGTTTCTAGGGTTAAATGAGCGATTAGAAGACATTTTATGACAAAATCCAATTAAACTAGGATAAATAGATTAAATTAGCATGCACTTGGTTACACTGTTTGAAAACATCATATAAAGTGTCGATATTTAAAATTTCAATAGCACCATTAATTTTCTCTTGAGTTTCCAACGAAAACAGAGGAACAAAATCATGTCACATTCCCCTTAGCCTCCTTCCCTTCCCATTTTCAAATAATTCTTAGTCTTTCGCTTTAAATTTCTTCCTACATTCCTTACATCTAGTGACAATTCTAGTAAGTTACAGGGGTAAAACAAAATCTAATAAATCAAAGCTTGAACTATTAAATGATCTCATCTTTCTCTCACTTACATTCTTATGGTCTTGTGGTTGGGTATTGTTGTCCTAATAGAATAATAAGGTTTGGATGTTTCTCATCCTATACTCGTTGGTTATAAATATTCTTATACATACGTATATATATTACTAAAAGTGAATGGGATGATTTAATATTTTAATAGTATAATAATTGGGTGGAAATTGAATTTAGGTTAATTACTATGTATTATAACTTTAACAAAGGCAAAATTAGGCTTACGTTAATCAAGTCAATACTAATGTTGGTGCAACTTAACTACAAAAATCTTTACTAGACTAATATTCACATGACTGGATTATAGTAGCCTTGGCAATATCCATGTCATAATGTTATAATTTTTATGATCATTAAAACCGTATTATTAAACGACAGTATGATAAGACATAAAAATATCAGTGACTTTCAATAAATTACATATAAGTAGAGTTATAACAAAGTCAAGTCAAGATAGTAAAGTGTTAAGTTTGAACTCGAATTTGACTTTAATTTTCAAAACTCAAGCTTGGGATAAACTCCATTGGATTTAAAACTTTAGGCTCCAAACTTGACTCGAAGTGGTACCATACAGACTTAAGCAATGTTTGATTAAACTTAACTTATTAAAATTGTATTTTTATTTCAAATTAAAATAATATTAATATTTAAATTTGACTCGAAATTTTGTTAATGTTTATGCTAGAATCAAATTGGAATAGGTTTTCAAATTAATTAAGTTAAACATTATATAGTTCAAGCTCAATTAAATAACTTGGATTCAAGCTTATAAATAGGATTAAATTTTGTTTAAGCTTAACCATATTGAATGGATTGAAGATTGTAGATGCGGGGTTCTTGTTGATAGTGGTCACGCACGCGTCACGTGGATTTCGCTCCTGGCACGTGACTTCAGAATGCTGCTGAGGAAATGACACTTGATGACGGGATGGCTTGGAGAGAATGACAAGGGAGGAGGAACAGACAGTCTCAGTGTCTCAAATGCACAAGTGACAGATAAGGGAGCTTGAGTAGACCTCGCGCGTCAATCTTATAGTTCTTGAGCAGTTGGAGTAGAAATCACTTGAGTTGCCTTGTTTGATCTTCCTGAATAGAGCCTCCTTTACAAACTATTGTTTGTCTTCTCTCTCCCAAAAGTTCTTGATGAGGAGGAGGAGTGACTGAATATTTATAGGCACTTGGCGTGGATGACGACTATCAGATCACCTCAGTGATTGACGAATGAGATGGAGCAAGATCAATTCATGCTTATCATGAATGAGCTCCTCATGGGCCAAGGCCTGTAGTCATCTCCTATGTGTGCATGAGCCTGCCTGAGAAAGGTTGGATGCGGCGGACCGATCCAACGAATCCTGTTCCAAGCCCACCAAGCCAAATCTCCCTGAGCCATCCCAATAATTGAACTAGACTCATTAGGCTCTGTCACTCAGCCTATGAGTCAAGCCCAAAAATTAAATAATATATATATATATATTTTTAAAGCGCATTTACAAAGATAAAAAGAAATGAAATCAAATTTGAATGGTGTTTTATCAAGCTCGATTCATTGACTCTGCTACCAACCGCATCCCACCATGGCTTATGTGGAGGTTGCAGCTAAAAACTGCACAAACGTGAGCCCATCACCTAGATTCAGTGGGTATTACACGCCATGTGTAATACACATGTGGCATGTAACTTCTAATGATATTTTAACACGTGGACATGTGGATGGTAGCTATTTTGAAAACTACCAACTACATTATCCATGTGTTAGTATATTATTGGGAGTTACACACCACGTGTATGTACACGTGATGTATAAGACCCACCCAATATTTTTCCCATCACCTATGCCCAAAAAAGGCCATTAAAACCGATTGCATAATCCTACCGGAATATTGTTTAAATTATTAGATTATTAGATTTTTATTTTGTTGGATCTGTATTAGATCTGTATCAATAATTTATCGATATTAGATCAATATCAATTCAATATTAGTTTGATTTTAAAACAAAACCGAGCTAACTATCTAAATATATGATACTGTATAAACTGAACAATATTTCACAAATTTCCACCTGCCCCATTTTGAAAAAGATAAAAAAAAAGAAAAAAAAACATATATTTATACTTTAAATTAAAATCCTTCTGAAAATAGATAAATATTATACACGTGGTGTATAAGACCCATCCAATATTTTTCCCATCACCTATGCTCAAAAAAAGCCATTAAAACCAATTGCATAATCCTACTGGAATACTGTTTAAATTATTAGATTTTTATCTTTATTGGATCTGTATCAATAATTTATCGATATTAGATTAATATCAATTTAATATTAGTTTGATTTTAAAACAAAACCGAGATGACTATCCAAATATATGATACTGTATAAACAGAACAATATTTCACAAATCTCCACCTGCCCCATTTTGAAAAAGATAAAAAAAAGAAAAAAAAACATATATTTATACTTTAAATTAAAATCCTTCTGAAAATAGATAATATTATACACGTGGTGTATAAGACCCATCCAATATTTTTCCCATCATCTATGTCCAAAAAAGGCCATTAAAACCAATTGCATAATCCTACCAGAATACTGTTTAAATTATTAGATTTTTATCTTTATTGGATCTGTATTAGATCTGTATCAATAATTTATCAATATTAGATCAATATCAATTCAATATTAGTTTGATTTTAAAACAAAACCGAGATGACTATCCAAATATATGATACTATATAAACTGAACAATATTTCACAAATTTCCACCTGCCCTATTTTGAAAAAGATAAAAAAAAAGAAAAAAAACATATATTTATACTTTAAATTAAAATCCTTCTGAAAATAGATAAATATAAAAACAATAATATTTACAATTTTGACATACATAAGATGGATAAACTGAAACATGAATTGAGTCAGAAACAAAAAAATTTAAAAATAGAGAACACATTTAAAATCAAACATAAAATCAATAAATTAAAATTAGAAGAATTCCTTCTCTCTCTCTCTCTCTCTCTCTCTCTCTCTCTCTTTCTTCCTTATTTTCTTTCTCTGTCTCTCTCTCCTGGGGTTTTCATTTTCAACATCATTCCAATCCCAGCCCCATGTTTGTTCGTTTAATGTGAAAACAAGTGCAAAAGGAAAAGTTTTCTTAAACTTCCAAAAAATTTTCCTACAGGACGATGAAGATGATCCATGTTGAAGAAACCTTTGATTACGTTTTTCGAATTGGTTCCTAGACCGCAATTCTCAACACAACAACATTAATTCCAAAACCTTTACCTCCAATTCCACCTTACAATGGAAGGTAATTCTCTCGCTCCTCTCTCTCTCTCTCCGTCTGTCTTTCTCGATCTTCTTAATTTAAGATTGCTAATGATGTTGTTCTTGTTCGTGAGATTAGGTTTTGACTGTCGCGTGTAACTTGTGTCGTTAGGTGGATTTCAGGAGAAGAATTTGTGTTTGGTTGGTGAGAAAAGAAAAATGAGGGAAAGTTTTGTGTATTTGTATGTGTTTTCGGTGTGTTGTCAGTTTTTCATCGTGTAATTATGCATATTGGTTGTTACTTTAATGAAGAAATTACAGTTCTATTTGAAGAGAATTGATTGGATCGAATGTCGTGCTTGTTTTGGGTTTGTGTTAAGTTGGCATTGCTTTTGGCTTTTCAACGATTGTTGTTTCGTTGATAGATTCATAGGCAAATTATAAGTTATGGGATAGATCTAGTAGCATCTTTGTGGAATATAGTCATCCTTTATGGTCTATGAGTTTCAAGTACCTGTAGGTCGTAATGTGTCTTTGAAAGAATGTGGTGGCAGATATTAGTAGCACTAGGATATGAGTAATGGTTCCTTGTGTAGTTTAATCGTGCTGGACCACTAATTGAGCTGCTTGGGAGGAACTCTCTCGTATAAATGGAGGATGGTGAAGTGTGCTGATTTGTGAAAGGCATTTTTAATTTAATTGTGGATTTTGTTTGACAGCATTTTGCTTCATTGCCATTATCTGGTTGTCAAGGACTATGTGACACTTCTGTATGCCGTTTTATTGGATACCTTGTGCTAGGCATCACTGAACCATCTTGACACCAGCATATGCCTACAATGAGTTGTGTATTGTCTTGGATGATTGCTTTTGTGTCCTCTTTCCTTTTCCTTGCTTTAATTCGTTGGCTAGTGGCTATTTTTTTTTCAAAATGCTCTGTTGCAAAGAAGTAGGCATCTCTTATTTTCCTATCAATGATGTGTAGAGACTTGACATGACTTTTACCTTTTATTTATTATTTATTTTTTTGTTTGGGGTGGGTGTTGAAAATTGAGGTGGTTGTGTGATGATGCTGCAATTGACAACAACATGGTGAAATCCAGAAACTTAGGTAATGGAGGAGAAAGTTTTCCTGGATTTTTTATGGGGAAAATGTTTCTTATTTAGTTTAGTTTGGGCAATGCATTTTGCTGGATTAGTGGGGGACGGTTTCTTTGGCCTCATGCTAACACTTACTTAAAAGACTTCTACTGCACTTATGTGGTTCCTTGATCCTTTTTGAATCATGACGAAAGCAAAATTTAAACAGCGTTATAAATTTGATCTATCTATGATTTGAAAGTGCATATCACCCCTGATAAGGAATGAGCCAGTTTTAACTAGTTGAAATGCTCCCTTTACCTGCCTGTTTCTCTCAGATATGGTATCGCTATATGAGTGTTTGACTGCTTGATTTATCTGAATGAAGTACTTTTTACTACATATAGAAGGGTAATGTTATCAGGTTGACCTTGAAAACCTAGAGCTGGAGCTTGAATGTGTGAGCTCAAATTATGCTCAAGTAGTACTAACTATGAACTTAAGTTTGATCAGATGAAGTTTGGATATATATGAAGAAGGAATTTCCATTCCTTTTGATTAAACTTATCTAACTCAAATGTGATGAATTATGGAAGCATGGCTTGAGACCATGAGTCTTATAGAATATTAGGAGTTTCAAACTTAAACATAATTCGATTTTACTCATTACTCAAAAAAAAAAAAAAAAAAAGGCAAATTTAGTTTGGTTAGATGACAATAAGTATCAAAATTGAGTACCCCCAAGGGGCTGGCCTAGTGGTCAAGGCCTAGGACATATCATGACAATTTGCATGAGGTATTTGATTCGAAACTTACTGAAGTTATTTCTTGGGGTACCTACATAGGAAGCTATTCTTACCTATGCATGGGTCTTTTAGGATGGTTTATGTGTCCAAGGGTAGCGGTCCTAATAGTCATACCCTCTGTCATTAAAAAAAAAAAAAGGTATCAAAATTGAGTACACATCAAGCTTACCTTGGGTAGTTTGCAATTTTTCTTGACTCAAATACACCTTCACTGAGTTACCAAAACAAATTGCACCTTAACTGCAACTTTTTTTTACTGGTTGAAACATTGGTCACAACGAGTTACATTTATTTTTCACATGGTTTTATTGTATATAAACAAGAAATTTCTTTTCCAATCGCCAATGCTGTAGAATCAAGTGAAGTGCATTCATCTGAGAAACGGGCATCACCTGAAAAGGGCAACAGAAGACGGTTTAAGACACCATCCCAGCTTTCAGCTTTGGAGAATTTTTACAATGGTATGCTTGCTGAACGTTTCATGGATACTGGGCTTCATCAATGATTTTCTTTAAGGCAATTTTGGTGCTTTTTCTTTTTTCAGAAGAAAAATATCCCACTGAAGAAATGAAATCACAACTTGCTGAGCGGTTAGGATTAACTGAAAAACAAATATCTGGTTGGTTTTGCCACAGAAGATTAAAAGATAAACGGTCATTAAGAGATGACACATTTGATGGTCGACAGGATCGTTCAAGTGCAGTTATTCAAGATCGTGGGAGCGGATTTGGTCAAGATTCATGTGGCAGCACCAAGCAAGGGGACCGTAGGTTCTTGGATGCAAGGGAGGTTGAAAGCGAGAGGCTTTATAGACACAATTCTCCTTCTGCAGAGCTCACCCATGAGCTCCGGGGCCAGTATGGGAAATGTTGGTAGGATGGATGATACATCCTCAGATAACAGTTCAGCTTTGCAAGATAGATACCGTTCTCCTAGCACAGAAAGATACGACATGCATTCTTCTGGATTTATCGGCAAAACTGAAGTCCTTCCACTACCAAATTCCATGATTACAAAAAAGGTTAAACCATCAGGCTATTTGAAACTCAAGGGCGACATTGAACATGCTGCTATTACTGCCGTTAAAAGGCAACTTGGCAGGCATTATCAGGAGGATGGTCCACCACTTGGAATTGAGTTTGACCCTTTACCCCCCGGTGCTTTTGAGTCTCCACTTGGAGAACCTGCTTGCGGTAAGTCCTTCTTAGTCACTTACCGACAATAATTTTTTCTGGAAATTATAAATGATAATAATAATTAATTTATAGTAACTACTAGAAAGGAATTAAGTTCACTTGTAATGCAAACAAATATATTTGTAAAGAAATTGTGGGTTTTCTTCTCCTGTTGGATGCATAAGAATGATCAGCTGATGGATGGTGTAACATGGTTTTATCTGTGTTTGATATCAGTCTTCTCCTGAAAAGCATTGTACCGATGTCAAGACTATTCAAGTAAACCTGTGTTTAAGTTGCTTCTTGAATTACTTTTTAGGAAAAGATTTTTCTTAACTTTTTTTTTTCTTTTTAAGCATTTATTTTGAGTTAACAATTGAAACATTTAATGGAATTTTGCGATTTAGTTTCATGATAATCCTACACATTAGCATTGCTAAAATAATTTGGTTTTCTCTAGCATTGATTAGGTAAAAGTATATCTGTGTTGGATGTTGAAGCTGATCTTTTGGCTTCTTCCTCTTCTTTCTCATGACTGCCATTTGTATGCTTGTGAACTCTGTCAAAGTGATTATTGTACCACTGAGCTGTAGGCTATTGAATGATGCTGGATGGAGTTCTTTATGCTGGTAGATTTTTATAACATAAGATAACAGCCATGTATCAAATCACATACAGAATACTGCTCGTGGTTTGTATTGGATATGTGTACAACGTACATATATGTTCCTTCAAGGAAAGCCACAATAGATTGCAAAAATAAAAATAGCGTTGTAAATTTTAGTGTGATTTAAGCTGATATACCTGTGAACTAAAAATCACAGGACTGCCCTAAGTGTTCTCTATTGTATGACTGGACCCCTTGTCAAGTTTATCTGCTAATATTACACATGCCCAATAACATGGCTTATCAAACTCTTGGGTCAATGTCCTTTGATCATATTGGTTTAAAGTTTGAATGCTTTTTGGTTAATTTGGACCTTGTTTTTCTTTTTTTTTTTTTTAGCCTGCTTGGACATCTTATATACATATTCTGGCCAAAATAAAATTACATTCATACATGCATGCATGCAATGCATCATAAGCCTTGGATTTGGTTGATGTTGATTCATAAAGGGTCTATGTGCTTTCTCTAATATATGGAGTATGTTATGTTATTTGTCCTAGATTTTATTCTTTAAGGGGAAATATTCAAATTTGGTACTTGAACTATGTGCAAAAATTTAATTTGGTACTTCAACTTTGAAAAGTCAATTTAATATCCAATTAAACTTTCCGTAGCTATTTTTACACCTTAATAACATTGTTTGTTTTATTTCTGAAGTAGAAAAAGTAGCTTATCAGTGCTAAACGATGTTAGAAGAAATAGTAAAAATTTAATGATGTGATGTGTTGTATCTTCCAAATTAGTAAACAAAGTAAATAGTATTAAGAAAATAATAAAAACATTCCCAAGAAGTGCGATTTGGTATTAAATTGACCATTTTAAAATTTAAGTATCAAATTAAATTTTTATGCAAAATTTAGGTACTAAATTTGACATTTACACTACTTTAAATACTGTGTGATGAACATGAACTCCAAGGCATAACTAAGCTAAGGGACTGTAGACTATTAGCTATTCATTTGGAGCTTCTTTGTATCAGTTCTTGAAATATAACAAATGACTAGATATATAATTATAGCCTGCAAATTATAGCCTTGACAGTGAATCTTATTTTTTGTTGGTCATTTATTATTATTATTAATATAATTTTTTAATTCAATAGTTAGAAGTCACTAAGTGAGCACTTTGAATTTGGTTATTTGCTTAATCAAAATTTAGTATATATGAGTACTAGCGGATGCTGCACCGCATTGCGTGTGCAAATTTATTGATACTGTGAAAAATCCTAAATCTTGTAAAATATTAATATTTGATCGTGTAAAAAAAAAAAAAAAAAAAAACTATATAGATTTTGGGTTTGGCATACAAAATATTCAAATATACATAATTATTAATATCTGATTGTTAAAAAAAGTCATCTTCATTTTGGATTCAATTTATAAAATAGCAAAATAAACAGAAACTTCATTGTAATTTGAAATTCTCAAACATGATAGAGATGGGAAAAGAGAGAGGGAGTCGTTGTATTTAAAATCTATTTGGTGGTTTTTATAACTGCAGTCAAATGTGGGAGAGAGAGGGGAGGAAGAGAGAAAGAGAGAGAGAGAGAATAGTAGTTGAATTTAAAATCTGGTGGGAGTTTTTCTAAGTGCTCCTAAAAGAATGCAGAATAAAAGACAAAAAAAATAAAAGCATATGATAAAAAATTGGAGTCCAATAAAAGGGTTCTGGCTTGATTATAATAGATGATTGACTGTCTAGCGCACTCAAAAGGGAATAAGATCAAGGGGAATTGAGAGAAATACTTGTGGCAGTGACTGTTTTCTGTTAGATGACATGTTTGTCTATACAATTGCCTTTGCTTTTTCACATCAAATAATTAACTTCAGCAATGAGAGAGTCAACAACATTATTTTGTTAATAATAAATATAAAACTCACACTAGAATTACAAAATCAAGCCTTCGGATGTGTTGGTAGTGGATAGTCATAATTCTAAGTCCTGGTATGCTTAATGAGTTTCAATTTAAAGTTTCAGTGCACAAGTTGGTGAAAGTATTGATAATAAATATCAGAACTACACTTGATCTACATTAAGCTTTGTTTGTGGCTTTTACTTTAATAATATTATTGAGTCATAAAAGGCTCTAAATTGTATATTTATTATTAACAAAAATAATGTTAAGTTTTATTCTACAAAACTAGTCCACATGGACATTCTTTAATTAGTTGTAATGAGGGTATCGTCTCCATAAAAATTAAGATAAATTTTTGGAAAAAAATAAAAAATCTGACATTACCCAAAAATAAGTAATCATCTCCTCTGTACATCTTTGTTTTGAGATTACTACATGGAGGACTACCTAAAATTTTGGAAGAAAAAATGCTGTATTGTTATTCTCCATGTTTTAACTTTAATTTATGCTGCCTTTAGCTGAAAGATATGTCTGGAAATTTAAATGTTTGCATGATGTATGCAGATTGGGTTGTAACTTGCTTATTTGCATTGAAATTTGAACAGAATCCCTATATGCCAACAATGCTACGGTATCACATTCCCCAGAGCTTTATGCAGTTCATAGTCAACCCAATGTTAACATTGTAAGTGATGCTTCTCTGTTCATCAAAATTCATCCAGGTTACATCATGTGTTATGATTGTCTATAATTGTCAAGGAGGTCATCCTCAACCATCTGCTTATGCCAAGTAAATATTGACCTTTAATTTTGAAAATGAGTGCCACTTCATTCTAGTTATTTTTAATTTTTATATCTCATGACAATTATTGATGAATCTGTCAAAGTTTTAGCAGAAAATAATATCTGTGAATCCGGCCTGAGATTTAGTTAAACTATTATGCTGGATAATTTAAGGGATAAAGCTTATTTGAGGCTATGTTGGGAAAAGAAAATGAGGAGTAGTTAGTTTCTGAGTTAGTTACATCAGTGAAATCCCCATACCTTAATGACATCATTTCCTTGTTTTCATGTTGCTCTACTTCTTGGAGTGAATAAGGAAACTTATCTTATAAAAGGAAATATATATCTATTCTTCTTATTCTGATTTTTGCTGCATTTTAGATGCATCGCTACCTTTATTTGGGAACATATTATGAAAAGCTTGTATAAAGTATTGGTTCTACAATATCAATAAATAAGTAAGAAATTATTCAGAAATTAGTCCAATGGCTTAGTATTACTCTAGAATAGTTTATGAGATTCAAGGTTTCTCTCTAATGAGAGCCCTCATAACCTAATTTCATCAGTCATCTCATCCTATGACTAGATCCCAAATCTGGGCTGTTACCAAGGGGTACAGAGCCAATTTCATGGGGTATTTATCAAACTCGAGAGACATTCTAGTTGCATCTATCAGACAATACTATGAATTCGAGATTGAGGCTGAGGAAGAGATCAAGAGGAGAGGGAAATAGGCTGGAAACAGCTTCAAGCTTTGGCTTGTGTCTAGATGAGGTGGCTCTTCAGGTCAGAGCGCCTAGGGCAATCACCTTTCACATTACATCGGTAGACCAGCTGAAGAGGAGGATAAGCTTTGGCGACCAAATCTCATTGATGAACTGATTGCAAAACAATTTGTGCTTAGATTGTTGATCTTTTCAAATTGGGTTGTCCTGACCTGATTAGGACCACTTACACACATCTACATCTTTCAACAGTTGTGATTGGAGGAAGTTGACCTACCTGTATGGGGTGAAACATGTGTCTACTAATTTTGTAGAAAAAAATTATACAAATACAAATTAAACAAAAATAATTACATAAATACCGATGCAAAATCACATATTAAATAGGCGCACAAGTTTACATATGAAATGCACTTTGAAGATGCGATTCAACCAAAAGTCATACATGCTGAATTGCATTTTCAAAGGCGTTTCATAATTTTTTAAGATGAATCATCTTAAAAGGGCAATTCATTTATGTTGTATGTAAATTGCATCTTTAAAAGGCGATTCATATTTTTTCATGAATTGCATTTTAACATGAGATTCTTGTGCAAATTCACGAAACGTCTGTTTAACATGCGATTTTGCGTTGGTATTTTGTAATTAATTTTATGTAATTTTTATTTGAGGGGTCCGTGATCATATAATTTCCTCACTTGTATGCAAATGCATGGTTTGCACAAGTCAGATGCATGCCAAAATAGCACAGATCCTTATTGGACAAATTACTTGCTTGAGATCCTTTCTTTTTTTTAATTAAAAAAATATGAGACCCTGTTTTGCAGCTTCTTCCATTGCGAATGGCCACCACTTGCTGGCAAATGCAGAGAGGACTTCTTCAACCTCTATGAATGGCCAGATTGGAGATTTAGGGTTAATTTAAGCTGACCTACATTTGTGCATATGATTTGAACCAAACTTGGGCAAATGTCAACCCCCTTTGAATACATTTTGTTATCGACAAGCTTTGACGACCATATTGGGAAGGTTATTTAGCTCTGCATCCCCTACCCTAAATCCAAAGTTGGTTCAGAATTTGATTGAAGGTTTTACTGGTGGTTTGACCATAAGATCTGAACCCAAATAGCAACTTGATGCACTTTTGGTTCCTGGTTGTATGAATATGGATTTACCTACTTTTGATGGTTCCAATGACTTGCTGGGCTGGTGAAACTTTTTGAGTAGTTATTAGAATCAAGGCACGTTGTAAGATGGCAAAGTTGGCCTGGCTTCCTTTCCCTCTTTATTAAAGAAGCACAAACACGGTTGTACATGCTTGAACAGATGCACCAAAACAAGCTTGCCCACTTATGTGACCTAAATTCTAGGCCTTGCTAGAGTAGCCACCCTGCCACTATTGAACTTCAATTTTTTTCCCCCACTGCGGTTAGAATAGATGTGGAGCTTTAGTTTCCATCAAACCTGAGAACATACGAGAAGAAACTACTAGTGGTTACTTATTGTGATATGGCATCTGGAGCAATTTCATTGCAGAGTGATGGCAACATCAAGCATTTGGCAGCTATGGTGTAGCTAGCTAAGATGTTCATCAAGTGGCTATGTAATCAAGAGATGGCCAAGCGTTGAGCCAAGAAGTTATGTTTTAATAGGGGCAAGATTTACTTGCCTGAATATTGCAGTAAAAATATTTTTCCTTCCCCCAACCCCAACAGCCCACCCCACCTCCCCCCGGGGTAATGGCAAACCTGGATGCACTAGCTGCAGAGCTTATAGCCTTGTCAGTCCCTAGTAGTCAGGCTTAAGGATAACTTCATTCTCCATGAGGGAAAAAATTTTAATAAAATATTTAGATCTCTATGGAAAGGTTAAATATATAGTCTGTGTTTTCAATTTTTGGTGCATTAAAGAGATATTAGATGCATCACTAACTTTTATTTAGAGAATGTCTTAGTGAAAAGCAATAAGTGGTTCTACCAAGATTAATAATCAGGCAAGAAATTGTTCGAAATTAATTTAGTAACTTAGAGTAGTCTAGGTAGTTTATGGGTCAGGGGTTCTATCTAATTCAATAAATTATAATTTCATGATAACTAAATCACATCCTGTGACCAGATCCTGAAGCCCCACCTGTAACAAGTAAATTTTCTGACCAAAACATAATCCTTTTATCATCTTGATTTCTTTTGATTGATACTCCTCCTCTATGGCCTTTTGCTTTGCCCAAAATCATAAGTATTGTGTCTATCCATAGCAGTTTAATCAAATTGCTAATAAAGCTAGGATTTGTGGATGTGTACATCTATGTGGACTTCATTTGTTTAATTATTATCCCAGTCTATTTCACATGCATTATGTGTGAGGAATGTGGGATTATATTTGCTTGAAACTAATTTTGTCATATTCTTGCAGAGAAATGAAGCTAATAATTTTAAGATCACTTCTCAGAAGTTTTATGAGGAAGGGGCCAATTTCAGCAGTCCAAATAGGCCTGATTACTTCAACCACCAGTCTCATCATCAATCAAAACAAAAATATGTTCCTGTTAACCGCATAGATCATTATGCTGGCCTGAAGTCTTCTTCTGCTATGCAAGAATACTCTGCTGGCGATGATTATATCAATCATAAGCATAGGAATCACAATGTTAGTTCTAAGAACCAGGTTGAACTTACAAGATCTGACTCTGCTCGAGATTTTCCTTATTTAAATAGTACGAAGAGGAAGAGCAAAAAGGGAGAGGCTTCATTGCATGATTATATGTCTGCAAGCCCAACCATCATCCAAAGAAGTGAAAAATCCAACTTCATGCCTTCAAATATGGATATCAGAGGTGGCGAAGGACGACCCTTTAGAAGGAACTCACGCAGGTTTGAGCAATGCCTTATTACCTTGTCCCTGTAGTTTTTCTGAAATTCTAGCTCAAGTCATTCATTACTGGGTGATGATTTTTGCAGGAGATACCTTATACAGAAGCAGAAGCTGCTGGTGAGTTATTTGCCCCCATTGCAGATAAAACACATCCCAGAAAGGTGAGTTTGTGCTTTGGTCATCATCAATATGCATGTAGTGCTATGTGTGCTTATGTGAGAAATTTTTTGTCTTGCAAGAATTTTTTTCTTGTAATAGTAGCTGGCGATGCATTCGTGCTGTATGTGTTAAAAAAAAAAAAATTGTATGTGAAAATGATGCAGGATGCCTTGAAACTATAGAAAAATCATATAATAAAAAGTTAAATATTATTTCTCATTTTCATAGAAGCTCATCATTGTTTTTCTGAATCCAGATCATGAAGACCATTACATAACTGCCGAATGCAAGAACCTAACTCTTTTAGGAGAGGGGTTAGGTAAATGCAAGTGCTATTCTGAAACTATCCCTTTCCCCCTAAATAATTTAGATGTTGATGCACTGATAACCTGCTTGGAGTTGCCTGGTCCACTTATGTAATCTAGAAATAGGTTCAATTCTAAAAAAGGGAGGCAATAGGAGGGATCATAATTCTAGTCCTTTAAAAATACAAACAAGTCATATTTGTATATGCATGGATGTCAGGCCATATGTGAGCCTGGAATAGAATCTATTTCCAGTGAGGGGAGGCAATAGAAATGATTATACAACTACACTCTATAAGAAAATCATGTTTGATATGCACAGAGATTGATGTTCATATATGAGCTTTACATTTAACATCCTTGTACCTTTGTCCTTTATGTTGAAGATTACGAAGTGGGACAAAACCAAGCTCCAACAAGAAGATTATCCGATGAGAGCAACATTTGGTGTGCCACGGTGGAGCAATCAGATGAAAGGGTTGGTATTGCACATCTCTCAGAAATGTCTTTGTGGCTACAAAAGCTAGTTTACCCAAATTTGGCATCAGGCATTATTAACAGTTATTAGTTGATCAATTGTGCTTGAAATAGTCCACTAGCAAATGATAATTTCTATTCCTACAAATATTCACCTTGTCAAGGCAAATAGTCTGTATCATGATGGTATTTTCACTGAGCTGGGAACACCAGCACATCACCCCACCCCACCCCAACCACGCCCCCCACCCACCCCCCTTTCCCTCCCTCCCTCTCTTTTCTCCCTCTCTATTTCTCTGTGTGCCTGCTCCTCTCTCTTCCCCTTTTAAACAATTATTTTTTCACATTAAAAACCCCAAGGAGGTTCCAACTTCCTGCTGCCAATCTTGTAAAAATTGCTTTTGTTTCCTTCTTGATCTTTTGTGTGGGTTCCTACACGTCCTTTTTTATATGGTCAAAATTATTGGTCCAATTGTATGTAAAACCATTTGTAAATTTTGATCACCCTGAATCCAATGATGTTGCTTTGGATTGAGTTTCCTGACTCTGGGATTTGTGATTTAGGTCTGCTGTGAAGATGCCATCCTATAGCAATGAAAGATCTGCAGACTCAAGCTCTTCATTGGAGTGAGACGGTTGTTGTCAAATATTTAAAAGCATTCTGTGGCTGAATGATTTCTCAGGCTTGGCATGAAGACCCCCATCTTAAAAACAAGCCCTTTAGATGGAAGTCCCATTGAGATTTTGCATCTTTAGGAGTAAGAGAAACAATGGGATCAAAAGCCTAAGAAGCTCTTTGGTCATGTTGCCTATTGGCGATTTTGTATAGCATTTAGAATTAATCTTTGTATATCTAGTAAAGCTCAGCTGCTTGCGTTGTGCCGTTAGTTATCTTGAAAAGCTAGGTTAAATGATTTCTTCTTTTTTTACATCTTTTTCTTTCCTTTCCAATAGCTGTCATAGAAGCGCGGTCAGCTGCATTTGTAAATTGTGGAGCCATTTAAAGCTAATTGGTTCGAGTAGGATGACATTGTACTAATTCCAACTGCAGTGCAAGAAGAAATGTGGCTGCGCTGTTTCCTTGTCTTTCCGGTTGAAATGAACCATCATTATTGGGTGAATGTTACTGCAACTTTCCTCCTGTATTCTACCGGTGAAATTATGGATCTACAGATGTGAGGTATTGTTAGATTTCTTATCTTATTTTTCCTTATATCTGTAATTTGTGCAGGACCAGAACTCCTCAGGTGAATGCTATTGATTTATACATTATTCAGCCAAGGGTTGCAATTGCATAGGGTTCATATCTTTTATGGAATGTTCAATTCATTGGAATGGATGAAGCTGGAAAAGAATATATCTTCCTTCAAAACCAAAGGCATTTTCGCAATATAGTAAGATTCTATAAGAATAACAATTCCATGAATGGATGTTCTTTTTCTATACCAAATGATATTTTACAAATTGGTTCCGTAGCTATTTTAGGACTATTTCAAATTTGGACTGCGGTGCTCCAACTTTGCAGGACTGGTTAATTAGATGGCTGTTGTGGCTAAAGCTACATGGTGGTTGATTGGTCGGTAATGCTGATTAATTGATTAAACTTAATTGAACTTGTTGGATCTAATAATATTAGAAGACAAAAGTTATATATATTTTAGCAAATTCTATATGAAACTCAATTTGACTTTGATAAACTGAAATTCAAGCTTGATTCTGGTTTCGAGCTCAAGTAATTGGGTTTGATTCAAAGTGTTGGTATTTTGGCAATAGCTTTAAGGGTGTGTCAAATAGAATTATGGGATTATTATTATCTCGCATGTGGTAGGAGGTGTGCTAAATAAAATTGTGAGTAATATAGTCTCACATGCGTCAGCAGATGTGGTCTTATAATTTATGTGACACATTCTCGAGTGTTAGTCACGAAAAAACACTCCATGCTCTGGAGAATGAGCATGTCAATTTCAATACAATTTTTAGCACTTCCCTTTCCTATTGCAATTGCTAAAGCCCATTTGTAAAGGCCCCAAAAGGCAAAAGGCCATTGAAATTTGATGATTGATGTCGGTCAAAGATGTCCTCTCTGCATATCATACGGAAAAAGACTATATTCACAAAGCAAGTTCTATGTTATACGTGTCAGGTCGATACTAACTTATCCTTAAAAAGTTCAAGACGTTTTCTCTTTCCTAGCCAACATCGTTGAACTTGAACTTTCTCGGTGGACTCCTAGAAAATAACATGCAAATCCATGCATTCAAATGCACGTGCACATGCACTGTCCCAATCATTATATCTTTCTATTGTGTGTGTGTGTGTGTGTATGGCACATAGCAACATTGAACAGCCAAGAAGAACTCAATAGCTTTCATTTTTCTACATTTTTTTCCCTCCCAACATGATGAACGAGGTTGAAATCGCAGAAGCCATGGCCAACCAGCTCCATAGGCTAGGCAACTGGAATATATACTCAACATATGATCAATCCAACGAACACCCATCTTTTAGTTTTCCCGAGAAACCCGAAGAAGATCTAGAAATGATTCTATACCGTCAATTACATAGTATGAAAAGGGAGCTGGCATTGCATAGGGCTACAGCAACGGGAAGAGACTTGAAAAACATGGGAATAGAGGTGGAGCTAGAGGTCATGAGACATCTTGGGATGTTCCTGGCTAAGATGGAGGAAGTTGAACCTTTGACTAGGGCTTTGAGAGATGTTATTGTGGTAAAGGCTGATGAAGAAGAAGAAAAAGAGAAAGTAGTGTGTGGGGTTTGTCATGAAGAGATGTGGTGTGGAGAGAGGGTGAAAAGCATGGGGTGTGTTCATAAATTTCATGGGGTTTGTATTGAGAGATGGGTTAGGCAGAAGAATGCTTGTCCTTTGTGTAGGTATGAGATGAAGATCAATTTGGGCTAAGTGGGGCAATAGAGTCCTGACTTGTAAAAACAATGTAATGATTATAGATTTATTTATTTTTTAATTTTGCTGATAGAGTCGAACTTAATTTGTTCTTTCAATCATAAACCTTTATACATATATATATATTATTCCTCATTTTACATCAACATATTGGAATTTTAGAGATGGGGGCTAAGCAGGGCTCGTTTTTCATTTTTCTAAATGAGACATAATCAAGTAATAGAATTCAAATATTTCTTACAATAAACGAATATATCTTATCAAGAGCACGTTTTATAGTTAATATGGATCTGCCATTACAGTAAAAAAAAAAAAAAAACATTGTTTGGGATTTGGTTTGTGGAGGGGATGAAGGTAATTTGAAATTAATAAAATATAAAAAATAGGGTAAATTATAAATAAATCACTTGTGTTTTCACGTTTTTGCAATTAGGTAACCTGTGAAATTTTTTTAACAAAGAATTCTCATTAAGAAAGATCGTGCGCTATCTTCATCAACTTCTGCATCCTCCATTAAAGACCACTAAGCTTAGAAGCTTGAAATGAACTTGTTTCAAACTTTTTTTTTTTTTTTTTGCACATAATTTCACAATAAAACAGATTCTATAAGAGCAATTTTTCAAAATCTTAAAATTTAAATGCTTAATGAAGTCAAAATTTGGATCGTTTTGACTTCAAAATCTTGCTTATCATGTTCCACAATGGCCATTAATGGCCATATTAGCTCACGGGAAAGGAGATTCTTCTTCATTCTCTCTCTAAATTTAGAAAACAAGTACAATACAACACAAAAGTTGTTTTTTTTTAATTTTTTTTTATCTTGATCTCTCTCCCCCTTTCAATAGAACCATCTCTCTTCTCTCTTTCTTTTGATTGCTCTCTCTTTCTCTCTCTCTCTCTTCAACTTTCTCTTAGTCTCTTGTTTCTCCACTAGTTCTCTCTGTCAAAACAAATATATCAACTTGTTAAAACTCATTTTTTAACGAGGACAGTGCAACTCTTAGACTTCAATCTTCAAGGTTGTTTAAGCTTTCAAATGTACAATAAAAAAGGCCTAGAACATACTGCACTTGAGGTTAGTAATTTGACATTCGATTTTATCTTTAAATAACAATTAACGATTTTTCTTAGCGGGACATGATAATGGGTATTAGGGGTTAGTTCCATGTCAGGAAAAAAAAAATTCATAGGCCACTTAATTGTAAAAACATGAAAAGACAGATCACTTATTTATAATTTACCCTAAAAGTATTGTTTATCATATATAATGTTGATAGATTGATTAATATATGGTTCCTCAATTTTAAATGTTTGGTCTATGGGTGAAGCGTTTGGATCCAAATTCTTTCTGAAATTAGACCCAACACCTTGGGATGAACCCATAGAACTTTAAGAGGTTGGTCTTCAAATGGTTGACTGCAAAAGTGGTTGCTCAATTTTGAAGATTTTAAAGTTTGCTTTATTGGGAAGATATGCTTATCTACAGTTTACATGCACTTTCCTATTAAAAAGATTCATTTATCGCATTTAGCACGGACTTCTTTAGGCTTTCCTTCATACATAGGTCTTGAAAATCAATGGTAAGAGATCTTCATCTATTTATACACATACTAACACATTTGCCTTACTTTACTACTCTTGCATCCATATCTTGTTTTCCAAATATATTATTGATTTGAGTTTTAGAGTAGCCTCTGAAACATATTAATGAATTAAGTAACATATTATTGATTTGAGTTTTGAAGCAATCTCTAAAGCTTATTACTGAATTAAGTATTAAAATAGTCTCGTAAATTAAGTTATGGTTTGTATAAGTGTTTCCTTCACTTATACAATTAAGGGCATATAAGTATACTAGTTTGGTATCAATATGATATTATTTCCAAACCAAACCGATATTGGACTGATACATATATGTTACAGATTAAAAATTAATAATTTTATTTATAAACTAATCAAATCAAATTGATACTATTCAATACCGATAAATCACCTATGCAGACCTCATACAAATAAAAATTCAACAACCCCAACCTAAAAATTCTGATTTGTCCAAACCAGTAAAGGCATTTTTTTGGCCGACGGAATTCCTCTTTTTTTTTTTTTTTTTTTTTTTTTTTTTGACCGAGGGAATTCCAATGCTTAACCAAGCTATTTCCGCCCTTTCCCTTGAATTGTTACTCTTCCATTTAACTTATCCAAAGCTTCGAGATCTTGGATCCACTGATTCATGCCCCTGTTTCCTTAATCCTCGGTACATCTGGTAATGCAAACACTGACAAAACTTTTATCATCTCTCCTGAAAACATGTACAGCCAACAAATCCTTAACTCAAGCCAAAGTTCTCCACCAAAAAGTCGTCACCTTTGGCCTTAAAAACAACCTGACCCTTAAAAAAAACCTACTAAACCTATACTTATCCTGCAAATCATATGACTCTGCTAACTTCATGTTCCAAGCCAACAAGCACTCATTCAACACATCTTTATGGAATCTTCTCATATCGTCTTACACAAACAGCTCCATGTACATTGAAGCTGTTGGGGTTTTTAAGGAACTGGTGAAAAACAAGAACGACCCATGTTTAAAACCTGATAGTTACACGTACCCGAGTGCTCTTAAGGCCTTTGGTGGATTAGGGGAATTTGAGTTTGGACCCATTATACATTGTCAGTTGGTGAAAAATGGGTTGGTATTGGATTTAGTTGTTGGTAGTTCTTTGGTTGGTTTTTACGGGAAATGTAGCGAGGTTGATAATGCGGTGAAGGTGTTCGATGAAATGCATGTGAGAGATGTGGCGTCTTGGAATAGTGTATTGTCTTGTTATTATCAAGATGGGCAAGCTGAGAAAGTATTGGAAGTTTTTGATAGGATGAAGGGTGCAGGGCTTGAGCCTAGTTCGGTGACGATCACTACCGTGATTGCTTCGTGTGCTAGACTTTTGGATTTGAAAAGGGGGAAGGAGATTCATGAAGAGTTGCTGAGAAATGGGTCTTCGTTTGATGGTTTTGTTAGCTCTGCTTTTGTGGACTTTTATGTGAAATGTGGTTGTTTAGAGAAGGCTAGGTCGATATTCGAGGTAATCCCTAGAAAGAATGTGGTTGCTTGGAATGCCATGATAGCAGGATGCAGTGCGGAAGAGATAATGACTCGTGCATCGAACTTTTTAGAAGGATGATTGAGGAAGGAATGAGGCCATCCTTGACCAATTTAACCTGTTTACTCATGGCAGCTTCAAAGTCAGCCAATCTGCAACTTGGTAAATCCATACATGGATATGTCCTTAGAAACAATATCGCAGTTGATATCTTTGTTAACTCATCCTTGATTGACCTATACTTTAAATGTGGTCAGGGGACAATGGCAGAAAATATATTCATGAAGATTCAGAATCCAAGCATTGTTTTATGGAACGTAATGATTTCTGGTTATGTGTCAATGGGAAGCTATTTTAAGGCTCTTTCCATCTATGACAGAATGAAAGAAGCTGGTGGTGCTGCAGATGCAATTACATTCACGAGTATCCTATCTGCTTGTTCACAGTTGGCAAGCCTAGAAAAGGGTGAGGAAATCAACAGCCATATAATTGCAAGTGAATTTGACAATGATACAATTGTTATGGGAGCTCTTATTGACATGTATGCTAAATGTGGTGCTGTGGACAAGGCATTATGCTTGTTTAACCAGTTGCCAGAACAAGATCTTAAGTCCTGGACTTCTATGATCAATGCCTATGGGTTCCATGGTCGAGCTTTAAAAGCTCTAAAACTTTTCCATAGACTAAAGAAATCAAGTATCGAACCAGACAGTATAACTTTTCTAGCAGTTTTGTCAGCTTGTAGTCATGGGGGTTTGGTTGATGAAGGACTTTATCTCTTTGAACAGATGATTACAGAGTATGGTATTAAACCTGGATCTGAACATTGTGCATGCTTGCTTGATCTGCTTGGACGGGCGGGAAGATTGCGTGAGGCCTATGAAATTTTGAAGAGAAGTCCGGATGCTGGATCCTTTCAGTTGTTGAGCACGCTTTTCTCTGCATGTAGCTTTCACGGGGATTTAAAATTAGGGGAAGAAATTGCAAATATCATCAGTGAAAATGCTCTCGGCGATCCATCTACTTATATAGCATTATCTAATATGTATGCTTCTGTCAAAAAATGGGATAAAGCCCGTCAAGCAAGATTAAAGATGAAAGAGTTGGGATTGAAAAAGAACCCTGGATGTAGCTGGATTGAGGTTGAAAAGAGGATCCAGCCTTTCTTTGTAAATGACAAATCACACGTCTTGGGTGAAGTGTTATCCCAATGGCTAACAATTCTTGACAGTCACATGACAAAGGATATCTTCCTGTATCATGAGATGGAATCTGAAGGATAAACTATACAAAAGCACTCTCATGATTTACACATAATGTTGCAAAGGCTGTATTTCACAAAGTGTATAGTAGTTTCCTGGTCTCCTTTGTGTTGAACTTTAGGCAATAATTAACAGAAGCTCATCATAGGTTTAGCATTCTGTGAAGGACTAATGAGGTACAGAAATTTTTGGTGGCTAGCTCTAGGAGTTACATATCACTGTCTTATCTTAGTTATTAGTCATTCTGGCAATAGTTGGAGTACAAAGTCCTTACATACGATTCTACCCTGATATTTACCCCAAAAGAGTATTCTTGGGGGTGTCTCACACAGAGACGAGGTATGGTGTAATAAGGCATGAAATGCTTCGATGAGCATAAAAAGTTCTAATGGGAAATCTTTATTTTTGAAAGAACAGGAGGAAAAAGTGTGTTCCTTAACCTGCTGAAAGCAATCTGGAAAAATTCCCTTCAGGACCATTTCCTAATCTTATTTCTTCATTCGAAGGGTCAAAGGCAATATGAAGATGATGGGGGGAAGCAGTAGAGACGCACCGGCATCTTATCTCCAAGAGATGCAAGAATCTTAAATTTATTTCAATTAATAAAATTAAAAATTAAATTAGTTTTAAATTTATGTATTTTAGTTATTAGATTAATTTAATGAATGATGTATGCATTATTAAATTTTGTAGTTCAATTTAATAAATGGGTATATGCATTTTTAAAATTATAAAACATTCATTTTTTATAATATTTCATTTTAATTAATCATGGTGACTTATTGAAATTTTAAGTTAATAGAAAGTAAATTTAGAAGGATTTATTTTATACTTAAATATTAATAGAAGTAAATTTTTCCATGAACAGACAAGAAAAATTTTGTGTATGCATATTATGAGAAAAAAAATTTTTTAGATAGCTTTAAATGTAAAATAATTAAAGTTGAAATATTTATTCGCCTATAGGGTTTAGGTATCCTATAGGGTCTCTCGGATGGGCTTTAGGTTTCGAACAAGTTTTGGGAAGCCTAAAGAGTATCGAGGTTCAAGTTCGGGTTTTGTAAAACTGATTCCAAACCCCTTTTAGTTACATATATGGCTGAAGCTTGGAAATTTATGAAATATTTTTCAGTTTGTATTATATGCAAATTTATGTGATATGATTATATATTGGTACAATGATGCTACCACAGGTTTCGATGGGCTTTTCTATGCATAAGTTATGGGCTTAAGTGCATGCATTTTTAGCTGCAACCTCTGCATAAAACACATTGGGATGTGGTGGATGTGGCATAAAGGAGGGTATGTAAGTCAAATATGTTAATAAACTATTCAAATTTGATTTGTTTTTTTTTTCTCAAGTTTGATTTGATTCAATTGAGGTCGTATTCAAGCTATTTAAATAATTTATCAAGTTGGTATTGAACTTTATAATATTTAGTCTAATTAGTCATTGAGGCGAGTATAAATATCAATTGAGTTAGAGTAAAGTTTAGATATTAATATTATATTAATTGGAATTAAGAATGAAATTTTGATGAATCGAACTTAACTAATTGGAGTTCAAGTTTGCATAGTATAATTCCAATTCGCTCGAGGTCGAGCTTAAAAATTTTAAATTTGATTGAGTTTAATGCAATCCAAGCTCGAGTTTGAAATATCAAGTAGAGTTTAAGTTTAAACTCAACATTAACCATCTCAATTTGACTTAATTAAAGCCTTAAAATATGTATTTTATTGAAAGGGACTAATATTTTATGTTCTATCATACAACCAAATTTTAATGATCATGAATATGAGCCTAGATCTTTGTAGTTGGGTGGTATGAACATCAACCTCCAATTGTATTAACCTAAGTTAAATTTTCCCTTCCCTAAAAGTTATAATACTAATACATAGTAATTATTTTAAGTTTAATTTCCATCCAACTATTATACTATTAAAATATTAAGCCATCCCATTAACTTTTATTAGTGTATATATATACACATACTCTAAACAGCTAATATAAGATGAGAGACATTGAACTTGATATATTTTATTGGGGGAACAATACTCGGCCATTAGACCATGAGGATGTAGATGAGATATAAATGAGATTATATAACATTTCAAACTTTGATTTGTTAGATTTTGTTTATCAACCATTAGAATTGTCGTTAGATCTAGGAAATGTAGGAAAAATTTAAAACGAAAAACTACAAAAATTTATAGTTTTATTATTTGAAAATGGGAAGGAATGGAAACGAAGGGAGTGAAAAATGATTTTGTTCCCTCCATTTTAGGTGGAGATTCATGAGTCAAGATAATAAAAAATGGTGTTGTTGAAATTTTGAATGTAGATACTTTGTATGATGTTTTAAATGGTGTGACCAAACTCAAGCTAATTTAATCTGTCCATTCTAGTTTGATTGGATTTTTTTCATAAAATGCATTCTAGGAATTCATTCAACCCTCCATAATAGTAAAGCGAAAAGGCCTAACTAATTAACTCATCCACTCAAATCCAGTTGTTATAGGACTTAATCGGGCTTTCAAAGGTTTGAATGCATCAACACCTATATTGAAACTCTTAGATCCAATCTTGCAAAAGATTTGTTGTTAAACTATTTAGTGAACTGAATATGCCCACAAGCACTTATCACTCTATGCTCATGCAAGATAATGTAAGATGATCCTTTCTTATTCAAAGGCTACCTTCTCAAGATTGGGACAGAATTTAATAGGAGTAACCTTGCTGCATGGACGAATGTTTGATGGAGCTATAAGCCCTATTTAGGGTGTTCTAATCATGCCTTACCCATGATGCTATACATTATTATTTTATGTCAATTATCACCATTATTCCTTGTAAATTAGAGAATATATTGGTTTTCAATTTTTTTTCACTTTGAGATATGTAATTCATCAAAAGCTTACAGCTCTAGTAAGATCTTCTATTCTTTACTAAGATATGTGAAAATAATGCATAATGGATTTAACTAAACGACTCTACAAAACATCTTCTTGCAAATATGAGAAGCAACTTAGAGGCTTATGCTTTCTCTGGATTATAAGACTCACTAGTTGTAGGTAAGAGTTCATCATCATGCAAGCAACACTATTGTGGTATATCGGTGTACAAGGTGTAGAACATTTGATTCTATATTTTATTATCCTAGTCTAATTCATGTATAGGCTAATAGATTATAGAGGCTTGCCTAAATTTTTTTTTTTTCCCAAAAGTGAATCATTCTAAATACACAGTACCATGAAAATGCCTCGGAACTTCTATACTTGCGAATGGGGGGAAAAGACATGAAATATCTGCTAGATATTTCCTTTCTATCGCTTACTCTATTAGAAAATTTCTTGTGCCTCGAAACTTGCATAAGAGTAAAACATTTGCTTCACTTGTTGTAGTCCTAATAAAACGTCACCTGTCTTTGGATTCTTGACCTCCCCTTCGGTTTTCAAGCTACCGCCAATGCACCACTTGGCAATTTCACCGAATTTAACCAAATCCAACCTTTTATAGTTTTCTTTTGGAGTCCCTAGCCGTTTATCAAAGCAATGTTCACCACCGACAAGCTTGTTTATCTCTTCAAGGCTTCCAAAATTCCTATACGCATTCCTATCTACCAAGAGATCACCTCTTAAAAGCTCCACAAGCAATAACCCAAAGCTCCATATATCCTTTGCCATCTCTAAGAATGCATCGTTAGAGCAGTAATTTGCTACCCTAAATATTCCCAGCTTGGATGTTCATTGCTCATCAATTAGAATGTTATCGACTGTTATATTACCATGATAAACTGATGGATTGATGTACATGTGCAGCATTTGGATTGCCAATGATATATAGAATGTTATTGCTAATCTCTTCTCCCAGTCTAGTGACTCTCCATTCTCCCTCAAGTTATAGGTTAGACTGCCCCTACTCATGAACTCAAATACCATATATCGTCTCCACGATCCATCTTGAGCATATCCCATTAAGGAGACAATGCTCAAATGAGGGGAAGATTTGAGCAATATTTCTTCTTCCAGTTTCATTCTGGAAGTCGTGCATATAGAGGACTTAACGGCCACCAGTCCGCCATCCATCAACTCACTTTATATACAACTATAGAAGGCCCTTCTCCAATCTTACTTTCATTTCTTCTAAATCTATTTCCAGTCAATACGAGATTTGGATATGAATCTGTTACAACAACATGTGCTTTTCTCCTTTCCAGAAGAACAAATGCAAGAACAACAAAAGAAAAGCTTATTAATAGGACTGTAAAGAAAACGATGATATAGGTAAGCAAAAGTCCTTTACTATGGTTGGTTGAGGAAGACAAACAATAGTTTGCTAGCCACTCTTTGCTACCATCTATCTGAGTAGAAAGGTTGCAATGATCTCTCCTGTCAAATTCATTTGTGGGAGGCTGTAAATGGGGTAAAATCCAGTAAAGTTTGCTATCATCGTATTATTGTTATAAATTGCTATGAAGTCCAAATCTTTTGAGATGTTGACAAAAGTGAAGTTTAATGATACCCGGGTTCCTGGCTCTCTACGGAGGATATATCAACAATTAAATCCAAAGATGTATGGTAAATTGATGCTTGCATTGTAGCTAATAGTTCCATATTGTTGATAGATATCTTCATTTGCATCACATAGTTCTGATAACATCATTTTCTTCAGGATGTTGTTTTCAACAAGAGATGAAATCAGAATACATGTGGATTGGTTTGACTTTACCTGCAAAATAATTAGGCTCCCAACCTCTCGAGCGAAAGGAGACTGAATCACCAGTCACAAACTTTATGTAAACCTTCCAACCATTACATTGAAAATTCTTAGAAATTTTCTCCATGATATCTATTGAAATGCATCCTCTGTTGCTCGAGCTAGAGTGGCAAACTAAGAGATTGTCATCACTATTTGCCGCAACTGAGAAGGAATTGATGTTAAGTCTTATAATCTTTGCTTTGGGGAAAGAAATTTCCCAATGACATTGTTGATTTGGCATGTATGGCTGCAAACTATCACTATGATTAACCATAATTTCGATGCTTAAGTATCCACGTAGCTATTTGAATGTAACTATCCCTTTGCTGCATACTTCTGCATAACGAAAGTTTCAAGCTATTATTTCATGTTGTACAATTATATATACATATATGCACACTGCAGATAAAAAAAATCCTCACATGTGCCTCTTGGCCTCATGATTTGTCTAAGAAGGCCTTTGGCACATCTGGAGAAAGCAAAATTGTAAGATATGAACTTACTTGCAAGTTGCGAGTTGGTTCTCTGGAATCAAGCTTTCTTTTAATAAATACCTTTTCATTGTATTGGAACATTTTAAATAAGGAAACATGATTCAAGAGGTACAAGGGCAAACTTGATAGTTGTAAATTAATGTAGCATACATGGCTGTTGGCTCTAGTCATGAATATAGTGGCGTGTTCCTCAACAGAGAACATGCAGAGCATTCCATTGCTTCTCTTTATCCAAGACAGCAGATGATAAAGAAAAGAACAACAAAGGTTAGATGTTTATTTCATTCTTCACAAAACCTGTATCCCAGAACTACACTAAGAGGCTTCCACATCCTCGGTTGATGATCCGAAGGATCGAGTTGGTGACTCTAGCTTGGGCATCTTTTAGTTAAGATTGTTAATGACTATATAACGTTTTCTTTCTATTTTACCTAAAACACTTGATGAAACTGTATATGGAAAATTATGATTGTAAAATTCCTTCTGGTGCAGTAGGAAGCATTGAAGAATTTTTGGTAGAATAGCTCATTGTACCAAAAAGTTTTAGTGCACAATTCTTGATGTTTTGGTACCAGATACATCGAATGATATATCTGTAACCATTGAGACTGATAACATTGAAGCCAATATCTCCTCTCTCATCTCTGTATAGAGGAAAATTCGCTTCCCTAGAATGGAAGGCACATGAACTACTCAATGTATATCCATTTCCATCATTGCTAATTCATCCTCGGCTATCACGATTATTTGCTTCATTTGCAATCTTTGCTAGTAGGTAACCCACCAGGCTATCAACCTTTTTATTGCCGTTAGGCATGCCTAGATCAATATGGAGTGAGCACTGATCAACAGCCACCATTAGTGCTCCTGCCCAAGACATTTTAACCACCTCATTTGAACATATATTAACTAGAAAATGCCCACTGAATGAGTCTATTAACTCCCTTTGCTAGGTACCATCTACAAACATCACTGAGCCAGAGAACATCATATGATATATTGTGTTCTCATTGGCTTGGAAAACATTAAAACAACAATTCCCACCAAGTTCATCAATCAAAGTTTTGTTAAAAACCGCCCTCCCGGTCTCCATCACTTGGTGAAAAGTCACTCCATCCTCGGGACCATTATAAAAGCATTCACTACCCACATCCACCGTATCTGCAACTAGAGTATTGGAACCATCTCTACACTGTCAGATGATATTCCACCCATCACCAAACCAAAGAAGTGAGACTGATATCGGCTCAATCATGATCCTCCCTCCATTGTATATAAGACCAAATGAGGTCACGTTTTGGGATGAACAGGGTAACAGGGTGAGAAAGCAAAGTAAAAGGGCATGAACAAAAAAGCTCACCATTTGTTGAAATTCAGTGCTACAGTTTGCAAAGTTTTTGGCATTAAAATTGTAGATAAGTCAATGAGGCTTGAGAAAAGTATGAGTGTCGTCCAAGTGCTTGAAGGGAAAACAAGAGCAAATAAAACAGTAACAAAAGGAATGAGAATGACCACATTGTCGGCCAAAATTATATTTAAAGTTCAAGAAAATGACATACAAAAATCAATTCCTAATGATTTTATTTTAAGACAAATTGCAAATACACCCTAAGAATAGTGTAAATACGATAAATTGCTAGTGTAGGTGAACCTCTCCATAACTTTTAAAAATATGCATATACCCAAAACCCCTAGAAAATTACTAGAATTGTAATATATGATCTTTTATCAATGATTTTAAGGTTTTACCGATAGTTTGCAATTTTGTGCATATTTTTTAAATCATATTATAATAATTTATTATAGGTCCATTGCTTATCAATCTATCCTAATCGGACAAATAGTTTTGAGATGTAATTGCAATGTAGTCTTCTTGATTTTCTGTCCTCAACTCTGTGGGACCATTGCATTGCATGGGATGATAATCGATAAGTTGACAAGGAGGAAAGACGTACACAATTTACCAAAGATGGAAAAGACTCATTCATATAACCATTTTCTAACAAGATATCCATGCGATTGGCCAGAATTTGGTCAAGTAAGCAGGGATGGAAACATTGCCATCTGATTAAAAAAAAAAAAGTTCCTAGATCTACTGCACCATACATAAGGTAAATTGGACAATCTTGCTCTTTACATTTGGTTTTGTAACACCAAGCCAATGGCATAGGTAGCTCTTAAATATATTCTTCTTCCTTAAGCCCAAATTCAACTTCCTCAAAGTTCTTGAAAAAAGGAGAGCATGGAAGTGTGTCCCATTGGATAGGAGAACATCGAGGAGATTTCCACTTGGTCAAACCATTAAACCAATCAGAAAACTCAAACATAGGCAATTCAGCTGGTTCGGGTTAACGCAAGAGGCCATCTATGTGAGCCTAGCCAAAATAAATAAATAAATAAAAGAAAGTTATAAGACAGACAAGGTTGTTTTGCATAAAAATATCCAAAGATCCAGCTCATGTTTAAAGGTTAGTGCACTCTAGTGAACAGAAGGCTTGATTATATAATAGGTACCTTTTCCTCTGCTTTAGACTCAGGATTACCAGCAATAAACGAAGAATCTGTAAAAAAAACCCAGTTATTGAAATACTATAAATAGCATATAAATAGTTACAATTAATTACTGGAATGAGAAGTAAGAACCTACTTCAATTATTGTCAATATGTCAATAATCGAGACTCTCTTCACTTATAACAAATTCTTTTATATGTCAATAATCGAGACTCTCTTCACTTATAAGAAAGCAGAATTCTCAACGAATATTGATAACTTACGAAATAAAACTAATTAAAAAAAACGACTAAATGTTTCTTCCTTTTCTTTTAACCTTTTAATGCCACCAAGCTACACAAAAGCTTTCTAAAAGTTATAGAGAGGTTCAGTACACTAATAGTTTCTTAGTTGCTGCATTAGCATTATGAAAGAATCTGTTATAAGTGAATAGAGGTCTCAATTATTGACATATTAACCATAATTGAAGTAGTTTCTTGTCTTTCATTCCAATAATTAATTGCAACTATTTACATGTAATTTACGAAACTTTAATAATTGGAGTTTTTTTTACAGATTCTTCATCTATTGCCAGTAATCTTGAGTCTACGACAAAGGAGAAGGTACCTATTATATAATTAACCCTTTTGTTCATTAGATTGTACTAACCTTTAAACATGAGCTGGTTCTTTGGATATTTGCATGCAAAATAGCCTTGTCTCTCTTACAACTTTCTCTTTTTACTTTTTATCTTTTGGATAGGCTCACACAGATAACCTCGCATGAACCCGAACCGGTTGAATTGCCAATGTTTGAGTTTTCTGATTGGTTTAATGGTTTAACCAACTTGAAATCTCCTCCAAGTTCGCCTATCCAAGGGGACACACCATGCTCTTCTCTTTTAAAGAACTCTGAGGAAGTTGAATTTGTCCTTAAGGAAGAAGAATCAATTTAAGAGCTGCCTATGCCATTGGCTTCGTGTTGCAAAACCAAATGTAAAAGACAAGACTATCTAGTTTATATAGTGCAATTTGTTTTTTAATTGGATGGCAATGTTTCCATCTCTGCTTACTTGGCCTAATTCTGGCGAATCACATGGATCTTTTTAGCAAATGGTTACATGAATGATTCTTTTCCACCTTTGGCAAATTGTGTGCGTCTTTCCTCCTTGACAACTTATCAATTATCATCCCATGCAATGCATCGACCTACAGAGTAAAGGACAAGAGAGGAAGAAGACAATATTGCAATTACATCTCAACACTATTTGTCGAATTAGGATAGATGTGATAAAATCTAGACCTATATTAAATTATGATAGTATGATTTTGAAAATATGCACATACTTGCAAACTATCGGTAAAACCTTAAAACAATTTGATAAAAGATCATAAATAACAATCCTAGTAATTTTCCAAGGGTTTTGGGTATATGCATATTTCTAAAAGTTATAGAGAGGTTCGTGTACGCTAGTAGTTTATCATATTTACACTAATCTTAGGGTGTATTTGCAAACTATCGTATTTACGCTAATTTAGTACTTGAAAAATACTAAATCTTTCTTCCTCTTCTTTCTTCTTCTTTTAACCTTTTAATGCAATTATTACTACATTTGACAGAAGTCTACAAGTTTTCGTTCAACCCCTAAAAGAAAGAGCATATAAAAATAGAGGCATGCATTATACCATCTAATCCATTAGATAGCAGGATATGGTGAAGATATTTTATTGACCAAGATTATGATGTAAAAACTACAGATGGCACAACACCCTCTTATGCTGATATTGGCAATGCTGAGAAGCAAATCTGAGAAGAAGAACGTATGTATTGAAAGCAACTGGGACATTGAAGAATTACCACGACGGGGAAGTACCAAACCTGAGTTAAACATTCTAGATGCTTTTTCTGCCTCAACACACTTTTGATGATCATGCAAAAATTTTTCTTCTTCTATGTTAAATTCTTCCTTTTGCACTTCCTTTCTCTTTGACACCACTTCCTGAAGAACAACCGATTTGTTTGTAATGTCGTTAAGAGCTTTACGACCTTCCAATCCTACTCCATCTTTCTATGCACCTGTCTTAGTATTTTTTGTATCCCCGTTAAGAGCACCTTCTGCAAAATGAAGTAAATCAATGATCATACTGCCATTCGATGAAAGGACTGAAAAAAAAAACTGTAAACAAATCCTAAAAGCCCACTTGGTGAACGAATTGAAGCATGAGAGATGCGGAGGATTTTAGGAATTAATTGAAGAGACCAACGCTTAATTGTTCAAGCATAAGTGGGCTTTCAGATTCAGTAAAATCAAAACTTGGGGGATACGGAATCAACTCGAGCAGAGGTTCCGAAATGAACCCGCCATTCACTCATTCAGGGCAAGGGCTTACAGGGAAGAGTCAAGTCAAAGCAGAGGTTCTCTTTCTGCCATCTTTCCCTAGAATTTTTCTATTTCCTCTTAATGTTTCGACACAGTCTCTTCAAGCCTTTTAGCTGTTCCTGGGCTTTTGCTAGAAATGTCATATTACTTTCACGAACAACTCGAGCATTTTCATCCTGAATAATCAGTGGCGCTTGAGTGACCCGACTCCCCATGGCTATTTACCTTGCAATGCTCTGCGGCATAAATGGCCTCGTTACAATTTGCACCGGCACATTATAGCAGGAGATAATACAACTTGCAACCCACCATCAGCAAATTAAAGTTTCAATTGCAATAGCTATAAGGACAATTGGACTGAATGTGGACAAAGTATAACATATTGTGAGTGAATGTTCATACAAGCTGAAAAGACACAGGCATTCAATTTATCCGTCAATGGGCACTTTTGTGCTTATTTTTTACATGAATGGAGTTATATCCAAAGTGATTATACACTTCGATGCATAATAGACATGTTCAGTACCCATTTGCAAATTTGTTTAAGACAATAACAATACGCAAGAACATATTCCTCTTGCTTAATAATAATACATAGAATGATTAAGAAAAATTCTGGCCAATCTAGTGAGTGCAATCTGCAATGTTAATAAAATCGTACCAGATCCAGCAAGCTTAAGCTTTTTAATGAACTGGTTGTGAGCTAAATTTAAAATTTTGTCAAAGCAACAGTCATAAATCAATTATTAAAAATTATTTATTAACTAAATTATTTATCACATCCTACATACAAGTAAGTTTCAATTTCGTAAATATAAATATAAATATAAAATATTGTATAGACACAAATTAATATTGCATAAATTAACCAAATCATATAAATCAATAAAATTGCAAACCGATTAACTAATAAGATATAATTAGTACCTTGATGACAAAATAATTTCCAAAGAATGCCTTTAAACATAAAAAGAAATCATGCTATAAAAAGTGCTATCCACACAAACACCTAATTCGGGATAATAGTAAGCAATTAAAGTTAGAATGAAAAATCACAAAAAAAAATCACTTAGATAATCCACAATAAATTGTGTTTACCGATCAAGACAACTAATAATCTATAATTCTTGGAAATGGAGGAAAATAGATAAAAAAAAAAAGGAAATGTGAGCATTAAGAGGGAGGGAGATACAAAAATTTAAACAAATCAAGTAAAAGTTATAAAAACTTCTGTTTAAAACACACATTAACATCGTATAAATTATACCAAATCATATAAATCAATAAAAATTGCAAATTGAAATTGATGATAAAAATGTTAATGAGATACATTTGGTACCTTGATGATAAAATAATTCCAAATCAATGTTGTTAAACATAAAATTGAAACATGTTGTAAAACGTGCTTCTATCGAAGCCCATACAAACAACTAAATATCTTTGTTTATCAGGTTGATAGTAAACAGTTAAAATTAGAATGAAAAGTTGCAAAGGGACATGACTTCAATAATTTACAATAGATTATGTTTATTATAATCTTGACAACCAATAATCTATAATTAAAAAAAAGGTGAAAAATTGAAAAGCAAAAGAAAAAAATAATGAACATGGGCATATGGGAGAGAGAGAATGAAAAGAAAAAAAATGAAAAGAAATGTAAGGTGAAAGGGTGTCAACAATTATATGGAAATATGGATATTAGGTAGAAATATTAGGAGAAATTATAATGTGAAAAACTGTTATTTTTTGAAATTTTGAATAAAAACTAATCCATATGGGAGGGTGGTTTTGGAAATTCATAGTAAGATAATAAAAATGCTATAAATCCTAAAGACACCAAACAATCTTCTGGCTTTAATACTGGCTTTAATAATATTTTTTGAAATTATGAATAAAAACTAATCCCACCAATCAAGGAAGACATGGAAGGGTGGTTTTAAAAATTCATAATAAGATAATAAGAATGTTATAAATGTTAAAAGCACCATACATGCTGCTTTGGTTTTAATAATATAGAAGATATAGATAAATAGATTTCTCTCTTTGTTTTTTGTCATTTTCATTTCCTTTCTTTTGACTTCATTTCTTCCAATTTCAACAATTTTTTACTTTTCTAAAATTTGCAAAACATAATGGAACCCCTTGCTCCCCTTCTTAGCAAGTGTGAAAGAAGAAAACCGATTAGGAATGCAAGTGAGCAAGTCGTTATAGGATACCCAATCCATCCAGCCCACCAAAAATCCTATAAGATTTAAGGTTGGTTTTTTTTTTATCATTTTATCGGATTTTCTTTTCTTTGTGAGGAGAGATCTTACTCCCTAAAATTATGAGTGGTGATTTGAAGAGGAATTGAAAGCTCCTATTTATATTAGTGGAGAAATGCGATTTACGGCAAAATAATTATGATTACAATGGCCATTTTAACCATAGTAATGAGATTGGTGGTCTTTATTGTGTCATAATGATCATTTTGAACATAATAATGATGATTGGTGACATTTTTCAATGTTGTAATGGTGATTTGACCATAATAAAAATTCTTTGGCAATATTCTGTCAAATATGGAATGAGTTTTTTGATAAAATGCAAGTACTTAGACTAACTTTGAAAACTTGAGAAGGGGAAAAAAAACACATTTACATATTAAAAAAAATTGCCTATATGTGCTTGAAAAAAGAAGAAGAAGAAGAAAGTTGGGGTTACTTTTGTCAAATCATATATTAAAAATTATATCTACACTAAAGACATTAAAAAGTGAGTCATTTGGCTTTAATAATACAGATGAAAGGAAAAAAAAGGCTTATAAAGGGTCCATAGTTTATAATTTCAGAAAATTAATATCTAAACTTTTGAACATTATATTTTTTGTGTCTTTAATTTTACTTTTTTTGCTTATATTAGTGTCTTTAAAGACACCACAAATGCAAAGATTAAAAGTTTAGACACTAATTTGCTCAATAGCAAAGTATAGACACTTTCTAATCCATTATCCCTAAAATGAGATGAGAAATAAAAAAGTATGGTAAAGTTTCATTTCTAATGATATGAAATCAATATACTAAATGGTATTCCATGGACTTTCTAAATTTTAAAAAATAATAATAATAATAAAGTAAACAAATTACTAACCACAAATACTATAACTCCATTATAACCCTTAATTAATCTTCCAACCTACAATGTTATTTATCCTTTGAGACCTTGAACATTAACTAAAACAAAAATCCTTTTTGGTTAAATGTAAAACCAACTAATGAGATCAAACAAAGTAAATGGTTAACAATATATGGCAAGTAAGCCATTAATGGCCCATTCACTTAGCTGAATGAAATAAGAGGGGGATGGAATTTCAATTCAAATGAAATGTAATATGGTTGTAGTGGCTATTATAATATTTACTTGGTGGAAAAAATGAAATAAGTAATTATTAGAGTAAAAGATAAAATATCTATAATGCCCTTTCTATTTATTACAAAGAGAAGATAATTGTATATGTGTTATTTTCAAGACATGTGTATTCATGATAAAGTTAAAAATAGATCATTGAATGATAATTTCAAGGGGGTGGAGATATGAATTGTTATTCATCATTTTACGTAATAGCAATTTATTATGAATTGCCATTCTTTTCAAGTGAACACCATAACATTAACTTTGCATCGATCAAGGAAGAAATGAATAGCTATTCATGTCAAGTGAATGAATTGCAAAGTATATAAGAAAATTTTTTTGAAAAAAAAAAAAAGACGTTTTGTTTTGTTTTATTAATAGAAGATAAGAGAGAAGTGAGAGAGAGTAAAGACAAACCTAAAGAAAAGTTTCTCGTATATGTTTGTTGTGTATGATTTTCTATCTACTTTCCATGAAATCAAACACTTTTGTTTCTGGTTTAGAGAAAATTCATTGGTAAATTTAGAACTTAAGTCCTTTTATTTTATCTTGTTAAAAAACCAATAATGCTTGTTTATGAAGTATAATAACTATTAGAAATTTTTGAAGAGAAATACTTTTAAAATGGTTAAAGCAAAAACATGCCATGGTTCAAACTTCAAATAAACAGTTGGGTAAATTGTGTGAACCTCTAAAAACTTTCACAATTGTATGAACTCTGGTTTTTTCAAAATTCGACACTTACATCTCCTGAAAAGTTGTCATGACAAATGATATGAATATTTAGTTGTTAATGTGCTGATGTGTTATTAAATACACTATATTTAATTGGAAAAATTTTAAAAGATATTTTTTAATACAAAAAATTAAAGAGAAATTGATGAAAGGTTAAAAATATTTAAAAATGATGAAAATAAAAAAGGAAAATAAATTTTAAATTAAAAATAAATAAATAAGAGCTCGTGGTTGTAACATGCTAACAGGAAGCTTTGAAAATTAAAAAATTAAAGAGAAATTGATGAAAGGTTAAAAATATTTAAAAGATTATGAAAATAAAAAAGGAAAATAAATTTTAAATTAAAAATAAATGAATAAGAGCTCGTGGTTGTAACATGCTAACAGGAAGCTTTGAAAATTAAAAAATCTGATGAAATGTCTAAAAGTATTCAAAAGTTTTGAAAATAAAAAAAAATGACATAAAAGAAAAAAAATGAAAAATAGAATAAAGAAACCGATCCAAATGATATAAAGGCCCAATGATGGAAAAAAAACTTTTAAAATAATATATTACAAATAAAAAATAAATAACGAAAATGTAACTTGAAAAGACACAATACTAACAAACGCCTTGGAAATTATATATAGATAAATAGATTTGTTGGCATAAAAAAAAAGGTAGATTTACAAATACTTGCATTTTTGGGATTTAATTTTCTACTATTTGAAATTAAGAGTGTATTTATCCAAATTAGTTATAAAAGTGCTTTTCTATTGTTTTCTTTTTATTAATTTATTTTTAAATAAAATTGCTAAACTTAAAAGGTATATATAAAAGTATACAAATATAATTAAGCAAAAAATAATCATGTATGAGTTTGGTTATATTTTTATAGAATTGGAGATATAAATACTTAATTTCAAAAAGAATTATATGAAATACAAATAAAAAATATGGAAAAAATTGTAAAAAGTTATATTGTTTACCCGCCTTAAATTATAATAATTACGTAAAAATAAAACTCTATGAAATATTACATATATGTGTATGTGTGTAAAAGAAGACCTTTTTTTTCTTTCTCACTATCTTATTGCCTTAAATATGTTGGTGGAGTAAAATTAGATCTAGATTTTGATGTAACTAGTTTCAGGAAGCTTCTACGATCTTATTGATGGGACCGTCTAGTTAATAATCAAATCAATAAAATAAATATAGTAAATGAAATATTAACTATTTTAATGATTTGATCACGATTAAGTATGTTGTGAGCCGTTGGATGATGATAAGACTAGCTCTATCAAAATTAATAACGGAACCATAAAATTTCCCCTAGTTTTATGTCCATGTAATGTATGGATTGGAATTTTAATTATGATTTAACGTGCTAAAAGAAAAACAATACCCAAGTAATACAAAATAAACAGGTAATATTAAAGATGTATGATATACAACAAAGGATGCATTGTGAAAGGTTGATTGAAAACAAAACAACAAAGGATTAATTAGGAGTGAGTAAGAATAAAATGGAAAGAAATCAATAAGAGAGAGAGAGGTGTAAGAGTAGAATAATTTTAGGGCGAAGACAAAAGTGAAAGGATGGTGAAAAACCACAAAGAGAAATAGAAAAAGTATATAATAGGTATATAATAAAATTATAAGTAATTATACTTATTGAAAAGCAGTGAAGCAGTTTACAAATAAATAAATAAATAAATATTATTGTGGAAAGATAATGTTGAATAGACATGGGATGTAATAGCTTTTATCTAATAGGTATCATTATTAAAAAATTAACTCAAAAGAGTATAACCCGGAAAATAACTTTGAAAATTATATATTATAAATATATTAGTCTTGCAAAATAAGAATGACGTAGCGGGCACAGGAAAATGATTTAATATAGCCACTTCGGCGTTCAAGTTATAAAGGCACCGGAGGCAATGGGTATGTTAAATACTAAACTAAAGGCTAATTATTCTAGAATGGTTTAAGAAATTGAAGGTTTCTCTCTAACGAGAGCCCTTACAACCTAATTTAATCAGTCATATCTCACCCTATGACTAGATCCCAAATTTGGGCTGTTACCAACTGGTACAGAGCCAATTTCATGTGGTGTTTATCAAACTAGAGAGACATTCTAGTTGCATTTATCAGACAATACTATGGATTCGAGATTAAGGCTGAGAGAGAGAGATCAAGAGGAGAGGGAAATAAGCTGGAAACAGCTTCAAGCTTTGGCTTGTGTCTAGATGAGGTGGCTGCTCAGGTCAGAGCTCCCAGGGGCAATCACCTTTCACATTACATTGGTAGACCAGCTGAAGTGGAGGATAAGCTTTGGCGACCAAATCACATTGATGAACTGATCGCAAAACAATTTGTGCTTAGACTGTTGGATCTTTCCAAATTGGGTTGTCCTGACCTGATCAGGACCACAAAAACACATCTACATCTTTCAACAGGTGTGATTGGAGGAAGTTGACCCACCCGCATGCAACTGTGTGGCTTGCACCAGTGTGACGCACACCAAAATGGCACAGATCCACTATTGCACAAATTACTTGCATGAGACCCTTTTTTGTAAATTAAAAAATATGGGACCCTGTTTTGCAGTTTCTTCCATTGCGAATGGCAACCACTTGCTGGCAAATGCAGAGAGGACTTCTTCAACCTCTATGAATGGCCAGATGGGAGATCTAGGGGTTAATTTAATCTGACCTGCATTTGGTGCATGACTTGTACCAAACTTGGGCAAATTTCAACCCCCTTCGAGTACATTTTGTTATAGATAAGCTTTGACGACCATTTTGGGAAGGTTATTTAGCTCTGCAACCCCTAAATCCAAGGTTGGTTCAGAATTTGATCGAAGGTTTTACTGGTGGTTTGACCATAAGATCTGACCCCAAATAGCAACTTGACGCACATTTGGTTCCTGGTTGTATGAATATGGATTTACCTACTTTTGAGTGGTTATTAGAATCAAGGCACGTTGGAAGATGGCAAAGGTGGCCTGGCTTCCTTTCCCTCTTTATTAAAGAAGCACAAACACGGTTGTACATGCGTGAACAAATGCACCAAAACAAGCTTGCCCACTTATGTTACCTAAGTTCCAGGCCTTGCTAGAGCAGCCATACCTGCCACTAGTGAACTTCAATTTTCTTTTTTCCTACTGAGATTATAATAGATGTGGAGCTTTAGTTTCCATCAAACTTGAGAACATATGAGAAGAAACTACTAGTGGTTACTTATTGTGATATGGCATCTAAAGCAAATTCATTGACGAGTGATGGCAACATCAAGCATTAGGCAGCTACGGTGCAGCCAGCTAAGGTATTCATCAAGCGGCTATGTAATCAAGAGATGGCCAAGAAGTTATGTTTTGACAGTGGCAAGATTTACTTGCCTGAATATTGCAGTAAAAATATTTTTCCTTCCCCCAACCCCAACAACCCACCCCGCCTCCCCCTTGGAGGTAATGGCAAACCTGGATGCACCAGCTGCAGAGCTTAAAGCCTTGTCAGTCCCTAGTAGTCAGGCTTAAGGATAACTTTATTCTCCATGAGGGAAAAAATGTTAATAATATATTTAGATATATCTCTATGGAAAGGTTAAATATATAGTTTTGTTTTTTCAATTTTTGGTGCATGAAAGAGAAGTGAAAAGCAATAAGTGGTTCTACCATGACTAATAATCAGGCAAGAAATTGTTCAAAATTAATTGTAGTAACTTGGAGTAGTCAGGGGTTCTATCGAATTCAATAAATTGTAAATTCATGATAACTAGATCACATCCTGTGACTAGATCCTGAAGCCACACCTGTAACAAGTAAATTTACCGACCAAAACATAATCCTTGTATCATCTTGATTTCTTTTGATGGATACTCCTCCTCTGTGGCCTTTTGCTTTGCCCAAAATCATGAGCATTGTGTCTTATCCATAGCAGTTTAATCAAATTGCTAATAAAGCTTGTGGATGCGTACATATATGTGGACTTCATTTGTTGAATTATTATCCCAGTCTATTTCACATGCAATATGTGTGAGGAATGCGGGATTATATTTGCTTAAACTAATTTTGTGTCATATTCTTACAGAGAAATGAAGCTAACAATTTTAAGATCACTTCTCAGAAGTTTTATGAGGAAGGGGCCAGTTTCAGCAGTCCAAATGGGCCTGATTACTTCAACCATCAGTCTCATCATCAATCAAAACAAAACTATGTTCCTGTTAACCGCAAAGATCATTATGCTGGCCTGAAGTCTTCTTCTGCTATGCAAGAATACTCTGCTGACGATGATTATATCAAATCATAAGCATAGGAATCACAATGTTAGTTCTAAGAACCAGGTTGAACTTACAAGATCTGATTCTGCTCGAGATTTTCCTTATCCAAATAGTACGAAGAGAAAGAGCAAAAAGGGAGAGGCTTCATTGCATGATTATATGTCTGCAACTGCAAGCCCAACTGTCATCCAAAGAAGTGAAAAATCCAACTTCATGCCTTCAAATATGGATATCAGAGGTGGCGAAGGACAACCCTTTAGAAGGAACTCGCAAGTTGGAGCAATGCCTTGTTACCTTATCCCTGTAGTTTTTCAGAAACTCTGGGACAAGTCATTCATTACTGTGATGATTTTTGCAGGAGATACCCTATACAGAAGCAGAAACTGTTGATGAGTTATTTGCTCCCATTACAGATAAAACACATCCCAGAAAGGTGAGTTTATGCTTTGATCATCATCAATATGCATGTAGAGCTATGTGTGCTTATGTGAGAAATTTTTAGTCTTGCGAGAATTTTTTTCTCGTAATACTAGCTGGCAATGCATCCATGCTGTATGTGTAAAAAAAATAGTACGTGAAAATGATGCAGGATGCCTTAAAACTATAGAAAAATCATATGATAAAAAGTTAAATATTATTTCTCATTTTCATAGAAGCTCATCATTGTTTTTCTGAATCCAGATCATGAAGACTCTATTACATAACTGCCAAATACAAGAACCTAACTCTTTTAGGGAGAGGGGTTAGGCAACTGCAAGTGCTATTCCGAAGTTATCCCTTTTCCCCTTAAGTAATTTAGATGTTGATGCACAGATAACCTGCTTGGAGTATTCTGTTGCACCTATGTAATCTAGGAATAGGTTCAATTCTAAAAATGGGGAGGCAATAGGAGGGATCATACCTCTAGTCCTTTAGAAATAAAAAGAAGTCATCTTTGAATATGCATGGATGTCAGGGCCAGATATGTGACCCTGGAATAGAATCTATTTCCAATGGGGGGAGGCAATAGAAATGATTACACAACTACACTCTATAAGAAAATCATGTTTGATTATGCACAGAGATTGATGTTCATATACAGAGCTTTGGGTTCTAACATCCTTGTACCTTTGTCCTTTATGTTGAAGATTATGAAGTGGGACAAAGCCAAGCTCTAACAAGAAGATTATCCGATGAGAACAACATTTGGTGTGCCACGGTGGAGCAATCAGATGAAAGGGTTGGTATTGCACCTCTCTCAGAAATTTGTCTTTGTGGCTGCAAAAGTTAGTTTACCCAAATTGGCATCAGGTATTATGTAGCTGTTATTTGTTGATCAATTGTGCTTGAAATAATCCACTAGCAAATGGTAATTTCTGTTCCTTCAAGTGCCTGCTCCTCTCTCTTTCCCCGTTAAACAATCATATTTTTTCATTAAAAACCCCAAGGAGGTTCCAACTCCTGCTGCCTATCTTTTAAACATTGTTTTTGTTTCCTACTTGATCTTTTGTGTGGGTTCCTGCATGTCCTTTTTTATATGTCACAAAATTATTGGTCCAATTGTATGTAAAACCATTTGTAAATTTTTGTCACACCCTCAATCCAATGGATGTTGCTTGGATCTGAGTTTCCCGACATTGGGATTTGTGATTTAGGTCTGCTGTGAAGATGCCATCCTATAGCAATGAAAGATCTGCAGACTCAAGCTCTTCCTTGGAGTGAGGCTGTCGTTGTCAAATATTGGAAAGCATTCTGTGGCCGAATAATTTCTCAGGCTGGGCATGGAGACCCCCATCTTGCAAACGAGCCCAGTGGAAGTCCCATTGAGAGCTTGCATCTTTAGTAGTAAGAGAAACAATGGGATCAAAAGCCTATGAAGCTCTTGGGTCATGTTGCCTATTGGCGATTTTGCATAGCATTTAGAATTAATCTTTGTATATCTAGTAAAGCTCAGCTGTTTGCATTGTGCCATTAGTTATCTCGAAAAGCTAGGTTAAATGATTTCTTCTTCTTTTGTTCTTTTTAAAATCCTTTTCCTACCTTCCCAATAGTTGTCACAGAAGCGCGGTCAGCCTGGATTTGTAAATTGCGGAGGCTTCTAAAGCTAATTGGTTCGAGTAGGATGACATTGTACTAATTCCAACTGCAGTGCAAGTAAAGAAATGTGGCTGCGCTGTTTCCTTGTCTTTCCGGTTGAAATGAACCATCATTATTGGGTGAATGATACTGCAGCTTTCCTCCTGTATTCTACCAGTGAAATTATGGATCTACGGATGTGAGGTATTGTTAGATTTCTTACCTTATTTTCCCTTATATCTGTAATTTGTGCAGGACCAGAACTCCTCAGGTGAATCCTATTGATTTATACATTATTCAGCCAAGGGTTGCAGTTGCATAGAGTTTATATCCTTTTATGGAATGTTCAATTCATTGGAATGGAATGAAGTTGGGAAAGAATAATGATTATTTTTTGATGTATCTTGCTTCAACACCATAGGCATATTGGGAATAAGAGTAAGATTCTATTAGAATAACAATTCTATGAATAGATGTTCTGTTTCTATACCAAATGATATTTTACAAATTGGCTCTATAGCTATTTTGGGACTATTCCAAATTTGCACTGCGGTGCTCCACCTTTGCCGGACTGGTTAATTAGATTGGCTGTTGTGGCTAAAGCTAGATGTTTGATGATTTATTGGTAATGCTATATTAATTGAATTCAACTTAATTGAACTTGTTGGGTCTAATGATATTAGAAGAAAAAAAAGTTATGTATATTTTTAACAAAATCTATACAAAACTTAATTTGACTTTGATAAATTAAAATTCGTGCTTGATTACGGTTGCAAGCTCATGGAATTGGGTTTGATTTGAGAATGAGGAAAAAAGAAAATGGTTGGCAATATTCTTCATTAAGAGTGTGTCAAATAGAATTATGAAATTATTATTATCCGGTAAGTGATAGAAGGTGTATTAAATAAAATTGTGGGACCATTAGGATCTCACAGCCGATGTGGTCTTACTAATTTATCTGACACATTCGCAAGTGTTACCACCACGAATGTATACTCCATGCTCTTGAGAATGAGCATGCCCATTTCAATACAATTTTTAGCATTTCCCTTTCTTATTGCAATTGCTAAAGCCCATTTGTAAAGGCCCCAAAAGGCAAAAGGCCATCGATTTGATGATTGAGGTCGGTCAAAGATGTCATCTCCGCGTTTTAAACAGAAAAAGAACATATTCACAAAGCAAGTTCTATGTTTCACGTGTCAGATCGATACTAGCTTATCGTTAAAAGTTCAACACGTTTTCTCTTTCCTAGCCAACATTGTTGAACTTGAACTTCCTCGGTGGACTCCTAGAATTTAACATGCAAATCCATGCACTGTCCCAATCACTATATATATCTATCTATATGTGTGTGTGTGTGTGTGGCACAGAGCAACTTGAATACCCAACAAAAACTCAACAGCTTTCATTTTTCTGCTATTTTTTTTCCCCTCACAACATGATGAACGAGGTTGAAATCGCAGAAGCCATGGCCAACCAGCTCCACAGGCTACGCAACTGGAATATATACTCAACATATGATCAATCCAACGAACACCCATCTTTTAGCTTTGCCGAGAAACCCAAAGAAGATGACAAAGAAGAAGATCTAGAGATGATTCTATACCGTCAATTACACAGTATGAAAAGGAAGCTAGCATTGCATAGAGCTATAGCAACGGGAAGAGACTTGAAAACCGTGGGAATAGAGGTGGAACTAGAGGTCATGAGACATCTTGGGATGTTCCTAGCTAAGATGGAGGAAGTTGAACCTTTGACTAGGGCTTTGAGAGATGTCATTGTGATGAAGTATGAAGAAGAAGAAGAAGAAGAAGAAGAAGAAGAAGAAGAGGAAGTAATGTGTGGGGTTTGTCATGAAGAGAGTGATGTGGAGAGGGGGTGAAAAGTGTGGGGTGCATGCATAAATTTTATGGGGTTTGTATTAAGAGATGGGTTTTGTGTAGGTATGAGTGAAGATCAATTTGGGCTAAGCGGGATGTAGCGTCTTGACTTGTAAAAACAATTTAATGATTATAGATTTATTTATTTTTTAATTTTCACTGATAGATTGGAACTTAATTTGTTCTTTCAATCATAAACCTTTTGTTCTCTTTCTTTCTTGATATATTGGAATTTTAGAAATGCAGACTAAGCGGGCCCTGCTCTTCATTTTTCTAAATGAAATATAATCAATTAATAGAATTCAAATATTTCTAACAATAAACAAATATAAATTATTAAGAGCACGTATTATAACTAACAGGGATTTGCAATTTGGAAAAAAAAAAAAAAAAATTATTTTGGATTTGGTTTGCGGGGTGATGACCATAAATCAAAATTAATAAAATATAAAAAATATTATTTATCATATATAATGTTGATTGATCGATTTATATATGATTCCTCAATTTCAAATGTTTGATCTATGGGCGAACAGTTTAGATCCTATTTTATCTTTACTGAGCCTTCAAACAAGTTCTGCATAGTTAGACCAAGTAATTCTAATCTATAACAACATAGACATTTTTTTTCTAAAATTAGACTAGACACCTTGGAATAAACCCATAGAACTTTAAGAGGTTGGTCTTCATATGAGTGGTTACAAATGTAATTATTCAATTTTGATGATAGTTTACTTTAGTGGGAAGATATGCTTACCTACCATATCAAATGTTTTAGCATGGACTTCTTTAGGTTTTCCTTCGTATATAGGGCTTGAAAAATCGATGGTAAGAGATCTTCATCTATTTATACACATACTAATACATTTGCCTCACTTTACTACTCTTGCATCCATGTCCTGTTTTCTAAACATATTATTGATTTCTGTTTTGGAGTAGTCTCTGAAACATATTACTAAATGAAGTAATATATTATTGATTTGAGTTTTGAAGTAATCTGTAAAACATATCATTAAATTAAGTATTAAAATAATCTCGTAAAATAAGTTGTAGTTTGTGTAAGTGTTTGCGTTACTTATACAATTAAGGGCATATGGTTATATTAACTTGATATTATTTTCAAAATGAACCGATATATTATATCGATAAAAAACTGACAATTTTACTCATAAAGTAACTAAATCAGATCGATACTATTCTATACCAATAAGTTACCGATGTTGATACATATAAATAAAAATCCAACAACCCCAACAAGCAATCATTTTTAGCTTAACCTAAAAGTTCTGATTTGTACAAACCATTAAAGGCATTTTTCTCTAATAAGATATTATCATTAGTGCCCCAATTGAACGAAGTACATCCTAATTCTCTCTTCTGGGGGCGGGGGAATTCCATTGCTTAATCAAGCTATTTCCATCCTTTTCCTTGAATCGTTACACTTCCATTTAACTTATACAAAGCTTCGAGATCTTGGATCCTTTGATCCATGCTCCTGTTTCCTTAATCCTTAGACATCTGGTAATGCAAACACTGACAAAACTTTTATCATCTCTCCTGAAAACATGTACAACTAACAAATCCTTAACTCAAGCCAAAGTTCTCCACCAAAAAGTCGTCACCTTTGGCCTTAAAAACAACCTAACCCTACAAAAAAAACCTCCTAAACTTATACTTATCCTGCAAATCATATGACTGCTAACTTCATATTCCAAGCCAACAAGCACTCATTCAACACATCTTTATGGAATCTTCTCATATCATCTTACACACACAGCTCCATGTACATTGAAGCTGTTGGGGTTTTTAAGGAACTGGTGAAAAACAAGAACAACCCATGTTTAAGACCTGATAGTTACACGTGCCCAAGTGTTCTTGAGGCTTTTGGTGGACTAGCGGAAATTGAGTTTGGACCCATTATACATTGTCAGTTGGTTAAAAATGGGTTGATGTTGGATTTCGTTGTTGGTAGTTCTTTGGTTAGTTTTTATGGGAAATGTAGCGACGTTGATAATGCGGTGAAGGTGTTCGATGAAATGCATGTGAGAGATGTGGCGTCTTGGAATAGTGTCTTGTCTTGTTATTATCAAGACGGGCAAGCTGAGAAAGTATTGGAAGTTTTTGAGAGGATGAAGGGTGCAGGGCTTGAGCCTAGTTCGGTGACGATCACTACCGTGATTGCATCGTGTGCTAGACTTTTGGATTTGAAAAGGGGGAAGGAGATCCATGAAGAGTTGCTGAGAAATGGGTTTTCGTTTGATGGTTTTGTTAGCTCTGCTTTTGTGGACATTTATGCGAAATGTGGTTGTCTAGAGAAGGCTGGGTCGATATTCGGGGGAATCCCTAGAAAGAATGTGGTTGCTTGGAATGCCATGATAGCAGGATGCAGTGCGAAAGGAGATAATGATTCGTGCATCGAACATTTTAGAAGGATGATTGAGAAAGGAATCAGGCCATCCTTGACCAATTTAAGCTGTTTACTCATGGCAGCTTCAAAGTCGGCCAATCTGCAACTTGGTAAATTCATACATGGATATGTCCTTAGAAACAATAACGAAGTTGGTATCTTTGTTAACTCTTCCTTGATTGACCTATACTTTAAATGTGGTCAGGGGACAATGGCAGAAAATATATTCATGAAGATTCAGAATCCAAGCATTGTTTTATGGAACGTAATGATTTCTGGTTATGTGTCAATGGGAAGCCATTTTAAGGCTCTTTCCATCTATGACAAAATGAAAGAAGCTGGTGGTGCTGCAGATGCAATTACATTCACGAGTATCCTATCTGCTTGTTCACAGTTGGCAAGCCTAGAAAAGGGTGAGGAAATCAACAGCCATATAATTGCAAGTGAATTTGACAACGATACAATTGTTACGGGAGCTCTGATTGACATGTATGCTAGATGTGGTGCTGTGGACTAGGCATTATGCTCGTTTAGCCAGTTGCCAGAACAAGATCTTAAGTCCTGGACTTCTATGATCAATGCATATGGGTTCCATGGTCGAGCTTTGGAAGCTCTAAAACTTTTCCATAGACTGAAGAAATCAAGTATTGAACCAGACAGTATAACTTTTCTAGCAGTTTTGTCAGCTTGCAGTCATGGGGGTTTGGTTGATGGAGGACTTTATCTCTTTGAACAGATGATTACAGAGTATGGTATTAAACCTGGATGTGAACATTATGCATGCTTGTTTGATCTGCTTGGACGGGTGGGAAGATTGTGCGAGGCCTATGAAATTTTGAAGAGAAGTCCGGATGCTGGATTCTTTCAGTTGTTGAGCACACTTTTCTCTGCATGTTGCTTTAACAGGGATTAAATTTAGGGGAAGAAATTGCTAATATCATCAGTGAAAATGCTCTCGGTGATCCATCTACTTATATAGCATTATCTAATATGTATGCTTCTGTCAAAAAATGGGATAAAGCCCGTCGGGCAAGATTAAGGATGAAAGAGTTGGGATTGAAAAAGAACCTCGGATGTAGCTGGATTGAGGTTGAAAAGAGGATCCAGCCTTTCTTTGTAAATGACAAATCACATGTCTTGGGTGAAGTGTTATCCCAATGGCTAACAATTCTTGACAGTCACATGACAAAGGATATCTTCCTGTATCATGAGATGGAATCTGAAGGATAAACTGCACAAAAGCACTGATTACTTCAGCCACTGGTCTCATCATCAATCAAAACAAAAATATGTTCCTGTTAACTGCATAGATCATTATGCTGGCCTGAAGTCTTCTGCTATGCAAGAATACTCTGCTGAAGATGATTATGTCAATCATAAGCATAGGAATCACAATGTTAGTTCTAAGAACCAGGTTGAACTTACAAGATCTGATTCTGCTCGAGATTTTCCTTATCCAAATAGTACGAAGAGGAAGAGCCAAAAGGGAGAGGTTTCATTGCATGATTTTATGTCTGCAAGCCCAACCATCATCCAAAGAAGTGGAAAATCCAACTTCATGCCTTCAAATATGGATATCAGAGGTGGTGAAGGACGACCCTTTAGAAGGAATTTGCAGGTTTCAGCAATGCCTTATTACCTTGTCCCTGTAGTTTTTCTGAAATTCTGGCACTAGTCATTCATTGCCGTGTGATGATTTTTGCAGGAGATACCTTATACAGAAGCAGAAGCTGCTGATGAGTTAGTTACCCCTGTTGCAGATAAAACACATCCCAGTATGCATGTAGAGTGCTATGTGTGCTTATGCAAGAATTTTTTTGTCTTGCTTATGTGAGAATTTTTTTGTCTCTTAATACTAGCTGGCAATGCATCCATGTTTATGTGTTAAAAAAAAAAAATGTATGTGACGATGCAGGATACCTTAAAACTATAGAAGAATCATATAATAAAAGGTTAAATATTACTTCTCATTTTCATAGAAACTCATCATTGTTTTTTTGAATCCAGATCATGAAGAATCTATTACATAACTGCCGAATGCAAGAAACTAACTCTTTTATGCAGAGGGGTTAGGTAAATGCAAGTGCTATTCCGAAGTAGATGTTGATTCACAGATAACCGGCTTGGAGTATCCTGGTGTACTTATGTAATCCGGGGATAGGTTCAATTCTAAAAACGGGGAGGCAATACGAGGGATCATACTTCTAGTCCTTTAAAAATAAAAACAGGTCATCTTTGAATACGCATGGATGTCAGGGCCAGATACGTCACCCTGGAATAGAATCTATTTCCAGGGGAGGCAATAGAAATGATTATACAACTACACTCTATAAGACAATCATGTTTGATTATGCACAGAGATTGGTGTCCATATACAGAGCTTTAGGTTCTAACATCCTTGTACCTTTGTCCTTTATGTTGAAGATTACGAAGTGGGACAAAACCAAGCTCCAACAAGAAGATTATCTGATGAGAACAACATTTGGTGTGCTGCGGTGGAGCTATCAGATGAAAGGGTTGGTATTGCACATCTTTCAGAAATTTGTCTTTGTGGCTACAAAAGTTAGTTTAACCAAATTATGTAATTGTTATTAGTTGAGTAATTTTGCTTGAAATACTCCACTAGCAAATGATAATCACTGGCCGCGCTGCCCCCCCTCTGCGCGGGGTCCCTGTGCCTGCTCCTCTCTCTTCCCCCTTTAAACAATCAAGTTTTTATATTAAAAACCCCAAGGAGGTTCCAACTTCCTGCTGGTAATCTTTTAAACATTGTTTTTGTTTGCTACTTTATCTTTTTTGTGGGTTCCTACACGTCCTTGTTTACATTTCACAAAACTATTGGTCCAATTGTATGTAAAACCATTGTAAATTTTTGTCACCCTCAATCCAATGGATGTTGCTTTAGATCTGAGTTTCCTGACTCTGGGATTTGTGATTTAGATCTGCTGTGAAGACGCCATTCTATAGCAATGAAAGATCTGCAGAGTCAAGCTCTTCGTTGGGGTGAGACTGTCGTTGTCAAATATTGAAAAGCATTCTGTGGCTGAATAATTTCTCAGGCTTGGCATGAAGACCCCCATCTTGCAAACGAGCCCTTTTGATGGAAGTCCCATTGAGAGTTTGCATTTTTAGTAGTAAGAGAAACAATGGGATCAAAAGCCTAAGAAGCTCTTGGGTCATGTTGCCTATTGGCGATTTTGTATAGCATTTAGAATTAATCTTTGTATATCTAGTAAAGCTCAGCTGCTTGCATTGTGCCGTTAGTTATCTTGAAAAGCTAGGTTAAAAGATTTCTTCTTCTTTTGTTCTTTTTAAGATCCTTTTCCTACCTTTCCAATAGTTGTCATAGAAGCGCGGTCAGCCTGGATTTGTAAATTGCGGAGGCTTTTAAAGCTAATTGGATCGAGTAGGATGACGTACTAATATAGCATTATCTAATATATTTATGCTTCTGTCAAAAGATGGGATAAAGCCCGTCAAGCAAGATCAAAGATGAAAGAGTTGGGATTGAAAAAGAACCCCGGATGTAGCTGGATTGAGGTTGAAAAGAGGATCCAGCCTTTCTTTGTAAATGACAAATCATACGTCTTGGGTGAAGTGTTATCCCAACGGCTAGCAATTTTTGACAGACATCTCACATGACAAAGGATGTCTTCCTGTATCATGGGATGGAATCTGAAGGATAAACTACACAAAAGCACTCTCATAATTTACAGATAATGTTGGAAAGGCTGTATTTCACAAAGTGTATAGCAGTTTCCTGGTCTCATTTGTGTTGAATTTTAGGCAATAATTAACAGAAGCTCATCATAGGTTTGGCATCCTGTGAAGCACTAATGAGATACAGAAATTTTTGGTGGCTAGCTCAAGGAGTTACATATCACTATCTTAGTTATTAGTCATTCTGGTAATAGTTGGAGTACAAAGTCCTTACATACAATTCTACCCTGATATTTACCCCAAAAGAGTATGGTGTAATAAGGCATGAAATGCTTCGATGAGCATAAAAAGTTCTAATGGGAAATCTTTATTTTTGAAAGCACAGAAGGAAAAAGTGTGTTCCTCAACCTGCTGAAAGCAATCTGGAAAAACTCCCTTCAAGACCATTTCCTAATCTTATTTCTTGATTCGAAGGGCCAAAGGCAATATGAAGATGGTCAGGAAAAATCAAATTACTTTTAAGTTGATGCATTGTAGTTATTTTAGGTATTAGTTTAATTTAATGAATGATATATGTATTATTAAACTAGTAGTTCAATTTAATAAATGAGTATATGCATTTTTAAAATTATAAAGTATTTATTTTTTATAATATTTTACTTTAATTAATCATGGTGACTCATTGAAATGTTAAGTTAATAAGAAATAAATTTAGAAGGATTTATTTTATACTTAAATATTAATGGACAAAATTTTTACATGAGTAGACAAGAAAAAAATTATGTGTATGTATATTATGAGAAACAAAAATTTTTTTAGATAACTTTAAACATAAAATAATTACAGTTGAAATATTTATATGCCTACGGTTTGGGTGCCTTATGAGGTTTCTCGAGTGAGTTTTGGGTTTATGAACAAAAGCCCAAGTTTGGGTTTTATAAAACTCGTCCCAAACCCATCCCGATTACATCCCTAGCTAGAGCTTGGAAATTTGTAAAATATTGTTCAATTTGTTTTATATACAAATTTATGTGTTATGATTATATGTAGTTTTAGCTACAACCTCTACATATGCCACATTGGGATGTAGGGTATGTGGCATGAAGGAAGGTACGTAAGTCAAATCTATTAATAAACTATTTGAATTTGATTTGATTTTTCTCTTAAGTTTGATTTGATTCAGTTGATGTTGTATTCAAGCTGTTTAAACAATTTATCAAGTTGGTATTGAACTTTATAATATTAAGTCCGATTAGTCATTGAGGCAAGTATAAATATTAATTAAGTTAGAGTAAATTTTAGCTATTAATATTATATTAATTAGAATTAAAGAAAGAAATTTTAATGAATTGAGCTTAACCGATTGGAGTTTAAGTTTGTATGGTATAATTTCAGTTAGCTTGAGCTTGAGCTTGACCTTAAACTTAAAAATTTTAAATTTGATTGAGTTCAACTCAACCCAAGCTCGAGTTTGAAATATCGATTTGAGTTTTAAGTTCAAACTCAACACTAACCATCTCAATTGGACTTAATTACAATCTTAAAATATATATTTTATTGAAATGGCTAATATTTTTATGTTCCATCATACAACCATTTAATAACAAATTTTAACGATCATGAATATGTGCCTAGATCTTTGTAGTTGAGTGGTATGAACATCAACCCCCAATTGTAGTAACCTTAGTTCAATTTTCCCTTCCCTAAAAGTTATAATACTAATACATAGTAATTATTCTAAGTTCAATTTCCATCCAACTATTATACTATTAAAATATTAAGCCATCCCATTAACTTTTATTATTGTATATATATACACGCATACTCTAACCAGCTAATATAAGATGAGAGACATTGAACCTGATATATTTTATTAGGAGAGTAATACTCGGCCACTATACCATGAGGATGTAGAAGAGATATAAATGAGATTATATAACATCTCAAGCTTTGATTTGTTAGATTTTGGTATCAGCCATTAGAATTGCCGTTGGATCTAGGAAATGTAGGAAGAAATTTAAAACGTAAAACTATGAAAATTTATATTTTTATTATTTGAAAATGGGTAGGAATGGAAATGGAGGGAATGAAAAATGATATTGTTCCCTCCATTTTGGTCGGAAACTCAAGATAAAAAAAGTAGTGTTGTTGAAATTTTGAATGTAGATACTTTATATGATGTTTCAAATGGTGTAACCAAATCCAAGTTAATTTAATGTTTCCATTCTAGTTTAATTGGATTTTTTTCATAAAATGCATTTTAGTCATTCAATCAACCCTCCATAACAATAAAGTGAAAAGGCCTAACTAATTAACTCATCGACTCAAATCCGATTGTTATAGGACTTAATTATGCTTTCAAAGGTTTGAATGCATCAACACCTATATAAACAACACCTGTATTGAACCTCTTAGATTCAATCTTGCAAAAGATTTGTCATTAAACTATTTAGTGAACTGCATATACCCACAAGCACTTATCAACCTATGCCCATGCAAGATAATGTAAGATGATCCTTTCTTATTCAAAGGCTACCTTCTCAAGATTAAGACAAAATTCAGTAGAAGTAGCCTTGCTACATGGACTACTGTTAGATGGAGCTGCAAACCCTATTTAAGGTATCCTAATCATGCCTTAACCCATGGTGCTTTGCATTATTATTTTATGTAAATCATCACCATTATTCCTTGCAAACTAGAGAATATATTGATTTTGAATTTATTTTATTTTTATTTTTGCTTTGAGATATATAATTCATCAAATGTCTACAGCTGCAATTTTCTCTAATTACTCTAGTAACATCTTCTATTCTTTACTAAGATATGTAAAAATAATGCATAATGGATTTGACTAAGGACTCTGCAAAACATCTTCTTGCAAATATGAGAAGCAACTTAGAGGCTTATGCTTTCTTTGCATTATAAGAATCACTAGTTGTAGGTAAGAGTTCATCATCATGCAAGCAATGCTATTTTGGTATATCAATTGTACAGGATGTAGAACATTTGATTCTATATTTTATTATCATAGTATAATTCATATATAGGCTACTATATTATAGAGGCTTGGCTAAATTTTTCTTTTCAAAAGGGAATCATTATAACTACACATTACCATAAAAAGTGCCTCAAAACTTCTTTTCTTACTACTGGAGGAAAAAGAAACCTGAAATATCTACTAGATATTTCCTTTCTATTGCTTGCTCTGCTAGAAAATTTCTTATGCCTCTAGACCTGTATCGGAATAAGACATTTGCTTCACTTGTTGTTGTCCTGATAAAATGTCACCTATCTTTGGATTCTTAACCTCTCCTTTAGTTTTCAAGCTACCGCCAAAGCACCACTTGGCAATTTCGAATTTCACCAAAGCCATCTTTTTATAGTTTTCGTTCGAAGGGCCTAGCCATTTATCAAAGCAGTCTTCACCACCAAGAAGCTCATTTATTTCTTCAAGGCTTCCAAAATTCCTGTAGGCATTCATATCTACCAAGAGATCACCTCTTAAAAGCTCCACAAGCAATAACCTAAAGCTCCATGTATCTTTTACCATCTTTAAGAATTCCATGGATTCCACAGTGTTGTTAGAGCAGTAATTTGCAACCCTAAATTCTCCCAACTTGGTTGTCCACTATTCATCAATTAGAATGTTGTCGGTTGTTATATTACAATGATAAACTGATGGATTGATGTACATATGCAGCATTTGGATTATCAATGATATCTAGAATGCTATTGTTAATCTCTTCTCCCAGTCTAGTGACTCTCCATTCTTCCTCAAGTTACAGGTCAGACTGCCCCTACTCATGAACTCAAACACCATACATTGTCTCCCCGATCCATCTTGAGCATATCCTATTAAGAAGACAATGTTTGGATGAAGGGAAGATTTGAGCAATATTTCTTCTTCTATTTTCATTCTAGAAGTCATGCATCTAGAGGACTTAACCGCCACCAGTCTACCATCCATCAGCTCAGCTTTATACACAATTGCCAAAGGCCCTTCTCCAATCTTATTTTCAATTCTTCTAATTCTATTTCCAGTCAATATGAGATTTGGATATGAATCTATTACAACAGCATGTGTTTTTCTCCTTTCCAGAAGAATAAATGCAAGAACAATAAAAGAAAAGCTTAACACTAAGACTGCAAAGACAACTATGATATAGGTAAGCGAAAGTCCTTTACTATGGTTGGTTGGAGAAGACAAAATAGTTTGCTAGCCAACTTTTGTTGCCATCTGTTTGAGTAGAAAATGCTATGATGATCTCTACTGTCAAATTCATTTGTGGGATATAAATGGGGTAAAATCTAGTAAAGTTTGCTATCATCATAGTATTGTTGTAAATTGCTATGAAGTCTAAATCTTTTGAGATGTTGAAAAAAGTGAAGTTCAACGATACCCGGGTTCCTGGCTTTCCATGGAGGATATATTGACAATTGAGCCCTAAGATGTATGGTAAATTGTTGCTTGCATTGTAGCTAATAGATCCAAATTGTTGATAGATATCTTCATCTCCATCACATAGCCCCAATAAAATCATTTTCTTCAGGATGTTTTCAACAAGAGATGAAATCAGATTGCATGGGGATTGGTTTGCCTTTACCTGTAGAATTCCTAACCTCTCGAGCACAAGGAGACTGAATCACCAATAAAAAACTTTATGAAAGCCTTCGAGCCCATCACATCGAAATTCTTAAAAATTTTCTCTATGGTGTCTCTTGAAATACATCCTCTGTTGCTCAAGCTATAATGGCAACCCAAGAGACTGTCATCACTATCTGCCACAGCTGAGAAGGAACTGATGTTGAATCTTATAAGCTTTGCTTTGGGGAAAGAAATTTCCTAATGACATTGTTGATTTTGCATGTATGGTTGCAAACGTCACTATGATTAACTATAATTCCAGCGCTTAAGTACCTCGTGGCTGTTTGAATGTAACTGTACCTTTGCTACATACTTTTATAGAATGAAAGTTTTAAGCTATGATTTCATGTTGCATAATAACATAAATATGCACACTATAGATAAAAAAATCCTCATATGTGCCTCTTGGCCTCATGATCTGTTTAAGAAGGCCTTTAGCACATCTGGAGGAAGCAAAATTATAAGATATGAACCTACTTGCAACCTGCAAGGTAGTTCTTTGGAATCAAGCTTTCTTTTAATAAATACCTTTTCATGGTATTGGAGAGCATTCCATTGCTTCTCTTTATCCATGACAGTAGATGATAAAGAAAAGAACAACAAAGGCTAGATGTTTATTTCACCCTTCACAAAACCTATATGTCATAACTACACCGAGATGCTTCCACATTCTCAGTTGATTATCCAAAATGGATCGAGTTGGTGACTCTAGCTTGGGCATGTTTCAGCTAAGATTGTTGATGACTATATAATGTTTTCTTTCTTTTTTAAATAAAATAGTTGTTGAAACTGTATATGGAAAATTATGATAGTAAAATTTCTTCTGGTGCAATAGGAAGCATTGAAATTTTTTTTCTAGAATAGCTCACTATACCAAAAGGTTTTAGTGCACAATTCTTGATGTTCTGGTCCTACAGGTATCGAATGATATACCTGTAACCATTGAGACCCATAATATTGAAGCCAATATCTCCTCTCTCATCTCTATATAGAGCAAAATTCTCTTCCCTAGAATGGAAACCGCATGAGCTACTCATTGTATATCCATTTCCATCATTGCAAATCCATCATCGGCAATCACGATTAGTTGCTTCATCTACAATCTTTGCTAGCAGATAACCCACCAGGCTATCAACCTTTTCATCACCATTAGGTGTACCTAGATCAATATGGAGTGAGCACTAATCAGCAGCCTCCATCGGTGCTCTTACCCAAGACATCTTAACCACCACATTTGAGGATATATTAACTAGAAAATCCTACTGCGCGAGTCTATTAACTCACGTTGCTCAGTACCATCACAAACATCATTGAGCCAGAGAAAATAATATGATAGATTGTGTTCTTATTGGCTTGGAAAACATTAGAATAACTCAAATTCCTACCAGGTTCGTCAATCAAAGTTTTGTTAAAAACCACCCTCCCGGTCTCCATCACTTGGTGAAAAGTCACTCCATCCTCGGGATCGTTATAAAAGCATTCACACCCACATCCACTGTATCTGCAACCAAAGTATTAGAACCATCTCTATACTGTCGGATGATATTCCACCAGTTTGCCAATATGGGCACATCGTCTTGCTAATTCAAATACCGAGATGAAGTCAAAGACTTTATATCATTCCATTATAGTCTCTTTATCAAACCTAGCCACCCATCACCCAAACCAAAGAAGTGAGACTAATATCAACTCAGTCAGATCCTCCCTCCATTGTATATAAGACCAAATGAGGTCACGTTTTGGAATGAATAGGGTAACAAGGTGAGAAAGCAAAGTAAAAGAGCATGAAAAAACAAGCTTCACCATTTGTTGAAATCAAGAGGAAGATGATTGTGCTACAGTTTGCAAAGTTTTTGGCATTAAAATTGTAGATAAGTCAATGTGGCTTGAGAAAAGTATGACTGCCGTCGAAGTGCTTAAAGGGAAAACAAGAGCAAATAAAACATTAACAAAAGGAATGAGAATGACCACATTTCCAACCAAAAATATATATAAAGTTCAAGAAAATGACATGCAAAAATCAATTCCTAATGATTTTACTTTAAGACAAATTGCAAATACACTTTAGGATTAGTGTAAATACGATAATTCCTAGTGTACATAACCCTCTCCATAACTTTTAAAAATATTCATACCTAAAACCCCTAGAAAATTACTGAAAATTGTAATATATGATACTTTATCAATGATTTTAAGGTTTTACCAATAAGTTTACAATTATGTGCATATTTTTAAAATCATACCATCATAATTTATTATAGGTCCTATCACATCTATCCTAATCCAACAAATAGTTTTGAGATGTAATTGCAATATAGTCTTCTTCCTTTTCTGTCCTCAACTCTGTGGGACTGTTGCATTGCATGGGATGATAATCAACAAGTTGACAAGGAGGAAAGACATACACAATTTGCCAAAGATGGAAAAAGAATCATTCATATAACCATTTTCTAACAAGATCCATGCGATTGGCCAGAATTTAGGTCAAGTAAGTAGGGATGGAAACATTGCCGTCTGATTAAAAAACAAAAGTTCCTAGATCTGTTGCACCATACACAAGGTAAATTGGACAATCTTGTTTTTTACATTTGGTTTTGTAACACCAAGCCAATGTTTTTTACATTTGGTTTTGTAACACCAAGCCAATGGCATAGGCAGCTCTTAAATAGATTCTTCTTCCTTAAGCACAAATTCAACTTCCTCAAAGTTCTTGAAAAGAGGAGAGCATGACGGTGTGTCCCATCGGATAGGAGAACTTGGAGGAGATTTCCACTCGGTCAAACCATTAAACCAATCAGAAAACTCAGACATAGGCAATTCAATTGGTTCGGGTTCACGCAAGAGGCTATCTATGTAAGCCTAGCCAAAATAAAAAAATAAAATAAATAAATAAGTTGTAAGACAGACAAGGTTGTTTTGCATGAAAATATCCAAAGATCCAACTGATGTTTAAAGTTTAGTACAATCTAATGAAGAACGCTTAATTATATAATAGGTACCTTCTCTCTTGCTTTAGACTCAGGATTACCAACAATAGACAAAGAATCTGTAAAAGAAACCCCAGTTATTGATCTGTAAATTGCACATAAATAGTTGCAATTAATTACTGGAATGAGAAACAACCTACTTCAATTATTGCAATATGTCGATTAATTCAGACCTCACTTCACTTATAACAAATTCTTTCATAATGCTAATGCAGCAACTGAGAAAGCAAAATTCTTAGTGAATATTGATAATTTATGAAATAAAATTAATTAAAAAAAAAAAAAGACTAAACGTTTCTTCCTCTTCTTTCTTCTTCTTTTAACCTTTTAATGCCACCAAGTCTACACAAGTTTTCATTCAAACCCTAAAAGAACAGAGCATATAAAAATAGAGACAAATATTATACCATCAAATATCGATGACAGGATATAGTGGAAATGTTTTATACTGATCATATAATTGGTTTGACCAAAGATTATGATGTAAAAACTACACATGGCACAACACTACCTTATGCTAAGAAGCGAATATGAAAAAGAAAGAACATGTGATTGACAGCAACTGGGACATTGATGGATTACCACGACGGGGAAGTACCAAGTCTAAGTTTAACATTCTAGATGCCTTTTGTGCTTCAATACACTTCTGGTGATCATGCAAAAATTTTTCTTCTGCTATGTTAAATTCTTCCTTTTGCACTTCCTTTCTCTTTGACACCGCTTCCTGATGAACAACCGATTTGTTCGTAATGTCGTTGAGAGCTTTACGACCTCCCAATCCTACTCCACCTTCCTTTGCACCTGTCTTAGTATTTTTTGTGTTTCCCTTAAAAGCACCTTCTGCAAAATGGAGTAAATCAATGACCATACTACCATTCGATGGGAAAAAAAAAAAAAGCTGTAATCAAATCCTAGAAGGCCACTTGGTGAACTAATGGAAGCATGAGAGATGCAGAGGGTTTTAGGAATTAATTGAAGAGACCAAGACTTAATTGTTCAAACATAGGTGGCTTTCAGAGTCAGCAAAATCAAAACTTGGAGGATAAATAGCTATAGAAATGTCATATTACTTTTATGAACAACTCGAGCATTTTCATCCTGAATCATCAGTGGAGTTTGAGTGACCCAACTCCCCATGGCTATTTACCTTGCAATGCTCTGCAGCATAAATGGCCTCATCAAACTTTGCAATAGCACATTATAACAGGAGATAATACAACTTTCAACCCACCATCAGCAAATTAAAGTTTCAAATTGCAATGAGCTTTCTCTAATCTATAAGGACAATTGGACTGATTGTGGATAAAGTATAACCATATTGTGAATGAATGTTCATACTTCCTGAAATGACACACATTCAATTTATCTGACAATGGGCACTTGTGTGCTTGTTTCTTATATGAATGGAGTTATATTCGAGGTGACATGTTCAATACCCATTTGCAATTTTTGTTAAGAAAATAACAATACACAAGAACATATTCCTCTCGCTTACTAATAATACATAGAATGATTAAGAAAAATTCTGACCAATCTAGTGAGTGCAATCTGCAATGTTAATAAAATCGTACCAGATCCAGCAAGCTTAAGCTTTTTAATCAACTAGTTGTAGAGTTAAATTTAAAATTTTATCAAGCAAATAGTCATATTTCAAGCCCTATACACTCATTTCATCCATACACAGTTCAATACAAAATGCAGCACATACATCAACTCAAAAACCATAATTCTAGAGATAAATACTTAACATGAGGAAAAATTTAGCACTCAAATGAAAAAAAAAAAAAAGGAGTTCCAATGCACATGTATCTAACTATCGATCTTTCACCAGCAACAGAGTTATCATTGCAACAAATAACCTAAATTGAGAGTCTAGCAGACACTCCTTGAAATTCAAAATCAACGTATAACAAACAACCACATAAGACCTGAACCAAGCATAAGAATACTAAAATTGAAACAATTTAGTAATTAATTCAAAAAACATGGACTATAGTATACCACTTGTAAAGAAGGCATAAAACAAGAAACGGTCAAACTGAAAGAAATTTGCAACAAACCCTAGATTGGAAACGCCCAGTTGATGCAAATGGATGAACTTTCTCTAAACTCGAAATTGAATGAAACCCTAGTCCAAGAGAAACCCTAGTGAAACTTGGAGAGAGAGAGAGAAGAGAATGTGGAACATAGCCGCTGTCTTACCCCGCTGAAACTCCGATTTTAAAATTTTGGTAAACTAGGTACCATCCCGCGTACTGATTTATTATCTCTTACGATTATTTTTTTTGGCCCAAATCTCTTACGATTATTTAAGTGAATCATTTCTTTGGTGCCAATAAATAAATAGGATTTATGGTTTGGCAATTATATAAAGTATTTGGAGTTAAAAAAAACTCTAATCCTTACTCTACTCCTATATTAATATTTTATTTGAATTTTTAATTATGTGAAACAGCTCCTTTCTCACCTTAATATTTTACAATAAATTATTAATGATTTTTAAATTAATTTTTTATTATTAAATTTGTACATGGGACACATGAGAGTAGCATCTACTAGTTTTAAAGATAATGAAAAAGATGCCTTTTGGCTTTTGTGCTTCTAAATAATAAGAATACTTTCATTAACTATTATTGTAATTCAGTCGACAGTTAAAATAAATCGAGACGCAAAAAAGGCTTTCAAAATGTCTGCACTTTATAATTTAGGACTTTTAAATTTTACATTTTTTGTGTCTCTAGTTTTACTTTTTTTTTTTTTTTTTTTTTTGCTTATATCAGTGTCTCTACCACTACAAATGCAAAGTTTAAACTTAAATACTAATTTGTCCAAATTATAAAATACATACACTTTATGAGCTATTTTCCCTAAAATGAAATGACAAAGAAAAAGAAATGGTAAAGTTTCATTTCTTATGACATGAAATCGATACACTAAATTGTATTCCATGGATTTTTTTAATTAATAAAAAATAATAATAAACTATTACTTAAGTGAATCATTTATTCGATGCCAATAAATCTAATTTATGGCTTGGCAATTATGATAAGGAGTATTTGGTGTTAAAAAAACTCTAATCCTTCCTCTACTCTTATAAATTTATTAATATTTCATAATCACTCTCGTCTTATTCAGTTATGATATTTAAATTTTTAATTATGTGAAACAGCTCCTTTCTCATTTCAATATTTTATAATAAAATATTAATGATTTTTAAAATAAATTTTTATTATTAAATTTGCACACATGACACAGGAGTAGCATTTGCTGCTTTTAAAAATAATAAAAAAGATGCCTTTTGGCTTTTTGTGCTTCGAATAATAAGAATACTTTCATTAACTATTAATGTAATTTAGTCAACTGTTAAAATAAATCGAAATGAAAAAAGGCTTTCAGAGTATCTATACTTTGTAATTTAGGTAAATTAGTGCGTGAACTTTCAATTTTATATTTTTTTGTGTCTCTAGTTTTATTTATTTATTTATTTATTATTATTTGCTTATATTAGTGTTTCTACAAACACTACAAATGCAAACTTTGAAAACTTAAACACTAATTTGCCCAAATTACAAAATACATACACTTTCAGAGCTGTTTTCCCTAAAATGAAATGACAAAGAAAAAGAAATGGTAAAGTTTCATTTCTAATAACATGAAATCGATACACTAAATTGTATTCCATAGATTTTCCAAATTAAAAAAAAAAATTACTATTACTATTACAATTACTATTACTATTACTTAAGTGAATCTTTTATTTGGTGTTGATAATCTAATTTATGGTTTGGCACTTATGATAAAGAGTATTTGGTGTCAAAAAAACTCTAATCCTTCCTCTACTCCTATAAATGTATTAATATTTCATAACTACTCCCGTCTTATTAGTTATGATATTTAAATTTTTAATTATGTGAAATAGCGCCTTTCTCATTTCAATATTTTATAAAAATTATTAATTATTTTTAAATTAAATTTTTATTGTTAAGTTTGCATATGTGACACAGAAGTAGCATGCGCTATTTTAAAAATAATGTAAAAGATGCCTTTTGGCTTTTTGTAAGTCTGAATAATAATAATACTTTCATTAACTATTAATGTAATTCAGTTAACAGTTAGAATAAATCGAAACGAAAAAAAGCCTTTAAGAGTGTTGCACTTTGTAATTTAGGTAAATTAGTGCGTGAACTTTCAAATTTTACGTTTTTGGTGTCTCTAGTTTTATTTTTTTATTTTTTGCAATGTCTCTACAAACACTACAAATGCAAAGTTTGAAAACTTAAATATTAATTTGTCCAAATTACAAAATACATACACTTTATGAGCTATTTTCCCTAAAATGAAATGACAAAGAAAAAGAAATGGTAAAGTTTCATTTATAATGACATGAAATCAATACACAAAATTGTATTCCGTGTATTTTCTACATTAAAAATAATAATAATAATAATAAAGTAAACAAATCACTAACCACAAATACTATAACTCCATTATGACCCTTAGTCTTAATTAATCTTCTAACCTATAATGTTAGATATTCTTTGAAACAATGAAAGTTAACAAAAGAAAAAAAGAGTTAAATTCAAAACCAACTAATGAGATCAAACAAAGTAAATGGTTAATGACATATGGAAAGCAAGACATTAAGTGTATAAGAAAATTAAAAACAAAAAGATATTTTGTTTTGTTTTGTTTTGTTTTGTTTTATTAGTAAAAGACAAGAGAGAAGTGAGAGAGAGTAAAGACACACTTAAGAAAAGTTTCTCGTATGTGTTTGTTGTGTTTGATTTTCTATCTGCTTTTGATTAAATAAAACATTTTTGTTTCTATTTTAGAGAAAATTCATTAGTAAATTTAATACTTAAGTCCTTTTATTTTTGTCTTTTTGAAAAACCAATAATGCTTGTTTGTGTAGTGCAATAACTATTAGAAATTTTCAAAGAGGCAATACTTTCAAAATGGTTGAAGAAACATAAAATAAAAGGCAATGTTCTTGTTAGCGAGTAATCCAGTTGTACAATGTACCAACCTAGATCTTGCTCGACCGTTAAGGCCTAGGTAGGTATTAAGGGCTATAGGATAGGGTACGGATATCAATTTTTTGGAACCTATTTCACAGGGTAAGGTACGGGTATGAAGTCTTTAGATCCTGTACCCACCCTATGGCATATACTATGTTATACAAGATACAAGTTCCAAGGTACATATATCCACCCTATTAAATATTATATAATAATATAGAATAAATAATGATATTCTATATATTATTTTGTAATCATTTATATTCAAGATTATTATTTGTACCCTACATTTTTAAAAGTTTTATTACAAAATGTTTTGTGCTATTCTATTTTAGAATGAATTGTTATTTATATTTTAAAAGAACTGTAGTTGTATGTACGTACTTGAAATCCCAAATCATATAGATGTATTGTTTATATTATAATACTAATTAATATATAGAAGTAGTTCTAAAGTTTTTAATTTTGAAAATTTGTGTAAGTGTTATAATTTTGTTTAATATCACGTAAATAAGTTCCATAAGTATTTGTGATAGGTTTTAATATTCACACGTAAATAGATTCTATATATTATAGAATCTGTGATATTGATAAATTACTTTTTAAATTCTTTTATGCATGTTTTTTATATCGAATGTATGCAAATAAAATAGTATTACATATTATATTAAAACATGTCAAAAACTCTATACTTGATATTTTAAAAAGAAAGAAAAAAGGGTACCCTGTACCCTATAGATTTTACAGGATACAGGGTGAGTACAATGAGCCACAGAGTAGATTCGAGGTATGAAATTCAATACTCTACACCTCACAAGGTAGGGTATGGGTAATGCTTTATGCCCTACCCATCTTGTACCACTCAGTGCTCACCCCTACTTGTTAGTAAGGTGAAATAACCATTAGGAATTTTTTAAAAGGTAATATTTTAAAAATTGTTGAAATGAACGGTTAGAATAGTTGAATGAAAAGGTGCAATGGCAGGAAAAAAAAAACTTTAGAATTACATATTATAAATAAAAAATAAATATCGAAAATGTAACTTGAAAAGACATTATTAAGAAAGGCTTTGGAAATTATATATTATAAATATACTTGTTGGAAAAAAAAAAAGTTAAATTTATGAATACTTGTAATTTTGGAATTTGATTTTCTACTATTTGAAACTAGGAGTGTATTTTGTCCAAATTAGTTGTAAACGTGCTTTTTATCTTTTTCTTTTTATTGATTTTTTAAAATAAAATAATAAATATTGCTAAATTTGAAAGGTATATATAAAGGTATACAAATATAATTAAGCATAAAATAATCACGTATGAGTTTGATTATGTTTTTATAGAATTGCATATATAAATACTTGATTTAAAAAAATAATTATATGAAATACGCATAAAATGTATGAAAAAAATTGTAAAGAGTTATATTGTTTACCCACCTTAAATCATAATAATTACATAAAATAAAAGTTTATGAAATATTTAATATGTGTGTGTGCATAAAAGAAGAGTTTTTTTTTTTCTTTTCCCTACTATCTTGTTGCCTTACATATGCTCATAAAGTAGATTGTTGTATTTTGATGTAACTGTTTCAAGTCCATATAATATGTGGATTAGAATTTTAATTATGATTTAATTTGTGCTAAAACAAAAACAATACCCCCGATAATACAAAATAAAAAAATGATAATATTAAAGAGGTATAATATACAACAAAGAGTGCATCCTAAAATGTTGATTGAGAACTATAATTTGAAAACAAAACAACTAAAGTTTAATCATGAGAGAGCGAGAATGAAATGAAAAGGAATCAATGTGTGTGAGAGAGAGAGAGAGAGTGTAAAAGTAGAAAATTTTTAGGGCAAAGAGAAAAGTAAAAGGGATGGTGAAAAACCACAAAGAGAAATAAAAAAAAATATATAGTAAATATGTAAACCCCGAGAATTTTCATACTAGTAAAAATAAATCGAAACACATATATAAAAATAGAAAGTTAAGGTAGGACACAACAAAGACCCAGAATAAACTACGATTAGTAATGAACCTATACTTAACTTCAAACCCTACACGAAGTTCCCTAAATAGTAACAGATGCAAAAGACAAGATTTTATAGTACGTATCGAAAACTTAAAGTATTGAAATTATTAAGATAAGATTTCAACAACATTAAAGAGTGGATAATCGATAAAGTTTACAATTAGAAAACGATAAATTAAGGATGGATCGTTATAATTATAAATACACAATGGAAACAAAAATAGATCCATAAATAACTCCAAATAAATGTTTGACTACACCATTGTTCCACTTAGAGAATCCTGAAGCTCTTAGAGACTGAAATCGAAATTGATATATTAAGCTTAGAAAACCCTAATCGCGTAAGATAAAACCCTATAAGTAGATAATTACGTAAACTTTAAATTCAAATCCAAACTCAAAGATAATCTAGAAAATTTCTAGAAGCTTTAAATCAATTTTTAGAGACAGAACTCCTAAATAATTGATATAAATATACCTGTTTAGCTTGATAAACTATCATAAAACTAAGATAATTACTTAATTAAATAAAATTATACATTTTAATTGCACGATTCAGCACAAATGGTGTAGAATATACGGCATGATGTTCTTGAAATGCAGTAGCCAAAAATTTGCAAACAACTTGAGTCAAATTAGAGTAACAAAGTCAAGATAATGAGTTATAGAGCCAATCAAATCTACCAAAATCAATAGCTCATTAAATGCAATGAAAATCATGCAAGCAACATGGAAATTGTGGAGAAATACTCCTCATCTTGGTCGAAACACTCCTTAGAAAGCTACTACACTTTGCCTATAAAATACAACTATCAATTAACACAAACAAAGCCAATAAAGAACACAATATCAACACTGTAAGCCCCTAGATTTTTCGGTAATATAGTAAACCCTAAAGAACTGGAAGTCAAATCGAAACCCTAAAGTTAAACTAATTCTATGATTAGGTTGATGAATCTAGATCGATAATCCCATGTTCTTAAACCCTAGACAATGAAATTAAGATAATTGTGGAAAATGGTTCGCAATGATATAGGAAAGCTTAAAAATATCATATTCGTAATTTTCTATGTCTTTCAGATCTAAACGATTAGTTTTCGAAAACATGCCCTGATGCATGGGATAGTGAAAATATTCCAACAATACCATTAGACCCGTAAAAATATAAAGATTTCAAAAATATCTGTTTTGGAATTTTTTTGTAACTAAAAATATCAGATATAGCTTATTTACACGTATTTTCTTTACTACTGGTGTTTTAATTGTCTAGTCTACTATTCATAGTACTTTTCTACTATTGATCTATCTCTACTTTTTCTACTACATATTCTTACAACCTACATACCTATTTCTTATAATTTTCTTTTCCCATAAAAATTCCACACCACATATTACCAAACTTCTCTTACACTTTTCTTCTAAAATTAATTTTTAAATACTCTTTCTTTCATGCCATCAATTTTCTTTTCTTTTTCATTTATTTAATTTACTATAATTTCTCTCTAACTTTTCTATAAATACCCCTCTCTCCTTTCATTTCTTTCACACTTCATCTACCATAAATTTACTACCAAAACTCTCCAAAATTCTCCTCTCAAAATTCTCTCCAAATACTCTTTCAAATTCATTTCTACATATCCCCAAAATTCTCAAACACCACCACTTTTCTCCACCATCAAATATCTTTTAGATAATAAACTTTTTCTATATTACTTCTACCATATCATGTAACTTTACATAACCATGGTGTGGGTTTCTTAAACTTATTGTTATGGAAGCTACACTATGTTCATGTATTGTTATTGTTTATGAATATCCATTTCTATATTTCTATTGTTGTTATTATGTTTTGCTCATATCATTAATGTTATTATGCTAACTTCTTATTTATATCTAGCTAAATATATTTATGTACCTATATATATTCTTTAGAGCATATAAGCTCACTTGTTATTTATTTATTTTCATGCTTTGCAATTTATTTTTTTATTTCGTGCTATTATTAAGACTAATCTTTCTAGTCTTAGACTTGTCCTCATCAAGTCAAAACAATTTTCTTTCTTTTCTTTTCTTTTCTTTTCTTTTTGAGACTAGTCTATTCTTAGTCCCGAGATACCTTGATGAAGCTAAGGTTCCCGATACTTGACTTACTATTATGCTCTTATTACATTTATCTAATTATGTTGTTTTTATTATATTTATCATAGTTACATATTCTCATTCATGCATGAACATGTTGATATTGTCTCAACAACTATGAAAAAGAGTTTTCTTAAGTAAAGAAAAATAATAAACCTCCTTAAAAATAAATATTTGTCATGTAAGAAATGATTTTCCCATAAAAACACTAAGTTTTATCTTAACAAATCTTTTCCAAAGTTAGAAACGCTCATCATAAGTTTCTAATAATAACAGTACATGGGATTTCATTCAAGCATACATAAAGTAAAATATCACATACTCTCTTTTTAAAATCAAGGAAATAGGAAAGTTTCTTTGAAAATTAATATTGCTAAACCATTGTTCAATAAAGGTTTTCTTAAACTCATTTATCGAAGTTTTCTACCAACACTCTAAAATATTAAAGTCTAGACAAGTTTTACAAAATTATCAAAGAATAACATTTTCTAAAGATAAGCCTTACTTAGGAAATAAAAATAGTAAATAACTTAGAAAATCATTGATATTATTTACTTAAAGCGGATCTAACTTTAGGAAAACTTTAGAACACATAAACACGACTACTTTAAGAAACTTTAGTCACTATCAAAGAATATTTAGAAAACTACATTTTCTAACTACCAGGAATAAAGTTGTAGGAATCTTAAAAGATTAAAATTACTTTTTGAAATTTAATTATTCTCAATAACTAAGAAATGGAATTAAAAGACGGAAATACTCACTTATGATAATTTAAGAAAATTTCCAAACAAAACTAATTACTTTTCAAGTCTTAGCATAATCTCACTTTAAGGCACATTATTTTACAAAAATCATCGTTGAGACAATACTGCTAAATTCATGCATATAATTTGAGTCTTTATATATATTTAAAAGATTTTTCAACCAAAAAAATATCTATATTTTTGGTACAAAGATTTTTCGATGGAGAAAAGTTTGAAAACTTAAGTTTTGAAATCTGGAAATTTCATATTAATTTTTTACATCACTATTTCGAAACCCAAATGACTTATTTTGATAAAAATAACCTTAGAAATAGATAGATCTTTTTGAGTAAGTAGAAATCGATATATAATATACGAAATTTCGAGTTAAAATGAGCAAGTTATTGCCATTTTAAGTTGGGATTTCCATTCATACGATTTTTGACGAATTCAATAAAATAGAATTAGAGAAATTGAGTAGATCTTGGATGAAATACTCACTTCGGGTATTTCTTTTGTTTAAGTGTTGAGGACCAAGATCTTCTCTTTCCCAAGGATTACTTCGACTCATAGAAGATCGCCATGGACGAGTAAGTTTCCTTTACGTTTATGTATTCATGCACATGCTTATAGAATAGAGCACTAGATGTTAGGAAAAGATAAAATCGATATGCATGTGGGATATCATAGGAATTATGTATGTGAAATGTTATGTGCGATCAATGAACAATAAGTATATCAGAACCCGATCTGTGATTGATATAATTGTTTCTATGTATGTATTGTTGTGTATGCAATTATTGCTTGATCACTTTAAATGATTTAATGTCATATTGGAATCCCAATAATAAATTGCTCATGCATATCACTTAGAACATCATTTCAAAATTTTGTTATTACTCCTCAGCATGGGATCGGAAAGGTAAGCTGACGTTCGGAAGATACGGCCTCAAGTTGTAGCCGAGCCGGATCGATCACTTTGGATAAGAAAAGCTTGGAGACTAGTAGTACGGTTCGTTGGAACCCTAAGATGCACACAACTTTTAAGGAGGTCATTTGGGGTCCAGTTCAAATCATTTTCTAACCACCGATGAAGGGGTAAATCCATCATACATACGAAACCGGATAGTCGTATGTAATGTTTGATCATATGGTTGTTGCATTTCATATGCTTGATTAATAAACTCGGTTGATTGCCTGTTATGAATACTTTTGCATAAGGAATATCTCACTAAGTTAGTTATGCTTATACCCCTATAAACTTTTGATATTGCAGGATTATCATTTTGTACCCGAGATCATCTTGATCACTCGGGTATAATTTTTATTTTGGGAAGCTTTTGGAGGAACTCTGTTTTGAAGTTTTAGAGTAGATTTTTTTTTTAAATCTTCTAGCTTTAGTATTTATCTTAGTAAGACCATGTTGTTATGGAAATTATCAGGGGAATGCCCCTTAGAAGTTGTAAGACTTTATATTTCAGTGAAATATATGAAGTATTGTTTTGTATATTCCGCTGTCAATATCTTAAAATGCATTACTCCACAGGTCTCCTTTGATGTGAATGTAGCCTTGTACCGATATAAAGCTTTCAAGTGACTGAGATAGTCATTCTTAAGTTTTAATATTATGTATGGCGGGCTGTCACGTTTAGGGTACCCATTGGGGCGTGATAAACACAAACAACAACACAAAACACATGCAAACACAGCTCCATTAAACAGCCTCATTAAGAAACCAATACAAGCTTAGAAAAGGAACAAACAAGGTAAAGAAAAATTTTGTTTTAAGTTAGTTTATGTATTAAACATTAGCTTAAACAATGTTCTTATTAACTTAGGTTTGTATCAATCTTGGGGGAGGGGTAAACATCTTCATAATAGCTCTATACAAGGCAATATCTAACTCTAAAACTCTATTTATGTATCATGATATGTATAGAAGCTAAGAAATTACATATTATAATTATTATAAAGTATTATATGTGTTGATAGATCACGAGCAATAACTAAGGATCATAGAAAAACACTAAAAAATAGCTAAATACTAAGTATGATACATATATGGTGTAATAAAAATAAACTTCAAATCAGGAAAAAACAAGCAAGATGATAAACAGTATGTACACCGACTGTACATCGGCAGCATACACGGTAGACTGGCGACATAAATGGGTAAGCCAGTGGCCTTCGAGCCAGCTTACATTGGAATAATGCTACGTAAAATTTTATACGTGTAACAATGTATGACCACCAGTGGCGTATATTGCTAAGGCGAGCAACGTATATGGAAAAGTTAGCGGCCTTCATGTTAGTGTTCCCTGGAACGCGTCACTTAAAATTTGATACGTAAAACGTGCAAACACCGGCAGTATGTAGTTCAATGCTGGTAGCATTGATTGCCGATATACATGCAAATTTTTCCTTAAACGAAATTCATTTCGTCTGTAACTGTAATATATATATATATATATATATAAAGAGAAACAAAACATTAAACTTAGTAAATAAATATAAATATTTTAAAGATTAGTATGTTTAAATATTTGTAAAGTGTTAAACTTTAATAATCGCTACAAATAAGAAACACTTTATATTAAAAAAGAAGATTAAATTACGATAATTGTCCGATAATTACTCTATATAAGTAAATATATAAGAATGGACAATGAGAATAAGTTATAAATTAAGAATGATGTAATTCTCATAAATAACAGATAATAACATGAAATTGGATCAAGAGAAACAATGAAAATAAATAATAGAAAACAAATATTAGTCACCATAAGGTGATGAAACTAAAGAACGATATACAAATAATAATGATGATAATAATAAAATATTTTAGAAGTTTTAAAACTATTAGTTATCAGCAAATAATAACTTAGAAAAAATAATATAGATCTAGAAAAGATAAAGACTGGTTTTAGGAAACTTAGAAAACCAGTAGGATTTATACAGATATATATATCTGATTAGTGAATATTTATTCATCCAAAAGGTGATACTGATAAGTTTATGAATTTTCCTGAAAACTATTACGACTGATCATCATGAGCCAGTGAGTAACTCAGATCTATTATATTGTTTGTGTGTTATAACTAGTGACATGTGTAATGTAAAGATAATAACATGGTTGATATGGAAGTTTGTTGAATATGTGATACGAGTTGTTTGTTTGTGCTGACAAACTAAGATAATAAAAGTGATAATACAAATTATCTGATGACTTGAGAAAGGTATAATAAATGTTTGTGTGTAATGTATTATCACCATAAGCTTGATTAAGAAACATTTGCTATATAATTAAAATAATCATGCATTACGTGAACTGCATTATTGCATATTTTAAAAGTGCGACAACCTACTACGTAGTAGTATTTCGATTTTTTGTTAATGCTTGGTTTTTCTATACAAAAGATTTATAGTTTTATACAAGATCATCTTTGTTCTGTCAGTTCCACGGGAACTAAGTAGCAACGAAGGGCGTTATCTGTGGTATCGCTTTGAAATTACTAATACATAGGGAGTTTCTAAGGATGGGTGCAGGAAATAGTCAGTTAAAATACCCTTGGATTAAAGTGATAATCTAAGGCGAGAAATCGTTGATTTCCTATATACTTAGTTTCTCATGAGCAGGTGGGTCATTAAATAACTGTCCTTCAACCCTGATGAGAGGGCATAAATCTCTTACCTATTTGGATCTAGATCTTCCAAACTAGTATTTTGAGCATTTGTTTGATTATTGCATTATATATGATTGTTAATAAACTTGATTGATGTGTAATATATTTGGTTATTTATTAAGCCCATGGTTTCGCTCACACTTCTAAAGACCTTTCGGGCTTATCCTATTGCTTTGGCTTGTTTCTTCCAGAAGCATGACTTCGATAAGATTAGAAGCTGAAAAAATTTGGGACATTTGGGATAAGTTGTTTATTTTATTTCCTAGTTATAAATTAGTTAGTACTTGAAATATCAGTTTATGTATTTTGAGACTTATGAGATAAAAATATGGTCTGTAATATTATATTATTCAAGACTTGTAATGTTTAGTTATTTTACAAATTTTATGACTTACATATGTTTGTCATTTCTTATCGATGCAACTAAAAAACCCTATTCGTTTGAAAATATGTCATCTCTAAAGGTATACTAGTAATAGTATACATATGTGGATTGTATGCTCCTACTAATACCCTCGAGATGTGACAAAATATATTATAAAATTATAAGCAATGGTACTTATTGAAAAATATATTGAAGTGGTTTACCAATAAATAGATATTACTGTGGAAAGATTATGTTGAATAGACATGGAATGTAATAGCTTTTATCTAATATGTATTATTATTAAGGGCCTTTTTGGATTGTCGGTTTTTATCAGTATCAGTTTGTTATCGATTTTGTATGGGTTCAATTCAATATTGGTTCAATTTGGTCAGTTTAGGAGTAAAACTATCGGTTTTTTATCGGTATCATATCAGTATTAGTTCAGTATCTATTTGGCCCCAAAACAACAAACCAAAAAGGCATTAAAAAGTTAACTCAAAAGGGTACAATGCCAGAAAAGGGTACAATGCCAGAAAAGGCTTCAAAAATTATATATATTATAAATAGATTAGGCCTGCAAAACAAGAATAACTTAGTGGGCGCAGGAGTTGTTTAATACAACCACTCCAACTGTCAAGTTAAAAGGGTACATGAGGTAATGAGTATATAAAATAGTAGACTAAAGGCGAATTGTTGTCAGATGATTGATGAGTAACATCTCGAGTGATAGTTCTAGAAGAGTGGTGGCCAGCGATTATGAGAGGTGGAGATGCATCATGAAGATTGTAGGAGGTATGGCAGTTATTAAGGAAGTGGATGCCAAGCCATTAAACCACTTCCTAAGATTCTTGGAGTGAAATTGATGGGTCTAAACCTGGTTGAACCAAATGACTAAACAACTAAACATGCTAACTATAGCCAAGTAGAATGAGTGACTTGGTAGATCCGTTTGGAGGTTCATGCATAGGCCATCAAGTTTGGCCATGTTTTAAGCAAATTAAGTCAGGCTTGAGGAGCCTTTATCTAGATTTTTCCATCAATAGGTACCATTTAAACTACACTAAAATGAATGGCATTCTAATCATATCATATCAATTTAAAATAAGGTAATAGTTGCAACAACTATTAAGGTCTAAGATTTATTTATTTATATGATCATTATTATTTTTGAAAATACTATTTACTACAACTTTTAGAGAAAGAGAAAACGAACCTAAGTCAATTCTGCTGGAAGACTAGTGTTCGTACCATTCACCTTTAAGAGTTTTAGCAAGTCTTTGCATTGTTAATATCATTTATGTATAAATACTCCATTATAGGCCATAAGGATCTTGGTGTATGGATGTGAAAACCCACTATTGATAAGCAAATTTAGCGATGGGCCATCCAAGTCCAATTCATTCTTTCTAAGATGAGAGTTGACCAGACTATACATGGGCCAACCTCTTTAGGTTTTAAATATAGCCATAAGACCGCATAGGTCTCTTAAATTCTTAGATTTAGTATATTCGCTAGCTTCATTTACTCAACTCAGACCCTGGATGGACTTTTATTTAGTAGCACTTCCAAGGAACTTGGAATGTGGCTTGATAGCTTGACTTCCACTCTCCTAATAACCACCATGGTCCTTTATGTTCACCATGACACGACTGCACCCAATACAACTGTCCTAGATCGCTTCTTATAAATACTGCATAAGATATCTTCAACTCCACTAAGGCTACATTCTACAAATGTTATTACTCATATCCTTTTATACCTTGCTGAGATGACTGTCAAAGTGGCCACGTCGAATGAGCCCTGTACCTATTGACTAGTGTTTGTTTTGCTAGTAAAAAACAGTTTAGGGTTAGATCTAATCAACTCTACCGTAGAACTTTGACAAGAATATTTTGGCAACGTTTGTGAGAAAGAAATGATGAATTGTCACTTTCTCTTATTTTCTTTAAACTTTGTGAATATTTCGACCATGATCGCCAAAACTTCGAAACATGCTATCAGCAATAACCCTCTTTTCTTGCTTCCTTTTCTCACGCCTTCCCTTCTTGTTGACTTGAGGTGGATGATCAATAGGTCAATCATTGATAAACAGTTTGATCGATTTCCAAGCTCCTTTTCTTACCCTATCTAGCGTAACCTTCTTGGACTTCTTCATTGATTGACCTATTAATCAATCATATCCTTTCATACCTTACTGACTTGACCATTGGAAGAGCCATATCAGATAACCTCTTGGTACCCACTGACCAAATTTTTGTTTTGTAGGCCTAACACAGTTTAAGCTCAGATTCAAGCAACTCTGCTAATAGAGTTTTTGCTATAACACCTACAAATGCTTCAGTGATTGGTTTAAGTCAAATCAAGAATATAAATGGGTCAAATTATATATAAGTTATTAAAAATCAACTTTAAACTTGATTTGAGAACAGTCAAATCGAACATCTTAATGTTATTATTATTATAATAAAAATGATTTTTTGGATGAATTGAGTATAAATAAACTTTATCAAGTCAATTCGAACTTATCGGGTAACACTTCATATGAGTTCAAGCTCAAATTTCTAAATTCAATCAAATTTTAGTTTAGTTTGAGCTTGAATTTTGAAATTTTGAGTTAGTTTAAACATGAACTCAATACTATATTTTCTTAACCTAACTCATTTGCAACATAGATCATATAGGTTGCAATGTAGACATCAGAATTACGTTTTTTTATTTTTTTTAATATTCTTTCATGGGATAGCACTAGTTATTGCCTATTAGAAATGTCAAAGCTTGTAAAATGATATCTCAGGAACGTAAAACCATATTAACCATAAAACTCAATGAAAAACATAACCAAACTTGAAATGTAATTGCCAAATTTGTTATAGTTTAGTGACATGAGTATTAGTTTTTTAACTTGATGGATTAAGTTGAATTCCCCCTCCCAAAATTGTAATATGTATTGAAGAAAAAAAAAACCTTAAAATATATTTAAAGTAGGTCTAATTTATAATCTATAATTTTATGTGCATTTTCGAATTGATTGCCAAGTACATAGAGCTTTAATATCTGACTTTATCTCAGCCCCTTAACTTAGGACTACACAGTGGTTTAAACTTATCGCACTTTTATGGCTATTTATTGCCTTTTTAATTTTTTTACTACATTTAAGTAATGATGGTTTTGTAATTCATACTATAATATTATCATGTACCTAGTAATCATTTAATAAAAGATTTGCAAATTTCATAAGTGTCGTATGATTTACAAATTTAACGTGGTATATGTTGTGTTGTGGTTTTAAAAAGATTAGAGCTAGTTCATTTCTAAAACCTACAAACCCATACATATGTGTGTGTGTAAATATATATATATATATATATATATATATCATGAGACTTCCTATGTAATCTACATTTAGTTAAGCCTTGGCATAAGACAATAGTCTAATGTTATGAAAATGAAAGGTGATAACCTGTTAGTGAAGATGTTAAAACTTAAAACTATTAATATGTAGAATTTCTTTCTTAGATTGGATCTATATGGAATTTAAATTTCAGAAACTTTGATAATTTTTTTCAACGTAAATTAAGTACTTGTAATTAAAAAACAAATACTTACGGGGCATTAATAACAATAATCTTTTTACAACTTCTTGGTCGATTATGGTTTAATCTTGAATCCGGTTTATTCCTTATTATTCAAAACAAATGAGTTATAAATCCTTAACATTAAACGATTATTTAATTACAGTATGTGACAATTTTTATGAAGACCAATAAGGTTATGAATAAGTTGAGTCAGGTCGACATGGTACAGTATGACGCTCGAGCTTGAATAAGTTATCCTTGTTTAAACTTGATTTATTTAAAAATAATTTTAATTAAAGTACTATTAATACCTAAACTAGAATTGAATTGGATTAATACTTACTTAAGCTCGATTAGTCCATGATCTAACTATATGAAGCTTGAGCTTGATTCGATAAATTATTCGAGTAACTCGATCATGATTTGACTATTTTTCAATTGAACTCAAGTAAATATCAAGTCGAGCTAGATTAGTTTGTAAACAAACATAATTCAGTTACACTTATTAAGCCTAAGCCGTTAATATAATTTTTAATTATGTTAATAGATTGCTTTTACTGCTGGCACGACTTGCAATTAATAGTATTAAAGTTAATGTCCTTGTATAGCCTCTTTTAAGTGTTTCTTTTATTTGTTTCATGTTTTAGGAAATAACTCTTTTTATTTCTATAAAGTTTATCCATATAATTAGATAAAGCTATTACAAAAAATTTTCTCATTAAAAATAATATGCATCTCGTTAATTCATGATTCCAATTTTTTCTGGAACCCTTTGCGCTGGACCACTCATGTAATCATATCAAAATAATATATAAATTTTAAATAATCCATGCCACATATGATTGCTTTTTCCTTAAAGTAATTATAATAGTGCATGACTCTTTAACATTTTTATCTTTTTAAGCATACCTGTCGTTGGTACATCGTCCTATATTATTTAAGTTAAAAATTATCTTATCCACCTTGTTGGATTTCATCTTTAAACATCTTTAATGCATAAAATATAAATTATTTGCCTCACCTTTTAATTTATTTAGGCATTTTCATCAATCTACACAGACTATATACCAATATTTCACTACTCTACTTATATCATAGCTTTTGTTATACCATTTTATCTATTTTTTTTTTAAATGTACCGAAGGTACACATCCTTTTAAACTTTCATTATATAATAACACCGAATGAAAATTTGTTGTCGAATATGCCCATTGTTGGAACCGTTTGGCATCCGGAAGATTGCAAACATTTTCTTTTTGAACTTTTTTACGTCAAATTATCTGTCAAGAAATACATATAAATGATATAGATAGAACGATTCTCATAAAAACATCAAATAGACCAAATATACATAAAATATAATTATAAATTAGACTTTTTTATACATAAAGTTTATATACAAATACAAATATAAATAAAAAAACAGACAATACAAACATTATCTCCAAAAATAAACACCTGTCACACAGTAATAATTACAGCTAGCTTTATTTTAGACATTCAAAATTTGCTTTTTTTTTTTTTTAGTTTATTGGACTAGATAACGTGTTTATTCATTAGAAAAAATTAATACGACAGCTGTTGCAGGACAGCGCATTCCCATCCTAGTGGTAGTAGTAGTACACCCAAGTGCGTTTTCTTATAGTATATTATGAAACTACCCTTCACTAGATCTCCTCCTAAGCCTAACGGGCAATCCACCTCGCATCTTGAGCACCAACGACAACACATACGGCGGATTAGCCATCTTCTCTTCACACGCGCCACCATCCACCGGCAGCACTTCAAACTCCCCCACCACGGCGGCAATAATAGATTTCATTTGCACGTAAGCCATATCTTTTCCCAAACACATCCTGGGCCCACAATGAAACACGGGAAATTTAAACTGATCCAACGGCTGATATTTCCCTTCATCATCCAACCACCTCTCAGCCCTAAACTCCCTACAGTGCTCCCCCACACCCGATCATTCCTCCCCATTGCATATGCGGAGTAATCAGCGAGCCAGCCTCTTGCCACGCGGGTCCCGTCTGGCCACACGTCATCGTCCACCGTTAATCTTGAATTGATCGGAACCGGAGGAAATAACCGTAATGTCTCCGATACGGCTGCATGTAGGTAATTTAATTTCTTCAACTCGTCGTAACTGAAAACCTTAACCCTAGAATTAGCACCATTGCTATCGTTGTTACTGAAACTCGAGAGCTCACAGAGGATTTTGTGTTCGGATGAAGGATTTCCGGCGAGCAACCAGAAGAACCACGTTAACGCATTCGACGTCGAGTCTTTACCGGCGAGGATGAAGCTTATGACGACGTCTCTGAGGAATTTTCTCTTCTCTTCTCTATTTCGAAACACCGAATCAGAGATCGATGACATGAATCGAGTTAAGAGATCTTGATCGGAACTGCTCTTCACGATCGCTTCCTCTTTCGATTGTATGATTTCCATAGCGAAGTCGTTGATGAGTTTGATATTGTGCTTCAACCGCTTTTCTGAACCGATATTGAAGAGCCGCATGAGCTTCCATAAGAACGGAAAAGGAGAAGTAACTCGCGAGGAGCAAACCGCCACCGTGTCGTCAAAAGCCAAGAAGAAGTTCGATTCCGATCGCATTTCGCGTTTGTTTCCCGAGAAAATTCTGGAGTCATCCTCTAGTGAACATGGATCGACACCGAAAGCGACTCTGCAGACGTTATCGAAACCAAACTTCTGCAAAACGTCGTGGAAATCGACGACTCTCTCCTCATCGCAAGCCTTAGAGAGATACGGAATCAATCGGTTAACGATTTGTAGATTCATGGTGTCAGAGATGAAGGATTTCAGCGAGTTCGTGGAGAATTCGTAGCTGGCAACCTTTCTCTGGAAAGACCACAGGTCGCCGTCGACGGCGAAGATACCGTCGCCAAGCAGCTCACTGAGGCTGGTTTGAAAACGAGAGCCTTTGATGTAATTGGAGAAATTAGAGGAGAGCAAGTGGCGGAGGTTGTCCGGATTGGCGGTGCAGACGCCTCCGGAGAGGTTGAGGAATGTACGGAAACGAAGAGTTGAGGAAGGAGTTTGGGAGAGCATGTCGGTGACCCAGTCGTGGAAGCGGTGGCGGTTGCGGAGGAAGGAGAGGAGGTTTCCAACGACAGGGAGGGATTGAGGACATGGTGTCGGTTGAGTTAGGGTTTGCGAGTGAGTTTTGGTCTTGAAGAGGAGAGAGAGTGTCAATGTGAAGGTGAAGATGAAGATAGTGATGATGAGTGGAATGGAGAAGGAAGAAGACGATAGTGACGACGTCATATCGAGGTTCAGCATTTGGATTTTTTTTTTCTTTTCTTTTCTTTTTTGGCCTTTTCTTCTCCCCGCTTCTGGGGAGTCGGGACTCGGATGTCGGCACACTGACTCGCTGAGTCGTTGTTTGTGCTCCGAAAAATTAAAATTTTAATATATGGACGGTGGGTTTTTTATTTTTATTTTTATTTTTATTTATATTGCAATTATATGTATAAATATATTTAATTATAAAAAATGTTAAATTTTTATTTATATTTTATTTTTATGATAAATAACTTATTGAAAATATTTTAAAAATAAGTTTATGCATCCGGGATAAAAAGCTAGCCTAGCAGAGTACAAAATGGATAAGGTTTTGCATGCTTTCTTGCATGGTCGTGGAATCTGTGTATCCACCGTTTCATTTTTTTTTTTTTTTTGCCACGTGCATCCACTGTTATTCAGGTGATATTTTGCGGTTTTATAGTATACCTTAGTATGAAAATAATTATATGTATGATATAACTTAAAAAAAATTATAAGAACAATGACCTTCTCGTTTCTTATATGCAAAAATTATATATATATATATATATATAATTGCAGTTGTTCAAAAATTACATAAAATACAGAGATTAAATTTTTTTTTTTAATACATTCAGTCGAGGAAGATTTCTATACATGACCATCTAATGCTACCGTTTATATTTTTGTAGTGAATTATAATTTAAAAATTTTTGATGTACACTAAAACCATCTCTTCATCTTAAATAATCAAGTGCATATAATTTCATTATTTTCTTTTCTTTTGCCATAATAGTTTCATTAATTTAAAAATAAATATTTATTTGGTATATAAAATTTATTTATTTTATAATTAATTATATATGTAAAATTAGTAGGACAATCTTGTATTAGAGAATTCATGAAAAGGAAATTAATATTACTTATTTTTAAAAAAATTATGAAAATACAATTGGGATGAAAATAATTTCAATTTTAGCAATTTAAATCCATCTCTTAAAAAGACGAGATAGCAAATGGTCGATCTCGTCTCTTAAAAAGAGAGTATTTATGTAATTATAATAAACTCGTCTCTCGAAGAGACAGGGTTATATATGGTACAACATAACTTGTTAGTATAAGGAACAAGCAGAAGCCATGTTGGCTTAGTGACTGTTAAATAGTCTGGATCCATGTACATAATGAAGATCTAGTTAAATCTATTCATATTATAACTCAATCTACACAGAAATTAACAAAAATAATTCAAAGTAGTCTTATCGACTTTCTACATGTATAAAAGAAAGAGATGAATAGAATAGTTTATTCATCCAACTTAAAAGAAATTTGAGTCTTAGAATTAGCTACTCGAGCAACTACCTTGTTTGTACTTGCATTCATTGATTACCACTACATTAACAAAGTATGAAAGACCATGAACATTAAGCGAAAGAATGAGTAGAGTTTATGACTCTCAGCTTAAGGAAAGTTTGAGAAGGTGAAAGAGAGAAGCTAGGGTTGAGAAAAGGAACTTTATATTAGCATTCGTAAGCTAGGCTGTCTTGAATAAATATTAATAGTATACCACACAATCAATTAAAAAAACATAAAATTTGTACACAACAACACTTATTCCACACTAAGCCATTACCTTACAATCTCAAGATCACGATCAACATCCAGCGAGACTGAACATAATTTTTCCTTAACATCATCAACAACAAAAGTCTCATTCATAACATTAATAACCCTATAAGAAACCAACTCTTTCATATCATTTGTTAATGCTTTTCCACCAAGATCAATCCTTTTAATCGCATAATTCAAAACGAAGTTTGACGCAGTGTGAAAGCGTAAGAATAAAAATCAATTCACCGATTGACTCATAAAATACAATCAATTGCAATAACATGCAATTTTCGAGAGAAAATTCTCTTAATAAAGGTTTTAATAACATATCAAATGTTCTAATTAACAAAGATAAGCCTCCTATTTATACTATTACATGAGGAATTCTAAAAGACGGTATCTAAAAAGGCAAATAATAAATACAATAAATAAAATAAATAGTGTAACCGACAATTAACGTTAGAAATAAAAGCTAGCGGCCTATAATTAATATTGACGGTTTCAAAAACTGAAAAGTTAAAACTATCTGTAATAAAAGCTGATTTTAATTAAGATTCCGCCACTGCATTATTCTCTCCTACCTGTGAAAAACTCATCCTCGAGTTTATGGTTTGAATCTGGTTATATAGATTTTCAACCTCGGGACAACAAAAATATAGTACGAATCATAAGTATCCTGCAGGATCAAATGTGAATTTGTAAAAGTAAATCACAGCTCCACTCAATTGGCCTAGCATATCCTCTAGTCTAGGAATTGGAAACTTATACTCGATATTAGTTTTGTCAATGGTCCTATTGTCCACATACACTCGCCAACCCTCATTATTCTTTGGAGTTAACAATGCCGGTATAACATATGGGCTCATGTCTTCTCTAATGAGACCCTTCTAGATCAGCTTTTGTATTTTCTCATGCCGTCTCTTTCGGACTCATCTTGTAGTGTGGTAAGCTTGGTAAACTCGTCTCAGGCACCAAATCAATCTAGTGCTAAACGTCCCTCGTAAGTGGTAGTCCCTTTGGTATGTCCTCAAGTATCACATCCTCGAACTCTTCCAATTGCCCCTTGATATTGTCTGGAACCCCTTTAATCTTTGTTTCCTTTAACTCTACTATCTTCTTCCTTTCTGGCACAACAACACTTGTTTTCTCCTCTCAACGATGTCTCCACAAGTTTACTTTCAAGGACTTCAAGAGTGACAATTTCAGGCGATACATCGAGAACATATCTTTTATATCAGGTTCAATGGAAATAACTAGTGGATGTTTAGTTTTCTCAACCATAGGTCTTCCTTCTACCTTAGGAGTGTTTGGCTTATGAAATTTCTGATAAGATCTCTTGGGGAGTCTCTTCGATGTGTCCTTTCCCACTTTCCTTTAGAGTAGGAACATCTTCTACGTCATTCCAATCATTACTTTGCACCAACATCTCAAACTTTGTAGGATACTCTAGAGGGATAAATTCATCTCCACTAATAACTTCATCCTAAACCATATTCTAATAAGTTGTCTACCCTCACAGTATATCTTCTACAGCCTCTCCCACCAAGTAGAAGCATAGCCCTTTAATTTACAAGCTACCAATTTCACTATTTTCTCTTCAGGAATTCTTGCATATTTAAAGATCCGCTCAATCTCATCAATCTAATCAATAAATTCCTGATTTCTTAAATCCTCTCTAAAATGTGGAATTTCTATCTGTAAATTAAAATCATTCCTTCCAGATTTATACCTATCCTCATAATATTCATCAAAATTATGATCTGTACCTCTACAATGACATATAACGTTACCATATGATTTCCCTCTTCTAGATCTACCATTAAAGCCTCGTCTTCATTGCTGCTTTTCAAAAACCTCATCTTCATCATCAGTATCATAAGTAACAGAATTGATCATTGGATCGCCTTCTGGTCGTCTCCAATAACCTTGCCTATCACTGTTGTTATTGGATCGATAGATCAGGCTTCACGCGCTGTTCCTTTTACCGGATTTTCTGACCTATGGCCTTCTCTACTGCCTTTTGTACCAGTTGCTTATAACGTAGGACTTCCATACCCCAAACATCGTCAGGAATACGATTACCTCCTATTCTATAGTCTATTGACATCTCCACAGGATTCAACCTACTCTGATACCAATCTGATGCAACATAGGAAGTGTGAAGAAAACAAGATCTACTTCATCAAGTTAAATCTTCAAAATATCAACAAGGTTAAATCCATAATCTTAAGGAAAACACAAAAGATACTCCTCTAAAAGGGTTTCTAATTCAATAATAACAAATATTCTAAACATGAGGAATTTTAAAAGACAGTATCTAAAAAGGCAAATAAAAAATACAATAAATACAAATAAATAGTATAACCAATAATTAACGTTAGAAATAAAAGCTGGTGGCCTATAATTAAAATTGGTGGTTTCAAAAACTGATAAGTTCAAACTGTCAGTAATAAAGGTCGGCTTTGATTAAGATTCTATTGCTGCATTAAAGTTTTAGAAATCAGCACCACATCCATAGACGGGAACCTAAAATCCACAACAAGACTGCACTACATTTTTTACACTAGAGTGAGGCCTCAAAAAGATAGACCAAAGATGACGAGTCAGAGATGTAGAGGGAGTGGAAGTTGAAGTCTTCGTATATGAGTTCAAAAATGGAGCCAAGGATAGAGGGAGGAGAGAATAGAGAACAAATGGTAAGTGATAGGAGAGAGGAAGAAGAAGGATTGGTTTGAAAGAGATAAGAGAAGAGTGAAAAGAGGTAATTGTAGTAATTCGTGTCATCTTGACCTCGTTTATTCAAGAGACGAGGTTCATATAATTATATAAACCTCGTCTCTTGAACAAGAAATGAGACAAGGACATTATAATTATATCAATCTCATCTCTTGAAGAAACAAGGTCGACTACTTACCACCTCATCTCTTAAAGAAACGAGTTTAAATTATCTGAAATCAGGATTATTTTCATTCTAATGGCATTTTTGTAATTAAAAAAAGTAGTATTAATTTCCTTTTTCCAATGTATTTTGTAAAGTAAAAATAAAATAAAATTCTTGTAGGGAGGATAAACCAACAACAATCATCATAGGTGCTTATAAAATAGTGAACAATTAAATAAGCACTTTTATATGAGATCATTTAAATAATAATAATAATAATAATAATAATTCTTTTCCATTCAATTGTTACCATTAAAAGAAGAGGAACACTTGTTTTTGTATATTTACCTAAGATAATTTTTTTCCATAATTGTTTTTTTTAAAGGTATATAATCAATCAAGAATTATTTCTTATTTAGGACCCCTAATTATGATATTTACTTAAATACCATTAAACTAAAAATAATTATCGAAATACAGCTGCAAAATTATGAGTATAAAACAGAATCTATGAAGAAGTTACATGCACACTTATATCACTTGTTATACATGCAATATATGCACGTGTATCACAATTATAGTGCACAATATATATACACACACAAATATGCCAACATGTATCGTATCTTATAGGTAGGGGGTTCACAGTTCAGTTAACTGGTTCGTAACCCTATTTTTTTAACCTAATCATAATGATTGTTTTTTAATATCCTGATCCTTAACTAGTCTCTTATAAATTAATCCTTTTTTTCTTAGTTAGTTTTTTTTTTCGGCTTTTAACCATTTAATGTAATAGTTTCAAGAAATCAAATTGATAGTTTCAACAAACCTTATTTTATGGCATTTATAGTTTTTCTTTAAATTATTATATATATTATAAGAGCTACACAAAAAAAAAAAAAGAAAAATCAAATTAAGAAAAATGGAAAAAAACAAGCCTTTTGATGTATCATCATCAAGAAAACCAAATCAAATCAAATCAATTATCACATTTACTCACATCAAACATAGGATATAACATAGTACTTTAATCAAAATACAAGAAATATTAACATAAGTAAACTGTATGTAATATAATTATATATATATATTTATAAATATTGAAATGGTTACTCGTTAACCGTTGGTTTTTTATGGTTACAAACCAAAACCTACATTGAAAACAAAAAATAAAAATAAAAAATAAAAACCTCAACCTTAAAATAGAACCATAGACCGATTAACCATATTTCCATATTGATTTTCTGATTTTGGTTCGGTTTTTAGGTTTCATCGATTTTTTTGCACATCCCTATATGTTGGAATGTAAGTGGGATGGGTTTTACGAAACCCAAACCCAATACTCTGTAGGATTCCTAAAACTCGTCTCAAATAGGCTTTTATCCATGAACCTAAAACCCATCTTATACGCCTTATTGTATACCTGAACCCGAACTCGGTAAACCTAATAATGTTTTAACTACAACTATTTGGTTTTTTAAAGTTATCTTTTTTGCAAAAAGAAAAAAAGAGCACATTTTTCTTCCTAACATCCATACCCATATAATTTTATTCTCATTTACTCATGAAAAGTGTATTTCCATTAATATTTGTGTATAGAATATCCTTCCAAATTAATGCTTTTTATTCACCATTAAATTAATATTGCAATCAGTCATTATAATTAATTAAAATCAAATGTTATTAAAAATGAATTATTTACAAATTTAAAAATATATACAATTTATTAAACTACAAAGTTAAACATGTATATACTATCTATTAGATTTAAATTGAACCATACCTAAAATATATAAATTTAAAATTAGTTTGGCTTTTAGTTTGATTAATTGAAAAAAAATTATCGAAATTTTTCTCTTAACGGGTTTAGATTCCCAATAGGTTCTATATCTATCTTAAAACTTTAATCCCAAATCTTATAGGATATTTATCAAGTTAGGCAAATTGGATACCCAATAAAAACCTGCCTAGTTGTATCATACATCTGTGACACACAATATGCGTAAGGATATTATATCACCTCTTATAGACACAATACAATAATGGTACAGAAATATGATATCTTATTTTATACTAGCGATTTGTATGAAACATTTATATCTCATGTGATAGATGTGATTTTCGAGTGGTATTTTGGTAATAATTTTGTTCAATTAGTAATCCTTTTTAAGCAATGGTAGATAGGTATTTCACTCATTAATATATTGTGTATTTAAGATACCAACTCTTTCCATCCACTCAATTACATGTCAGAATGAGCTAAATGTATTCCAAAACTACCCAAATTTGGTTTAATATTTACTTTATGTCAAACTCGAACTTAATAATATTTAACACGAGTTGAATGGCTCGCATGTTTAGTGAAGATTGAATTGAGTTTAAAAAATTGCTAAGTTCGAGATGATACTGGATATTAATATTATTTTTATAAAGAAAAAAGAAGTTTATTTTTTCCAAAAAAAAATCAAATTGTATTTAAGCTTGTTTTAAGCCTTGCTCAAGCTCAAGTGCTCAGCATCTTTAGCATTTTTAGCTTAAGTTTCAATTTGGAGGACCAAAGTTCAATTTCAACCTAATATTATATTATTTCGACTCGACTTGTATACTGTACCGTATAAAACTCCTTAAAAGGTCATATCTAAGGAGGAGAGGAGAGAGGCTAGCCCTCGGAGAAACTGGTTGAACTGTGCAAGAATTTAGAGCCATTTGGCCGGATGATTTTGTCCATAAAGAGAGAGGACTCGCACAAGTTTGGATCCTTTTCTGTCTCCATCCAAACGCCAAGATTGTAAGAAAGCCTTCCCTTTGTGAGGAACTAAACAATGACTTGATAGTGCTGTTTAAGGGGTAGTAATTACCTAAGTTAAACATCCAATCATAGATAATTTTCCCTAAAATGCTTTGGTTTTGTGCATGTTTATTCCTTAAAAGATTGTTGTAGTTTAGATTTAAGCCAACGGGTGGTAGGCAGAGAAGGTTAGAAGTAATGGTGATAAAAATAGATATTCGTATTCAAAGTGATAAATATTTTATTAAAAATTGATAAAACATTTTAATTTTTATCAATTTAGTGTTTTAAAGTCACAAATTTAAAAAAAAAATATATTTTGGTAAAAATGTTTATTTGTGAGTTTGTAATGCTAGCTCAAAAATTATTTTCCGTTTAGAGGCATATGTTTATTATAAAAAAAAAACCCAAGAAATAATCACCGCAGACCTTTGCATGCAATTTGCAACATATATATTAATAATTTTTTATATATAACTATATTCATAAATGGCAAAAAAAAAAAAAAAAACTGTATTCATAAAGCACAAGTAGTGCTATTTTTAGATTCTATCTCCTCAACAAAAGGAATTGAGAAAAGGAAAATTGAGAGGATCGAATCTAATTTAAAAGCTATTATTACAATTATTTCACAAATTTGTAAGTGGATAGTTGTGGAAAAAATTTAAGATCCTATTGTAATTTTTAGGAGGGCGGGTTTATATATTATTAAACAGATTTAATTGTGATTGGACTATTAAAATACTAATAATATTAATTATATATTTATATTAATGGTTGGTGAACAATATGATAAAATTATCTGAAAATAAAAATCGAGAACCTTCCAGGAGAATGCTGGGCAGAGACCAATTTCCCTTCAACCGTCAACGAAGTCAATATTCCCATTTTGAATTGAATATTCAGTTTCCTTCGGTCGGCTGGTGACTTGGCTTCATCTTTACGCGTGTGATGTAGTGATTGCAATTCGAATATTATCCTGGAATATTCTCTCCTATGCTTATCTTTCTACATAAATTGACAGGAGTATTTATACATGTCAATTAAACTTCAATTTTTCTATGAAAAATGGCTGCTAATCAAAAGGTGTCTAACAGCCACATCCTCCTGTTATAATACCAAAAAAAGAGAAAAAAGAGTCAATAGTCCACAATCAATTAAAATTTGAAAAATATAAATGAAAAAACTATATATTTAATTGTAATAGGTTTTAGTCAATAATTAATTTAAATTTTTACCGTCATAAATTTTTATTATATATTAGAATCTTAAAAAATCTATCACTCATTATCATGATATTGTTTTTTAATATTTGTTTGGATTATTGGACTTTTTATATGTAACGTATTTGTATATGATCTATATATAATCTATCTTTATAATTTATTTGTATCATATCTGTATCGTATTTGTTTAGTCGATTTATAAATAAATTATCAGTTTTTATTGGTATTTGTTTGTTAATAAATATATATTTAAAAATAAAAAATATGACAAAAAAATAAGGAAATATGATGAAACAAACGTGCCCTAATCATAACATGAACTTATACAAACAAATTAATTAAACCGTAAGTTTTAATGATTTTAAATATCTTTATACATAAAAATAAATGTCAGTACAATTTGAAACACAAAAACCAAATAAATTAAAAACCATAATGCATCAAATATCAAGAGTACACATTTTCAACTTTGAATACGCAACCTACAATTACAAAAATATCTATAAACAGAATCAATCAATAATAAATAATTCCTATGACTAAAGCAATTTTACCCTATCATTAAAAAAAATAAAAATCACCAATGGCTTGAGTCATCGTTAATCCATAAAGGATGAAATTTTCACATCGTAACTCTTCTTCCCATCAAACTGGACAATCTCCATTAAAGCTTCATCACAAATCTTGCCATCTTCTTCCTCCCCAAAAGCCCCCATCAACAATTCAACATCTCTCTCCATAACAATCTCACTTTCCAACCTTTTTACCACAACAAGTGTCACTTTCCTCATAACATATCCACAGAAGGGCAAGTCCAACATAGGAACATACCAAACCTTTGCATGAAATGGTCCTTTAACACTTCTCAATCTTTGTCTCCTCATCTTCTCAGCACAATCAAAACCAAACCCATCATTCTCCACGCGAAAATTGTTGAATTCCTCTATTTGTTCTTTCCCCATGCAAAGCTTCCCTCTCCCACCGTCATCAAGCACCACAACACTTTCCAAAGACTCATTTTTCCTAGTGTTATTTTTACTATGAGGGACATAATAAATGAGTCTGAATGATGCATTGAGTATATAACACTTAGTAGCTTCCATGATCCATTTAAGATCAATTTCGCTTAATTCGGCTTTAGGGTTAGTTCTATTACATTTGTTGATGGTGTCATTCTTATTGCAAATTGAGGAAGCAGAAAGAATAACACATGACTCCAAACATGAACCGAAAATGGCTTTCCATTTTACAAAAGACAAGGTATTATTATTGTTGTTGTTGCTGCTATTACTACCATTGCTATTTCTCTTGAGATTATTACCACAATTATGAAGCTTGACTTGGAGATTTTTAATTAGAGGGAATTTGTGGTTTACTTGTGGAAGAACATGGCTAGGGACAAGACTAAAGTTGGGTATTGGAGAAATACTAGAACCCTTAAACTGGGTATTCCATTTTGTTGGGGTAATAATGTTTTTGAAGAATTTAAGGATAGGAAGTGGTTTTTTGGTTGAGAATGTCTATCTTCTTGGTAATTGATATGAAGTTGTAAAGTATCAATTTGTGAGGTAAGATAATAAAAATGCTTGGAGACCAAAGAACACAAAATCAAAGTTTTGTAATCATGGAGTTTGTTGAAAATTGAGAGAATTATAGAATCTGGCAAGGAATTAAACAAATTATCCTCATCACCCATATCATTAGCTTCATGATGAAGACAATAATAATTATGTGGACTTGGAGATTGAATTTTTGGGTACATCTTCATTTGGATGGAAAATTGGGGAATATGGGTTTTGTGGATATAATGTTTTAAAATTTTTGTGTTGGGTTAGTGGTATATAAATGGATAAGAATAAGGAAAAGAACAAGCCGTCCTATGTTTTAGGTTGGCGTTTCGTGAGGACTTTCATTGTCTTCTCGATTTCCAGCCTTTTGCGTGAAACAATTGAACATGTCAAATTATGAATTATTCATAAAGTGTAATCAATATTACAAATATGACAATTTTTTTTATATTTTTTAAGCTTTAACAAATTTTCTAGAAAACCCATTAAGGTCATTTGATAGCAATCGCGAGGTCAGCTTCCGGTCCAGCCGTCGTTATGGAAATACTGAAGGAAGAAACAGTGAACTTATAATGGTTTTGGCCTTTATAACACAATGAAAATGCTTCTGGATTGATTAACAGCGAATAATCTTAGTAAATTTGTAAAAAACTTTGTTTCAATGGATACAGCAAACTATTGAGGGGAAACCAATCGTCCTAAATCAACGGAGCATCAAAAGTCACAAATGGGTAACGTTGTATAACTATACCCAACACCTCCAACTCTCCATGAGACCATGCCATATTATGTTTTATTTTATTTCATAACAGTAAAAAGAATTCGAACCGTAGTCTATCTTATTTAAAGGGCAAATATTTTTGCATTTTAGCCTGGAAGGACCGACTGGTGCTTCGGGTTTGGGTAAATCGGCTTACTAATTGGTTCTTGGTTCTTGGCCAAAAAAAAAATTGGTTCTTGGTTTGGGTAGATTTAGATTGAACCACATGAGGAGGGTGAGTTTACCCACAAAATATGAGAAAAAAGAAGTTTTTTTTTTCTTCCCTTTAATTCATTTTAATGTTGTGCATGATATTGTATTGAAATATATCAAATTTAATTGAATTTTTTATATCAATTTTACTACATTACTCTCAAGACAGGTAGATCTTTGGATTTGCCAAAAATTTAGGAAGTATTGGTGTATTAAAAGGGGTGAAAGACATATTTGAAAAAAAATTATACAAATAAAATTTAGATAAAAATAATTACCTAAATCTCATCGCTATACTATATTTTAGGTGTGATGTATATAATTCTATATGTGTATCGTATAATCAAGATACGATACAAATGTATCGTCTAGTATTTAGAAAATTAATTTTGTTTAAATTGTATTTGTATAATTTTTTAAAATTATTTGAAAATAAGAGTTAATCTCATATTAAAAAAAAAAAAAACAATTTTTGGGGAAGTGTTTGAAAGTTTCCCTAACATTGTGGAAATAAATATCGACCTCAAGATCTAACGTTGCTCTTCTAGAAAACTGTCGACAATCCTAGATTTTCTCTATCTAAACGTGTTTCCTGCTTGGAAGAACAGCTTCCGCCATCTACACCAATCAGGACACGTTGAAGCAATATATTGAGAGAACTGAGCACAGTAGCAAATGCAACTTGAAAGGGACTGAACAGGGACAAGAACAGGATGAAATAATTTTTTTATTATCCTCCGTATGAATTTTTGCCACCTTTGAGAGATGACTATTTGGGTTTCGGGTTGTATAAGAAGTTCAAAACTCCATCTCTGTCAACTGTTTATGAGGAAGTTGGTTTAGAGAGTTCTGATGAGATAGGATGCCTTGAAAAAAAAATTTACATAAATATCAATTGCTATATCTTATTAGATACTTTGGATATATATCAATGTAGAATTATATGTATTAAACGCAATACTCATCTTTTAATGGTATTGTATTTATTACACACGATATATAATAAAAATTGCTATGTTATATGTAATAAATACAATACAGTAATAATATTTTAGTAATATTTTTACATAATTAATATTTTAGTAATTTTTTCTAATAAACTATAATCATAAGTCAGTTGTCCACGTTTTCCTTAATGTTAATGTACAAGTCTGTATCCTACGCCCCAAGAAACTTGCAAAAGACTCCATGGGAGATAATTTAAATTATAACATTTGACAATTTCAAAATTTAAGTATAAAATTATATAGTGTGTGTAAATTTGATTTTAATATTATATCGAGAAGGGCATCCATTGAAATCCTTGGTAAAAAAAATAAGATTCTTACCAAATATTACTTTAGATCATAACTTTTATATTTTAAGAATTCAAAATGACAAATGTGCCAAACATAACTATGTCCATTGTCCATATTAGGGATGCAAATGAACCAAACCGGTTCACGAATTACTCAGGTTTGGCTCGATGTTTATTCGAGTCTAATTCGAAAATAATCGAATCGAACTCGCATTTGAACTATTCGAATAGTTTATCGAACCAAACTCAAACTTTATATGTTTAATTCGATTGGTTCACAAGCCTAATCGAGCTTTATCAAGTATAAATATTAATCGAATTTGAATCGAGTTCAGATATTAATATTATTTTAATTAGAATTTTAAAAAATAATTTTTTAATAAATTGAGCCTAAACGAGTTTAATCGAGTCAAACTCGAGATTATATAATTTTATTTCAAGCCGAACTCAAACTTAAAATACTAAGCTTGATCGAACTCGAATCGAATTTGAACTTTAAAATTTTGATTCAAACTTAAATTCGAACTCAGCATTGTATTGTCTTGATTTGATTCGATTATAGCCCTAATACACGTGCAGGGGTAATGCCACTGCTACACATATTGCTGTTATTACTTGTTATCTTATCAAATTTCCTTATATTGAACATCTTCAATTTTTTAGTCACGAAGAGTTTGTGTGTTTTTGAACATGTCTCTATTTTATTTCTCTAAGCATGAGTAGCTAGAATATATACACACACACATATATAAGTTTTGAAGTGTTTGCTGGAGGGATTTTCCAAAACTATGGTTTTATATTAAAGCTTGATTTAATAATTTTTTTTATTCAGCTGGTTTAGAAAAATCTTTTTCTAATTGTCAACAACATCTGATATGCAAGTTGCCAATCCATCAATGAACTGTCCGATCGATTATTCAACTTTAAACTAAATATAATAGTTGATACAGTAGGTTTTTCAGTAATACTACTATACTTTGTTATGAAATTTAGGTATTAAGAATCTTAGTGAACCGATCTAATAAAAGAAGTATGAGACTATAGGATTTTCCATTTGAAAATGGTTTTAATAATATGGACTATCTTAGCAAATGAATACCAAATTCTTCTATTCAATCTTTAGTTCAAAATTTGTCAATGCCATTCACACTTATCAATACTAGGGTTGTGAACGAGGTAAGCTAAGATTTTAAAGATTCGGGTTCGCTTTATTTAAAAATTACCAAACTCAAGCTTAAGCTGAAGTTTTTATCATGCTTGATATTCAAGCTTGAGTTTGATTTATTTAGTTAAATGAGTTTTATCTCAAACTCGGCTTATTTTTTAAATAAAACTCATATCAAACCGAGCTAAGCATTTTATCGAGCCTAACTGAGCTTTTGTCAAGCTTGAGTTCAACTAGTTTAGATAACTCATTTTCCATTTAAATTTTCTATATTTTGATTTTTTTTATAACTTATAAATAATATATAAGTGCCACTAAATATATATGTATATAATAGAAATCATTTTTTTTGTTATTTTAATTATATAATTATATATAATATATCATCAATATAAAACTCACAAGTCTACCAATGAGCTTGTTTAATAGCATATTAACAAGTTTAAACGAGCATATTCACGAGCTAACTTGTGTATCTAAATCAAAACTCAAGCTAGACTCATTTAGATAAACGAATTTTATTTTAAGCTCTAACTAAATTCATTTCCTTATCAAACACAAGCTTAATTGAACTTAAAGTAAGCTAAGCTTGAGTAACTCACAAGCAACTTGACTCATTTGTAACCTTAATCAATACAAAAAAAAAAAAAAAAAGGAAAGGAAAGAAAGTTAGTATTTGGAAATATTAGCTCGGTTGGTTGTTTCCAAATCGGAGCTTGTCAACAATTTAACAAATGGTTGAAATTCTATATATATATATATATATATACAAATAAATAAATTATTATTATTATTATTAACTGAATCCTCCTCTTTTGGTGTTAAAAAATGGTACTATAAAATAGGAGAAAAAAAAAATCATACAATGGCAATTATTTTTATTGGACCGTTACACACAAACAGTTATCCTTCTTTATCCTTTTTTTTTTTTTTTTTCACGGCAGAAAAACAAAATGTAGTTGCTCACATGAAAAAGTCTTTAGGGAAAAAAAAAAAAAAAAAGGAAAAAACCATAACTCTCTCTCCATTGGGAATCCACACAAAGCAAAAGAAAGCTAAGCAACCCAGACTCGATTTGAAGACCAAGTCAATATAACAACCTAATTGAGGTAACTCTATTTTTTTTATTTTGATATCTTAGTCTAATCCCGTCCATGATATATCACCGCAAGCTGATCCATTTTTTAATTTTTCAGCTAATTAGATAGATATTAAAAAAGGGTAGATTATCTGGAAAGCCATAAACATTTAAGGATAAATTCATTTAACATATCAATATTTCAAAATTCAATGAGCAACTTTGGAGATGTTAGGTAGAATGTGCAGAGGAAACTAAGTCCAAGTTGAAGTTGTCACGCTATGTGTATTTTCTTGATTATTGGATATGATGATGGAACATACATATGCAAAATACAGGATCTCTAGCATTTAGCTTGAAGAGTGGATATAGGAATAAAGCTAAACCACCATGTAAGGTTACACAATCTTTCTCTTTCCGCTCTCTTTTTAATTTCATGCGCATATAATTATTGCCATTGATATATTAATTACAAAATTAATTACTCAAGAGTGTAACTTACAAGTAAAATAGGGGTGTTGCTTTATTGTTTGTAAAACCTTTTATTATTATTATTATTATAGCGAACTCACCCTTCTTAGTTACTAACATTGGACCAACATACGTTTAAATTCGAACTTGAAATGGTACTCGATTCGAGCCCAGCTTAATTAAACTTGATTTCAAATTTTTATTTTGATTTACCTTACCTCTAGTTTATACTATTTAAACAATTGGTATTTGCCACATCATCTTATGAAAATAAAGAACTTGATATGTAAAAGTTCAATTAGGTATTGACTTTTAGCAAATTCAAACTTTAAGTATAAGATTTAACAAGTAAAAGTTCAGTTGGGTATAATATATAGCACTTTCAAATTTCGAGTATAAAATTGAAAAAAACTTGCAAAGTTCAATATTATCAATATCCAAATTAAACTCAAACTAAAATAATATTTAAATTCAACACATATTCAATTAAGCTAATAGGCTAGTGAACTAAACATTATAAAACTTAAGCTATGCAATTACCAAATTAATTTTAAATATATATCAAGTTGAACTTAAATAACTTGAAATAGATTTAGCTCATTTATATTTTGTGTTTTAGTAAAAAATAATTAAAGCATTCTTCTTAGCATTTGGCTTATCTTCTTCTCTTTTTACAAAGGGATTTCTTTCTAACAGTTTGAACATATTCTCTCTAAAAATTAGGTAGTTCGCTTATGGAAAATCATATTAAAGGTAATGTGAGTTACTGTTTGATTATCACAAAACATTCTTATAGGATGAGACACTTCAACTCCAAGCTCTCTTGGTAAGGTTTTCAGCCAAATAGGGAGTGTGAGCCATTCTTCTGTACTTTGTTTCTGCACTCGATCATGCGACAATTGTTTGCGTCTTACTCTTTCACATCACAAGATTTCAACCTAAAAATGTGCAGTATCTAGCAAATTAACACTTATAAATTCTAGATAGTTGACCATAAAAATATACAAACTTAGGTAGCAAGTATTATAATTACCATTTAAAAGAAGAAGAAGAAGAAGAAGAAAAGAGAAGAGGGGAAAAAGTGCTGCCTTTTATTTCTAAAAACGACCAAAAGAGATTTGTCATCTCACTAAATGCTAGAGAATTAAGCCAAAACTTAGAATAATGACCTTACGAAGCTAATATGAAACATTGAACTTTCTATGTTTATCAAGTCTTTTCAATGCAACTGTCAAATTTGATTTAATTATCCAACCATGAATGGGCTTGAAATTTGGACAAGGCATCCAAATTTGATTTGATAGATGGCAAGAGACATAATACCAACGTTGCAAATAAGTCGAGCTATTTGTGAGTTATTTAAATTTGATTTGCTTTAAGTTCCACTCAACTCAAACTCGATTAATAAACAACTCAAAATTAAACTTGTTTATCTCATAAACTGTGGTAAAGCTCTAATTTAAACTGACAAGTCAGCTCTTCAACAAGCTTACTAGTATGTTTATAAATAAGCTTATTAGCATATTTATAAGTTTTATATTTATGATAAATTATATATAAATATAATAAAAAACTAATTTTTATTTAATATATACTTTTGTATATATTTCGTAGTTTTTATATATTATTTTTATGCTAATAAAAAATCAATATATGACTTAAATGAAAAACGAGTTAAATTTATGCTCAACATAAAACTTGTTTATTTAAACAAATCGTACTCGAACTTAAATTGTATACTCGATAAAAATGTCAGCTCAATTTGAGCTCACCATCCACCACATAAAAGCCACTTGAAATGAAATCAAATTCACTTTATATTTTGGAAAATTACATGGTAGCCCAAACATCCAATCCACTACCTTATTTATTTATTTTTTTCTTTTTCTATTGAAAGGTAGTAAACTTGTGCATTTTTTTTTCTTTTTTACCAATTATGGAAAGTGATATAAGACCAAACATATATATCAATGAGACACAATGGACTCAAAGCAGTTGAGACCATCAAACTGAGGAGCTAGTTGAGGCCAACTAGGTAACATTCTTGTTTTCTTTGCTGAAGATGGTGTCATCAGTTGCTCGTTCTTCTCCTTCATAGTAGATGTCTCACTTATAGATGTCACATTTCCATCTTTACTTTCTGACATGGTACACTTATCCTGTATTAATTTGAAAAAAAATTAAAAACGTCGATATCCAATCCAAAAACCCTTTTTGACACGTTCATTAAAAAAGGAAAATTCTACTTTGTAACCAGTTGTTTATTAAGAAAAATCGAGAAACTTGATGAAAAAGGAAAAAAAAGGAAACAATAAGGATTTTGAATCATGGACATACGCCATAATACTAATACCTACAATGATCACTCATACCATTACTAGAGAAGATTGAACTATTTTTATAAAAGATTGTATTGTGGAAGGTATGAAATTCATTACACATGTGAGAAATAATAATACGAACACTATTATTAATAAATGGGTTAATATCATATTTGGTATCTTAATTTATACGATTAATTATCTAAAATTTAAAAATATCATTCATAGTAACTATATAAGGTAATTAATTATAAAGATAAGAAAAGTTCGGGTAAATAATTGTAGAATTTAGCAAAGTTTAGATAGTTAATTAGAAAATATGTAAATTTTATATAGTAAATTGACAGTATTAATTTTAAATCGTTAATTGCACAAATTGATAACGTTTGGATATCACTTTCACCCTTAATGATAAATATCTAGATTATTATTGATCATTAGGAAGAGGTGAATCTTGGGACGAAGGAATAAAAGAAGAAAACATAGTAGTTTGCAATTACCTTATTGTCATCCATCTTCTGAAAGGTGCAACAATCTTAAAAAAGGTTCCACGGAAAAACAATCTAAAAAGAAAAGGACACGGCCAGTGTATATGAAAATACAGAGAAAGATGTTTTCTTGTGCATACGACCTCTGAAAATGGCGAAGGGTTATAGATATTTTTATACACAAAAGCTAAAGAGCTAAAAGGGCCAACTTCGTAATCAAATGGCATAAGAAAAGAAGCACGTGCATTTTATTCTCATCTACAGGTCTTTATTTTTTATTTTCACTTTATTTTTTTGGTTTGTTCCATGCAATTATATCTTTTAGATATTTCTGCTTAAGGCATTGTTCGGATAAGGACAACGGAAAAAGTGCAAGTGCTAGCAGTGTGAAAAATGTGTGGACACGATTTTCATGTGCACCTTAAACGATGGTTATCTGTTTTGAGCTAATGGGCAATGATTTTGTGAAGACGGGTAGTGATAAATGTAGACCTCATGAATCCAATCATAAACTCAGTCTAGCATTCCTAGACTTTGGGAATATATGATGTTGAATTCCCACCTCCCCGATCAATATAAAATATAAAGTTTGATTATATATATGTATGTATATATAATTTTCTGTTAATTTGTTGCAGAGTTTCATCTGGGCTTTCAATAAAAATAGTTACCAAAATAACATTTAAAATCACTTCAAGATGCAAATTCAGTCTAATTATTCAAGCATAACTCACATGTGAATTTAGTTTAAACATAACTTACAAATAGCTTAAAGTGCACCATGAAAATGAAATCTTCGTTTATACGAAACTTGCATGACCAACTCAAATTATTCAAACAAAACTCGTATGTTAAACATGCTTCTTCATAATCATAAATTGCATTTTTAAGATAGCAGTTTCATAAAGAATTTTATCCCATGCAATTAACCATATTTATCTTACAATTACATCCCAGTTAAAAATACTTATCGCACCCCTTATACATGGATTTTACTTTAAATAGGTCGCCTTTTCACACGCAAGAGTGACTAAAATGCAGACAGGAGATTCAAACACACACAGCATGCAAGAAAATCCCAATTAAAAATGGCTTAAACCGAGCAGATCGAACCCCTTCAAGCAGTAATCAAACTTCAGCCCAACTCGGCCATCACAATAATTGACTCAGCTGAACCCCCGAATATCAAACTCCTTAAGATATCTCATCATAATCATTTCAGCTCATCGCGGTCCAGCAAAAACTCATTTTAAAGTTCCAGCTCAAAAGAAGATGATGGCAATGGAACAGGGCTCCAGCTTGTTACTTACCACGGCAATTAGGTTCGAGCTCTAGCTCGATATCGTTTAAACTCATTGAGGTACTATTACAACATTGTATTTAGGTTTATTTTTTTCATTTTTTTTATTTTTTCCAAGTAGAGGAATCAAAGGTAATTACAAAATAGGTATCAAAAGCACAAATCTCCGGCAGAACACCTTTCACCAGCTACCAGAATAAAGCTTCCACAAACATTTGCCAAGGAAAGGAACAAAAATTTAAAATATATACATTGGCTCGCGCCTTTAACAAGCTATCCAAATGATAAGAAGTTCTTAAATTTACAATCTTACGATTCAATAAGTATCCTCATCGAACTTTACAAGAATATATTTCCAGAGCATCCTTGACATAAAGACGGGAGAAAATTTTAAACATTTGAGTTGCCGGCCAGCTCAAACTTGTTATCAACACATCTGGCCGTTTGCGTGTGAGAAAATCACCAAGCAGCTTTTCCAATTTCAGAAAAAGCACACACTGAAGGAGCTACAGAAAATCTACAGGCAACCAAACATTACATGATTGAAAGAAACAAAGGTTAAGGCAGATAAATACACGATGTAGTATCTTCTCAAGGAATAATGAACCAATGAATAACCATTATTTGCTCGAACATCAAGCTACAGTATTTTCCGGAGAAAGTTAAAAGGAGGAAAATTAGCCCTTGCAGGCTAAGCAAAATTTTTAATGTACAATTTTCTTTACCCAAGATACATGTAAAACCTCTTTGCTCTGTATATTTAACATGTGATTTATAGCAATTTACATACTTACGTAAACAAAGTGCTGAACTAATTATTTCACTGGGGGGCAAAAACATGAAGCAGAAACGTCTCGTCTCTTGAGACCACCCCATCTTGTCAGCCACCTACTTCACCTACTTTGTGGGGTGCAACTCTCGTAAAATTTTAGTTCCTCTAGATCAGGTCAACAGCACCCGACATACTTCCAGGCCTGTATTCCCTGGGGCACAAAAAACGCAAGAGAATGCCTGGTTGTGGAAATAAATGCAACCCCACTGACATCATATGCTGTCACAACTGGTTCTTCCAGAGAGCACACTATGTTATTTGATACCTGATGAGAAGTCTTGCCTTGGAGGAAGACCAGCTGGGCGTGTTCTAAACGTTCTCTCATTAACAAATCTCCTGGCATCAGCAGGTGCAGCACCAAGAATACCCAAAGAATTTGGATCAGTTATACGAGTACCATTCTGCAGAGGCCGAGAAACTGGGGGCTGTACAAGGGAAAAGGCATCATTTTCAGCTCTTCTCCTTCGCTTCCATGCTTCATTTCTCCCCGTATCAAAGTCTTTTTTAAAGAATTCAAACAATTGGTCAGCGTTGTTCGTCATAGCCACTTTATAAAGAAGAACTGAAGTGCGGGATTTCTGGTAGTACCTGGTCCAGAACCATTCATATGTGAAGATCCTACCCCCTCTTCACGCTCCTGCTTAAGCTTCGTATAGATCTGGCAGAGCCTCTCCCCTGACAAGTTTGAAAATTCTGACACATAATTCCATAGTCGCATTGTCATTCCTACAATTTAAACCAGTTAACGAGGAAATCACCAATTAATATGTGAAATAGTCAGGAAAAAAATTCAAACAGCATTGTTCATGAAGAACAGATTCTTTTATTGGTTAGGATGAAAGCAGAGGAAGGCAGCAACAGTATATATAATGAAATCTAAGGAACAAAATTATACAAGGAGAAACAGCAAGTCAAATCAACATTGCAGGACGAAGTTAAGCTTACTATCTCTTCTATAAGGCTCCTGCTCATGTTCATCAACAATCTCATCAATCCTCCGTCCAATAAGTTGCAAATAATTTCGAATTCTAGCAAGCACCTGAAAAAGGGTTTTAACAATAAAATAGTTAACATCTAATAAGGGAACATTGCAAAAATATTGGTAAGTGTCTCAGACACCACAAAATAAGCAACCTTTTCCTTTGGGAGATTAGCACTAGTAGTTTGTAACCTATGAAGCCGGTTCAACGTTTTTACTTCATCCACCATCACGTCTTCACACCATTCCATCCACTTGGTTTCCTTAAACTGCTCATACACCTCCTCATTATCCGACATTTCACCTTCCTCTTTCACTAGAGGTTCGGCCCTCTGAGACCTCTGATGTCTATCCTTATTTACAGGAAGATTAATCTTTAAAGAACCAGAAGATCTGTTCTTTTCCCTTGTGCGTGGGGCATTTACAACATTATCTTTTACCTTAGGAGCCTTACGACCCCCTCTTGCACTAATACTCTTTCCTCCAGCAGCAGCAAGTTCCTGACATGAAGAGTAGTACATCAGTCTATACAAGGCTAAATGCTAGATGACACCTAACTTTAAATGGTGAAAGGATAGTCCCAGCATGAAGGTCTTTATAAGGCATTCACACCTGCTGATAAGGCAGGACTACTGTTCAGATCAATCTGACCAATTAAGTGATCTAATAAACCCAAGGGAGAAAGAAGAAAAAGAACCACTGACTTCTGTTTTGGGACGTCAAATAAACCCAAGAAAAAAGGCTCTGATTTATAATGCAAGAAGCATATTCAATAAACAGTTTGATGTCAGACACACTCAATAGATCACATATTCAAATCAGAAAAGGTAAACATTAAACAGAATGTTTCATGAAAAAGCATCAGACAAGATGTAATATGGTTTATCATGCCTGAAAGCATAACAACTGTGAGCCCCTCGCACCTTGTCATGGATAAACAAAATATCAGCCATGACTAGAAAAATAATCTCATTTCAGATGTGGACATCCAAAAAGATTAAATTAGCATCATAATTCAAAGGATGGGACATCTCATGAAGTACTTCCAGCTAATCGGAGCTGGTTTTGTCTCCTCTCATATGACAGATCAAAAAGGGAAATCAGTTAAAAATTTTAATCCCCATAATATGCTGTGGAAACATTCAGTGAAACTCTATCTGCTTGAAGGGGAAAAGACTTCACAAAGGCTTTCAAAGAATTGAACATAAAAGCAGTCTTTTTATAATTGGCAAGAAACCAAACACCAAGTAATTTTCTGTGCCTAAGACCATGCCACAGAAAATATGACCAGCATGAGCTGCTTGAATTCTCTAGATTCGTTTAGGAAGAGATGGGGGAGTGGATAAATTACAAGTGACACACCAGAGCTTTCTTGAGCCTCAATGCACTGTTGCCATCTATAGAAGTGGACATCTAAATTACATAAGGACAAATATAATGGGAAGTTGTCCTGGGGTTGCATACCATTTCAAGAAGAGCATTTGCACGATCTCTCAGATTTGGTGCACGTGGAAGAAAGGTCTCATGATGTTGAAGCTCCACGGGAGCAATCTTCTTTGTAAGGCCTAGCCTGCCATCTAACCTTATTTTTCCCAATTTCCAAATCCGTGGTAATGGATTCCAAGAAGCAATCTTGCATCATCAACTGGCAAACAATGGGGACAGAAGATTAACATAATTCACAAAATCTACATAAAAAACATGCTGTGGGGTTTTCTTCATTGAGAATTACCTTGATTCCAGCCACATCCCTTAGACCAGTTGGAAGGTTTCAGATACGACAACACCCGGAACTGCTTGACGGGGTCATCATATCGGTTAATGCGTTTTGCTAGCAGCTGAAGTTCTTCAACACGGGTGACCACGTCATTAGCTTTCACAGAACACCAAAAAAATCCAACAAAGGTCCCTGCATTAAACCATCAAGTAAAGATTCTTCATAAACTCTAATAGAAGATGCAAGCAAATGAAAAAGGAATAGTCCATCCTGAACTTCAAAAACAGCATATAGCAGCAAACTAATTTGAAAACATACCTTTGGATCAGAAATTCCAACCTCAACTGCCTCCCTGCAACCATCAATCAAAATATGAAAGAGCTCGATCTGTGCCTCAAGAGGAGCAGAAGTAATTGCACCACCAACATCTGAAACAATCAAATCCATCTGGTCGTCCTTCCCATATTTCATGACCTGATACAGAAGTTTAGAGGACGATAAACACTGTATGTGTAAAACAAATGGTTCAAGAACACATCCAGCACCATGTCACCCTCACAAAGGCCTGGCAGATCAACAGTGGATTGAATAAACAGATAATATATGCATATGCAGGATGCATTATACAAAATTTTGGAAAAGCAAGACTAATTGCTTACTATTAACAGAAAAAAAAATGTAAAAGAAAACTTTGGTGGCATATAAACTGAGAAGATTGAATTTGAATGGGGGAAAAAAACAAGGAAAAGAAAAATTGCAATTTAGCCTAATTTAAATGAATTGAACGAGTTAAAGGACCAGACAATTTTCTCCTTACCCATGAACTCCAATCATCTATTGTAATAATTATATAATCAAAAGAAGCTGGAAAATGCACTTTTTTAAATATTCAATGCCCCCTAAACAAATAATTTGATATACTTAATAGAGATATATTGACCTTTCAAGATCAATAAATTAAATTTTTCCCTTTCTTAATTTTGACTCAAAACATCCTATTTCATCTTCATCCCTTCACACTCCATCAACCCAAATTACCCGCATGCCCGTGACCATGCATCAATTTTCATTTTGGTTACTAGTTTTCCACACTGATAAGCATAACTTAAATGGAAGACAAAAAAATCTAAGCAAAATCAATATGGACGTTTGTTATAAAGCATACCGCCCGAGAAAATCGCAAGGCATCTCTCTTAGACAAGTTCCCATATGACCACCCTCGTGCTTGAGCAGAAGCTCCCTCTATCATTGGTGTAGAAGGGACTGCATAATCAGCTTTCCGGCGCTTGGGGACCTTCTCCTGCTGCTCGGTTTCCTTTTTCCTCCTTTTATTGTTTCTTGTAGGCTGTTCAATTTGTGCGGACTCAGCATAGCTCTTAATGTTTCTTGCAGCCCGCGGAGCTAAAGCATCCTGACCAGGAAGTGAACATCTTTATAAAAGCTTTACTCGTTCAACAGATTCTCCTATATAACAATTCTTAAAGTATACAAGTCAATAGTCTAGCTCGAAATATCAATCAAACAAAATCATCAACATACTTCAGCTTGAGCAACAGCATCTGGCTTAATCCACCGACTCCAGAAACTACCATCATCTTCTGCACTACAGAAATTAGCTACCTGGAAACCAAGATATACATATGTAACTCATAACAAATATTAAAAGATGAATGAAACAGCTAATGATGATAAAGTGTTTACACAATATATATATATATATATCACTACTCGATCCTCATTGGTAAAAAAAAAAAAAATCCTTATTGGCACGGTGTAGGATCCGCTATATCAATTCTATTTAACTATTGCACTCCATCATGTATCATTTTTTATCAGCAAACCAAAAGAAATGCTATTAAGCCAAGCCTTAATAAATACCTTGAAAGCACTTAACAGTTCATGACCTTGTTCCCCAGCTTCTTTTTCTTCAACCTTCTCTGCTCTTTCCAGGATCTCATCAATGTCCATACCGAGTAATCTTTTCTTACTTTCCTCATCATTCTTTTCTTCCTTGAAAAGTTCCTCTGCTCCAAATCTCAATATAGCAGACAACTCATTCTGTATTCCATTAAAAAATCATAAGCACAGAAGATCAGAAGCATAATCCACACTGTTTTTTTTGAGCTGCTCCAAAACAAACAGAATGCTTTAAAGGCATCAATTCATCCTTACTTTGTCAAAAAAGCTTCCCTTTTTGGCTTCTTTCTTCTCTAGCCTACCCTCAGCATTCAACTTCTGTATCACCAGATGATCAAGTACCTATACAGCAGAAATAATGTGCCAAAAATTGTTAAAAGCATAAAATATAGAAAGTAGTTGATCATTTCATTTTTTAGTATGAAGGCATAAGCTCGTGACATCGAACACCCTGCACCATCATTTCATCTCCTAAATATTATAGTTTTACTTAATATTCAAGTACAGGGGAGTGTACCATCATTTTAGTCAAATGGTCATACATCTAAAAAGACTATAACAGAAGAAACCTTACATGAAATATGTCAATGAAAGTTATTCTGAAAAAAAACAATCGCTGTGTGAAGGAACTAGAAGAGAAAAGGCAAGAAAGTGTTTTATGCCTACCATCTTTCTCTTGGCCCGCTCAAGAATGTCTTCTTCAACACTTTTGCTTGTGACAAATCTATATATGTTGACTACCTCTTGTTGCCCAATCCGATGAGCTCTACTCATCGCCTAAATAATCACCATGACCGTTTTTTGATCAGAAAAACCTTCCCATTCAACAATAGATGGACAGCAACAAATAGTTGAGCCAAAAGAAAGAAAAATACTTAGTAATCAAGTACCTGTAAGTCATTTTGGGGATTCCAGTCAGAATCAAATATTATAACAGTATCCGCAGTAGCAAGATTGATGCCAAGGCCACCAGCTCGTGTTGAAAGTAGAAATGCAAAATCATCACTACCAGGAGCGTTAAAGTGATCCATAGCCTGCTGTCTCAGTTCGGCCTTAGTACTACCATCAAGCCTCTGAAACTGGAATCCTCTAAAGGACATATATTCTGCAAGTATATCCAGCATTCTAACCATCTGTAAATGTAAGAACAATATAATTTAAATGTTCCTTCCACTGAAACTTAAAAAAGAAAGAATAAAAACAGCTAAGAATAAATCCAATTAGACATAATGAAACAGGTTAAATCCATTTCTTCTTAGAATAAAATCAGTTCCATCATTTTCCATTCAAGCAGAGACAAAACAATAGAGTCAACTAGAACTGATGTGCAAGCATACAAGTGAATCAAATGAAGCAGATGTTCACAGGTAGCGTAAATTAATCCTGAATGTTACGAAAGGAACAAAAATCCAGGACACTTTCCAGATACTAAGGAAGATTTTCAACTTGAATAGTGTGAGAGCAATTTAAGATCAATAAGCAGATTTCGATTTTAAGTAGAGCAATTTCCAGATATGCTTAGAGCTATTCACAAGACCAAGTATCTACCATGTTCAAAAGGATTAATAAATCCTTTTTAAACTAATTGAAATTTAATTGAAGGTAAGTAACTGATCATTTTCTTAAGCAACTCATCTTAATATTAAAAAAATAAATAAATAAAATAAAATAAACAATCTACTTCAAGAAGCCATAGGTTACCATTACTACATTCATAACAAAACCAAACTTCGAGGATTCCAAGTATAGTTACAAATATTAACCTGGGAAAAAATCAGAACTCTGTGCTTGGTCTCATGCAATCTGACAAGCAGCTTATCAAGAATAACCAACTTCCCACTGCTCCAGATAATCCTCTCCAATTTACTGTTATCATGACTACCCATATCCCCACCATATCCTTGGTCTGCACTTTCAAACAAGAAAGGGTGATTGCAGCATTTCTTTAGCTCCACAACAATGTTCAGAAGTGAGACCTGAAATTTGAGATGGATATTGAGGAAAGAGCCATAGTATAGGGAGAAAAGGAAAGACTGTGAGCTCAAATTTGTAAATTCAGCCAAAGCTGTTCCTTTCATCTCGATGTAAGTCCAGAAATTGTATCACAAAATATTGTAAGTTTAAAACTTAAACATGCAACTATCATTTTTTATACACCTCCTTCCATCAGGTTTCATCATAGGCTCACTGGCACTACCATACATGAAGTGGATTACCTTATCCAAGTACAGCCAGATTATACTAACCTGATTCCCACGGACTCCTTTATTAAGATCATGAAAATTGCGTTCTAAAATCCACTTATAGTACCTAGAAGTAGCATAGAAAGTTAGTTATCATAGATGAGTTGGACAAACGAACAGAGTTGAAAGGGAAAAAAAATGACAATATAGATGCAAAGAACTTACTGCTTTTGCAATGGCGACATTTCGACTCTGAGAATACGCTCAATCTTTGGAGGTAGAGACTTCTCCACATCCTTGATAACTCTCCGTAAAATATGAGGTCTCAATTCCATATGAAGATTAGCAAGCTGATGACCCCATAAAAAATATATAAATATATCAAACCCCATGGAGCCATTTTTACTGACCTGCGTATTACACTCAAAATATGGAAGAACAAGCGGCAAACTTAAAATACCTCATTTTCATTAAATGAGCTAAGGTTCTTGTAGTTTTGAATGAAATCATCTTTGCTCTTAAACTTATCCGGGTCAAGAAAATGAAGCAGCGCCCTACAGAAAAGGCATCAGTAAGTATTTGTGAAGGATAATTAACACAATCTAACTGGTGGATAGGAACTCTAGCACTTTCAAGAACTTTCCGGTTTGCAAGTGGGTGTAGTTATTGAAAAAAAAATTAAAGAAAGAAAGAGATTTTCACAATCTTGACACATTCACTGACTTCACATCAGTGAAACTTTTAATTTATCAAAGAAAACACTAATTTGGGTGTGATGATATGATACAAGTTTTTTGATAAGGCAAGACAGCAAGGTTGCTAGAAGTAGCATGAATTCCCTCCAAACTGACTTGATAAATTAGCAGCAATGACTGAAAGCAGCAAAATCAAACAATTTTGAGCTCAGAATACGATAACAAAAATTTATGCCCCAAATATAGCAGCCAAGAAAACCTTCACCCAATCAACAGTGAATGGACACGGATCACAATGTAAAAAGAACAACAACAGGTTAATAAGGGCATACTGTGACATCCACACAATGATTTTTGGAAGTAGTGTCAACATGATTACTCTATGTTGTTTGCAAGCTCTTTCTATATCAAATTTCTAAACTAGCCCAAAAAGTCACAAACTCAAGGAATTCACAAATTCCACATACAATTTGGAGGTTGTTGAAGCACATAAATTGCTCTTAAACCCTAGGTAAAACTGAGATGAGAATTTCAGTACCATAGCTCTTCCACGCTGTTCTGTAATGGAGTACCCGTGATTAGTAACTTGTTTTTTGTACTGAATTCCTACAAGGGGAAAGACATACAACCAAGCAACACAGAACAATGTGAAATGCTAACACAATTAAGCTGTCAAAATCGACATTGTAATCAAATCAAACTCAGTGTATGTATGATACCGAGAGAGTAGTGTACAATTGTGCTTCACTGTTCTTCAATCGGTGAGCTTCGTCAACCATTAGATAACTCCACTTAATCTTTGAAAGACAGCTTTATCCTTTAAGACTACTTCATAAGTGGTCAACAATGTGTTGAACTTCATGGCCACGGGAATCTTCTTCTGATTATAGAATTCATACTGCTGACACACCTGTATGGAACACCAAAAATCTAGGTGATGGAATAGAAAATATGACAAAACGAAAGGACGGCTATACCACTGAATGAAAAAAATTCTAATGACAACTGTGCAAAACAATCAAATATAAAGAACTGCATAATCCCAGGCACTATAACTTCATGTCCATCACCCAAATTAACTAACCCATGATAATCATTGAATTACAAACAGCATGCCTGATTTACACTCATCGTAAAACAACCTAACACACTTAGTAGGCTCCCATTCCAGCCCTTCAACACGTATTATCCAAATGATGAAAAAGTTATCGCAGTGATGTTTGCTGTCTTATGCCTAGAGGCCCTTCATCCATGATTTGTCTTCAGGTAATGTATGGGCTCCTCGTCTATCACCAACTAGGTGGAAGAGCATCAGCATAACCCTGGAGGTACCCTTGTACTCCTACTGCCTATACTCCTGCCCCCTTGACGATCAACCCCTCGGAAGTCCTTCCACTCCTCCTGTCAGTAATTCTGCCACCCCTTACATCGCCCTCTATGAAGCCGTCTTTCCTCCTCTTCCCTCCAAAAGCCCGTCTGGTCTGTTACCCAATCTATCCCCCTCTGTCCCTTCCACTTCCTCACCTAAAGTGGTTGACCTTGACCCTGTTGTAGAAGCAACTCTCTTGATTATTTCCCCCCATCTTGAATGGGGATGCCTTGGTGGTAGTGCCACCACCCAAGGTGCCAAGTTTAGGGCTCATTTGTGGAGACATACCCTGGTGAATCACTTTTTCAAAAAAGTCTAGCCTTTCCTGTTGTCGAGAACATTGCTCATGCGTCATAAAATTTTCAAGGTCAAACTAAGGCTTTGAGCAATAATAATAGCACTTTCCTCTTCCAATTTAAAAATGACAGCCAAATCATGAATAGTATTTCACTAGTTGTTTCCTCATTCTTGAACAACGGAAAATTAAGAATATCTTTCCCAAGTTGGGGTATCGCATCTTTACTTATCTAGGTTAAGCTTCCAAATGTGCCCATGAAATTTTTCCACAAAAGGAAAATTTTCCATAGCAAGTCCCCTGGGAAACCTTTGGCAGATGATTCTATTACAGCTCAACAAGATTGCCTGTGGGATACAGTTCCAGTGAAGCCCCACAGGCCCCAACTTAAGTTTTTGGTCATCCTTCAGCTACTTGTTCAACACAACTATTGATGATTCTGTAATTTCTTCTTCTTCACTTATTCATCAAGCTATTACTCATCAGGTTCAATTTCTTTTATCTTCTTTCTATTATTTGAATTCTTTTAGTCCACAAAAGGTCATATGAATCATCTATTGTCATCATTTGTTAAATATGTTGAATCTACTTATGAACATTGCTGCTACCTATTTTGAATCAATTAAGAGCCACATCAGATGATTAAAGTAGATATATTGGGTTTTTAGTATCCTCAAATTGCACAAATGGCACAAAATCTTGAGCATATTGTTATCTATAATTATTCCAGAATCTGCATTTCATACTAGAAGTCAGATCCTTAATGAACATTGCAGCTCATTGAAGGCTAGATATCGTAGCAGCTTTTTTATGTACGAGATCCTGTGATAGCGACAGGTTATTTGGCCAAAGCATCTACTGAGGATGCTGCTCCTCTAGTTGATGCTACACCCTATGTTGGTCTTAAACTCCCTTGAAGAAGAGAGCTACTATGCATATTCTGATGGCGAAGCGGAATCCTTTGCCCCTCCAATTAGCTCTGATTGTGTTTAGAGCTCTGGTGAGCTGCCAAGCGCAGCAGATTTTCTTAATGGTGCCAAGGTCTCAAACTGTCCCTCTCAAAAGTTGATTTCTGTAGGATCTTATGCTAAGAAGAATTAAAAATGTAGGCGTAGATCTAAAGCATAGTTTATAGGTGTTTGTTTACTTCTAAGCTGCATGTTGCTATTGCCTAGGAGTCTTTCTTTGACTTGTTTTGATATTGTCTGTCACCTTTTTTAGCTGATATTACCCACAAAAAATAAAATAAATAAAAGTAGCAGAATAGATCTAAGATGAACCAAGAGGTACTCTTTTTTTCGGAACAAACTCTTTAGCACTGTATAATTAAGCACATTCAGGCTGTAAAACTGTGCCCAAAGAACTTACAAAAATGCAATCAACTTTATCGTAGTGCATGGAGTTTACTTGCTAATACACAGCAACCAAAAACCAATACACAATGCTATATAAACTGCAAATAAAAACTCAAAGATAAAAAAACAAACCTCTCGGCTAGCACGCGTTCCAACATACACAATGACATTCATATCAGGAAGCCATTTTCTGAATTCTTTAGCCCAGTTAGACAGAGTGGACAAAGGAACAACAACAAGAAATGGCCCTTGAATTTGTTGAGCATACTGCATGAGGGTAACAAACAGTGTGACAACTTCTAAATTACTCAAGATAAGAAACTTAAAAGTCAAAAAAGCAAAAATAAAGGCTTTTACCTGCAAAAATCCTAGCATCGACACCGATTGAACAGTTTTACCAAGACCCATTTCATCAGCTAAAATTACATTGGTGTCATTTCTCCAACTGTCAGTCACAAGACAATGCTATTAAGCGCACATGGTAAAAGGAAGAAGTTAATCAGGATTCCACGATTGAAGCTAAGTCCAGCAAGGAAGAGGCACACAAACCTGTTCACCAAAAAATTAAGGCCCTCTAACTGATAATCACGAAGTTTTCCCCCTCTTAACCACTCGGGCTGCTCATCAAGCTTCCGTAAACTTGCTAAAATTTAAATAAATAAATGGATGGATCTGGTTCAGATAATTTCACTAAAATTGTACAGATAATGCAAGGAAATAAAAACAGAAAACCTTTGCAAAAAAATTGAATTTCTAATAAATTGACAAAAGAGAATAAGACACTTATTCATGACCCATGCAACAGTTGCTCACCTCAGTGAACATATATGATAGCATCTTCATTTATTATTGTTAGCAATTGTCCACCAGAAAAAAGGAACCAATGTGCACCGTCACCAAATTTACTATGTAAGAGAAAAAGCTAAGCATACCCAAAAGCAAAATCAAGCAGATCACATAGCGTCTCCATTGCAAATGTGATAGAAAGATTAATTCACTTGCCATTACACTCTCTTTATTGCTTATCTAAAATTTTTTTTTTTTCTTCAGATTTGCTCTCCAAATACTGCAAATTTTTCAGGAAAGGCAATTCTAGATCTTAGCAATATCATTAGCAATACAAACCTTTGCTCTTCTTTCGCTGGGGATCCACTAACTTCCCCTGCACAGCCATGGCAGCCTCACGTGCCTGCTCACACAACAGTTATAAGAAGTTTATGATGATGGTTTGTATACTTCTCTAATTAGCAGGGCATCTCCCTATATATTATATATGTATGTATACATAAATATATATATTGAGAATAGCAAGGCAGGAACCTATTATTTAAGACTACTTAAAAAACAAGAAAGGAGGGAAAAAGATAAAATCTTTCTCATTCTTAAATAAAATCAATATAAAAGCATCATATGCGATTACAAAGTCATATACAAAGTCCGATCATCCTCTTAGGACAAGTGACAATTTTTATGTGCTTTTTGTACCATGCTGCCATGTAACTAACGGACTTAATAAAGGAATTAACCATAATGACAGAATGTTTAATGGATATGACATTTAGTGATCACTATGTTTAAGTGTTAAATGGCAAAATTGATTAATTTAGAGTGATATTGCCATATCATAGCTAATACTATGAAAGGACAAATCTAATAACTCCATCAAGTGATGAATACTTTTAAACGTTTCTCCAATACTCAAATGGAGGGGGCGTGGGTGAAATGAATGCTTAAAAATAAATATGATGTATTCATCATGTAAAAATAAAGCTAAATGATGAGGGGGAAAAAACAACATAAAAGGCTTAAAACAATTATTACATGGTACATTTAACAGATACTCAGCCTTTAAAGGTATCTCATAAATCTCTTACCTTGGTTTGACAAAACATACTCATGTAGCTTTTACTTACAAAGCCGACAAAAATCGATTTCTATTGCATTTAAATCCCAATCATAGCTCAAAACTCAGTTTAAAAATGCTCACTCTATCAGCCCTGTTAATGAGCAGAGCCAAAAAGGCACTAAATTCAGAAGAGAGGGGTGGGGGTTTGGAGGAAGAAACTTTTGTTCTTTCCAAGACAAACTACATACTCCCTGAAAAGACAAATACATCAAAAGATGTAAAGGTTTCTTTTTTGGCTGTGAAAAATGCATACAACTGTACAACCATTAACATTTCCCTCTTTTGCTTGATGTATAAAAAAGGACTTGATGGAGACAAGTTTGAGATTTGTTCTAACTCATCAAATATAGAGGCAACATACGAAGCAAATTTATTTAATCTAGCCAAACGAAGTCCCCAGATTGACTTAACACAGGTATTAAGTTTTTAAATCATTTGAGCATGGAAAAGCACTATTATGATTTCTTAAGCGACTTGCTATAATTTTGCATGCTTTAAAAAATCATAAGCTTATATTTTATAAGCACGTATCACAGATGAGATTTTTTTTTTTTTTTTTTTAACCGCCAGCACAGACACCAGGACCACTCACCAAATAGTTCACAGGTCTAGTCTAAAACTACAACAAAGCAGGCAGCAAAAAAAATAGCAATTTAGATGAAAAAGCAAGTTGAGATTAAAAGTCGTGCTACCTTGTATTCATCAATAGCATCCTGAGCAAATGCAATATCAACATCTTTCTCCCTGGTTTTCCCACAAGAGACCGAAAAAAAAAAAGAAGAAGAGGAGGAGGAGGAGGAGCAAGCATGAGAACAATTGTTACATTTCTTCTAAGAATAGATTGAATTATTAGTAATGGAAGTACTTGAAACATATGCACAAGTCTACACTCCTATACAATCTTACCAGGTTGCTTCAGCGTAAGAGAGCCCTTGCCACTTGACTAAATACTCAGGCATAACATCTCCAGAACTATCTTTACCAAGTCGATCAGCAATAACTCTTTCAACCTAGTTGAAAGCAGGTGAAGCACATCTCAAGCAGCTGAGAAAATTAGAGAAAACATCAATAGAGAAATGCACAAAATAAAGTCAAACCTGACTGTACTGCTTGACGAGATCCAGATCCATTTCCTTGCTCACATCATTGACCTCAATCTGATCCAAAATGGAACAGGCAACCACATCATCAGCCAAAAACAGTAAAAAAAGTTATCAATCATTAAATAATTATACTTTCTGCTGATAGTAATGCCACAGCTAGAGCTAAGCATCCCACATCAAAAAGTTGCAATTGAACGGACCTTCCAAAGTGAGCTTCTATTTAAACTATTTCACCATTCCTTATCAATATTTTCATTTTTTTTTTTTTTCCTTTTCCTTTACTTTGTGGGTGGGGGGGGGGGGGGGGGGGGGTTGCAGGTGTTTCGGAGGGGGATTATTAAGTGGGTTATGGAAAATTTAAAAATAATTAGCACCATATGCAACAAAGCCATATCTTAAGAAACTGAAATAATAAGAGGCCAGAAAAACTAAAGATCACTTCTCTAATTGTATAGGACAGTCACCTCCTCGCGTGAGATGGATTTCCTGTACTTCACGTCCTCCACAACCTTTTTTGTATAATTTAGCACCTTCTTAAAACCACTAAGCTGTTGACCACATTATGAACATGATTAGATTGCGTCCTTACTAAACAATAACTCTAAAATAGTTAAAATATGCAAGAGAGAAATTAAACAAGAAGTAACATACATTTTGCAGTTCTGATATGGGTTTCCATTGACAATGTAGATGTGACTGGCCTTTCCATTTTATCAGGAATTCCATCTCATTCCAATCAGGCTCAGAATCAAACAAGTGGCTAACAGAACAGGCTCTGTGGATCTATTGTTTCTAAGAGCCTCTTCAGCCATGCCCTTTGGTTGATGCCAAAGTACCCTTTCGATTGAGTCACCATCTTCCTCATCAATTTCCTCCTAAACACCAACACAAAAAAAGCTAAATAAAACATGTCCCATGTATAACCTTTTTTTTGCACCTATAAAATGAAAGTAGTACCTCCACACAATGAATCACACAGAGCTGCACAACTTTGCCACACTAAACTAAAACAAACGAGCACAAGAAAAGGGTTTCTTATTTCAGCAATCTCTAAATCAATCTATCAAGTCAGTTTTCATGTCAGCCAATTGTGGTAACTCAATCAAGAGACAAGCCAGTCAACTTGGCAAGAAACTATCCCTAATCAAAGAGGTTATCTATGAAGGGGGATTTTAAGACAGATCCGATGCTACTGCAGATTAGCTTCTGAATTGACAGAATCGATTATAGATTGGTTTAAACACATTTATGTGCAAGCATGTCCTAGTATATGAGAGCTGTGAAAACAGACATGTAAGAGTGAGAATATCAACACAGAACAATCATAGCAGAAGTAAATATAATTTGAGTCAGATAACAATAACATACCACACTTTATGGTCAAGAGAGATCATAATCCTCTATGATGCATACCCAATAAAAAAATCCATGTCAACTTCAAGGAATCCTAGACAATTCGGCCATAATAACAATTTTTTCTTAATCAACCATTAACTTTCAGCTAATCTAAGCCCGCAAACATCATCTTGACAATTTCACATACTGAAAATATGATCGGATGTTCTAAGTTGGGATATGCTATTGATTTTCTAATTTGTAAGACCATAAGAAGACAAAATATAGAATTACCAAAAACTAAAAGACAAAACATTGGGTGATTAAATATTAGATAACAGGCAAATTATTAATGTCTCAAATGAAGATGACATATAAATGCAGAATTAAAAGAGAAGTAAGAATATGAGACAGTTTAGAAGAAAGGAAAAAAAATAAAAATAAATAAATGAAAAATAAGTAAAACTTAAAATGTACCCCAAGAGATTGGCCTAGTGACCAAGGCTAAAGGCACTCTCATAACATGAAATTTTGGTTCAAATCCCGATAAGTAGACTTCTTGAGATACCCAGATGTTTCATGTGCCTCAAGATAGCCACTCATATTGCAGCCAAGCCCCTGCCCCCAGTTAATTTATGATTAAAAGAGAAAGAGACTCAAGATGGAAAGCAAGCATAGGCTTGGGATTAGCTTGAAGAAGAACACTGTTTTTCCACTTAAAAAAAAAAAAAAAAAAAAGGCAGAAAGAGAAATAGACTTTCAAGTTTCATATAATGACCCCCCCACCCCTCTTTAGCACCAAGAAAATAGTAGCATGAATGGCATAAAAAATGTTCATGCAGGGCCTAGAGTTCAGGTTGATCCTGCAATTTTGTCTTTTTCTTTTTCCTACTCCTAAGATGCATAAGGCCTACGAATACTTAGCAAAGGACATACTTGATCAAAAAACACAGGGTAAACCAGAGTTGCCATGAAAAGGATACAGCAAGCACATTTCAATCAAACACATTAAAAGGAAATGTGTACCCTCTGTGGTTTTTTCTTCTTTCCTTCATCAACTTCTTCGCTCTCATCACTTTCAACATAGGATACCTTACGAACTGACCGGCTAGAAGTACGGACCTCATTGTTTTCTCTAGTGCTAATCAAGGACATAGATGACCGCCATTACTCTTTCGTGAATGCGCACCTCTCCTTCTCGTTGCTTTAAAATCGTCAAAGCTCTCACTGTCAGAATCCTCTGCTGAATACTCATCTTCTGCAAAAGATGCTTTTCCCTTTCTTTGTCTCCTAGATGGAGGGGCCATCCTACGATCTCTAGCAGATTTGACATTATGCACACCTTTACCACCACGTTTGCTCTTTGATTTTTTAAAAAAGTAAGAATCATCTTCATCAGAGATCTCAAAATCATCCTCCAGTATATCCTCTTCTTCAGAGCCTTCAGCTTCCCAGTCTTCATCCTGAATTAACACATCACACAACAAAATTTTAATTTATGGGACATCTAAAACTGATTTTATGGACAATCAAGAGTCTAAGAAAAAAATACAATAGCCACATTATAAGTTTCTCTAGGAACCTAGAGCTGCTTCAAAGACATTCACAATTCCATCCAAGAATATTTTGGGCAAAGCACAATGAACAAACATTAAAAAAAGATCCTTGAACACTGATTAACTGAAACAAATCCCTCACAATATACCAAGAAATCTGGATTAAAGGATCCCTTGGAGCTCTAACATATTCCACAGAGATTCTAAACAAAATTCCTACCTGTTATCCCTGAATGTAACAGCAGTCCTAGTATCCACAACTGATTCTCCTTTTTTGGATAAGTCCAGTAAAGTTCATCAAAAGATATGTAGAGCTTTACAGTGGTCTACCATACAAAAACAAAAGGCAGAGCACTGAAACTATCTGTCACGAGTTGCCTCTTTTTTTTTTTTTGGCTAAATTATCTATCACGAGTTTTGGTAGCTGCACTAGAAGCAGAAAAGATGCAACAACCAAAACTAAGCTCAAGAACCCGTGCACATCAAGCAAACAACACGGTGACAAAACAGGAGTCCTATCTACACAACTTTCCTAACAAATTCCATTCACCAAAATTTCCTAACCAGCAGAACTCATATCTAGGCTCCATTGTATGGTTTCTCTCTTGATTATTCAGTATAAACAACAGCTACAATAGACTTATCCAACAAAGATCACTATCTAAGAAACAATGGATGCTTTTTCACCAATGTGTATGGTTTCCACCATAAAAGAACAACCTCCCATACTTTTATAACTAACAGAAAGAGTCACCCATTGCCAGATAAAGGACTGAAGTCACAACAGGATGATGGTTCCCAACAGCAAGACATTTGAATAACTCCAGCAGATCTACTGGAACATCGAGGGCAAGTCCTCGCACAGTTTAAGTGCTCTTTTAATGACCTATAGGATATGGGTTCGAGGCATGGAAACAGCATTTTACACACAAAGCAGGGATAAGCACTGTATGCACCACCTGAGCCACCTTACAAACAAAAGGATCCTAATTCTCAGAACTCGGATGCACTTGTAATTTTCCCTGTTTTCTAGTTTTGGTGATTTTGCTGGCAAAGCTCCGTCCAACAATCAATTACACACCATTTACCTTTGTTTGTTGTACTGTAATTTATATATAAAAATAAATAAATAAATAAAATAGGAAAAGCCTCTTACAGGGTAAACAATTTTTCAAACAAGGTCAAAAGTATTCCCTCTGAAAACCAAGCCTTTTCTAGGAAGACTTGGGCATTTCAAAACTAAAAATCAATTTCCAATATATCTCCACAAGCCTTTTTTTACTCTAGACAAATAGCTTATATTTTAAACAAACAATTTTTAATGATAAAAAAATCAAAAGTAATTCTTGAAAAAAATTAAAAATAACATAAGACCAATGTAATTATGCGCATTAAAAAACCATCTAGGTACTTCATACTTTTATTTCACATATAAGCTTTACATAATGTAGTTATGGTACCATGTCTTATTATTCAAGTATGCTACAAATTACAATAATTGTGTGAAGCAAACTTTCAAAAAAACAACCATACTTTATATGTGTATCCTCTATAGGGAGGGAGGGAAAAAAAAAAAAAAGCTTCTACTAACGAATGGTTTCTCTGAGGCCTTAGACAGATCTTTCACTGCACAACCAACTCCAACAAATTGTCAGTTTCCAGTACTCAATCGCCCAGTCATCCAAAAGCCTCAGGCACGCCTCTTGCTTAGTAGTGCTAACTGCTAAATCCACCAAATCTAGCACATTCTTGAGTACAAAATCCCATATCAAGAATTCCAACAAATCAGCACAAATTGCTTCCAACATACCAGAAGAACATCTTTTGCAATGAGTTCAAAGCATATAAAAGAAACGAAAATCATGTTGTTTTATGTTGATTCCAGTGTAAACCTAGATATAAGATTGAAATTTAATTTACATCCAAAAAAAAGATTTAAAATTAATTGTTACACAAAATAATTGCACACAAATCCTCTAACAAAGTTCAACGCCGCAACATTAAATAGCACAACATAAGTTTTTTTGTCATTCTGTACAGGAGACTCAGAGGTATTTCCAGTGGTAGGTCCTTTTTCTTTTCTGTCTTCACTAGGTATCTAGATATGCTAGACAAGGGTTCAGCAAAATATTCATAAATATATATAGAAGAAAATAGATTATGTAACGCTACAAATGGACATTATAGATACAACAATGCAACTGATGCGACCTTATTTGCTGAACGACCGCTAGTGACACCGTCATCTGGCTCAAAATCAGCATCATTGGGATCATCTTCTACAAAGAACAAAGAACAAGGAATTACAAATTTAAAGTAATAATGAAATATGTAAAAAACTGAAGTATATTTGCACAAGTTATTGACATGGAATCTAAATTTAAACACTCAATTTGAGACAGCATGATGATGTACCATCTTCCTCATCCTCCTCTTCATAGTCAACATCACCATTCTTGTCACCATAATCATATTCTTCATCCTCATCTAATGTACGGGTAGTTCTTGAAGCTTTCCTATTGACTGTAGCAGGCTTTGCCTTTGTTGATTGTCTAGAACTAATCCCAGCAGACTGATTAATCCCTCTGTATGGCCCGAATCACTTTGGTCTTCTCCATCCTGCTCATAGTACTCATCAGACAGCATCTCGTCAGCAGGTACATCAGACTGAGCTCTCTGACCTTTAGATTCTTCTTTATGTCCATCCCCATCAACAGATTCCCCAGAATCAGAGGAAGTGTCCTCAGACTTTCCAGGACATTTAGAATCAGAACCATCTTTTGAAACATTGTGATCAGATCCACCTTTTGAGTCCTGTCCAAAATCAGATCCACCTGGAGCACAAATGGGTTGGCAATCTTTCCAAAACGTTGACCCCCATTTTCCAGTGTATCTCCTTCCAGACGACTGCAAGTTATTTACTGTCATTCCACTGTCAATTCCATCAACAGCATCCACTTCATTTCGTCCTGTTGGAATCATATGGCTCAACATCACTTTGGTATTGAGCATCCATATTGATATCAAAACCCCTATCTACAAAAGAACCATTCGCACTCCCATTTGTCATTGAGCTATTGATATCTAGGTTCTGGTCTCGGCCTCTTTCCTCCAAAAAGCTATGTGAAACAAGTTTATTCGAATGATGATTAAAAAATGCCATCCTCTTTCACATCGAAGGTCTAGCAACCACAGGTTTCACAGTTATTGTCATATTTTTTAAAAAAAAAAAAATTATGTGATTCCAATTCCAAACACTCTGGAGCCACAAAGAAGAAATACTGGAGAAGCCGCTTAAAGAAAACCTGCATGAATATGAAATTTTCTTGGGTGATTAAATGATGCAAAAAAGTGAACCAGAGAGAATTTGAGGGACGAAACTTTAAACAAAACAAGAAAGGAAACACTCGCACCCTCAAACAAGCCACTGCTTACTAAAGGCTACTGGATCCTACTCCTAATTTCCAACTTAAGTGGAAATTCAAACCTTCAATCACTATTTTACAATCATTACATTATCATAACACAATTAACTTCTAAATACCAGTCTCTACATCCTGACAGCGAGCTACTCACCAGCCAGCAAAGTTAAAACCCGAGAGGCACTTGTCGAACAGAATCGAAACACCAAATTCACTACTTGAATACGTTTACCAGTAACACAGCGACTTCATTTTCAATAACAGGTGAAAATTCAACATAAAATCAAAGTAAGGACTCGATTCTTTAATAAAATGACTTCCTCTTAAGGTTCTGAACCAAATGAAAACACATTTGATCAAAATATAAAAAAACTCATACTCTTAGTATACAGATTATAATTACACATGGAACGGAGTAAACGACGGATCAAGCAACTTACCAAACAAACATCCAAAATCTCACACTAGAACTCTCAAAATCTCGAATTAAAAAAACCCTAGAACATCCAAAACCACAAATTTCACACAGAGAAACCCTAAATTCAAGCTAAACCAGAGTAAAACAACCAAATCGACGCAAAAATCCACTCCGATGATCAAACTCCACTCTCGAACCGATATACTAACCCATAAAACGAGAGTTCCGATAACTTTAGCGCATAGAAGACGAGTAACTGCACGTATTTCACACTCACACACACCTTCCTAGTACTACTCGCCGGAAGTAGCGCCGGCGGTGGTGATTTTATCCGTTTTGTAAAACAAGCAGTCGGTTTCCGATTCCCCGTATCGGACGGCGGCGGATGGTGTTATGAGACAGCCGCGGTGGATACGATTAACGTCCGATTTGTGAGGAGAGAGAAGAGGTGGTTTTGGATTAATCGCCGATGAGGTTATGGAATGAAAAGAGGCAGATAGAGAGAGAAAGAGAGAGAGAGATACAGGTAGAGAGAGAAAGGTGCTTATGTTAAGAAGAATAAGGGCAAAAGTAAGATTGGGTTATTTGGGGCTTATTTTGATTTTGGGGGAAAACGTGTTTACAATGGATTTATCAAATTTGTTTTTTTAATTTTTCTCTCTCTGTCTCTCTCTCTAAAATTTTTAGTTTTGTAATTGGATTTTTAATTTGTTTTCTGTTTTTAACCTTTTTGTTTTGGGAGTTTGTATTTTGACCCCCCACTCCAAGAGTTTGTTTTATCACGAAGCGGTTTATTGGAGTGGACACTTATGAGGTTCTGCCACGTGGCAAAAGTGGGGGAGGTGGCGATTAATCGGATGGTGTAGATTTGTCGAGGTGCTCGTCTATGGACTTTAGTTTTACCATTCAGGTGGATTGGAGCAGGGAGGCGACTATGTTTTTTTTTTTTTAACTCTTTTTTTTTCCGTAGGCCTTTTTTTTTTCCCATCTTCCCATGGGAGTTTATAGATTAAGCAACCTTGGATCTCTTTTTTTATCTCTTTTTTAGCTATTTTAACATTATATTTTTTTATCATTTTTAAATAAATATTTATTAAAAAATAAAAATAAGTAAACTACAGTTACGAATTAGAATATACGAATATAAATCAGATAAAAATAAGATACAATAAAATCAAACAATCCAAACAAATAGTTTTTTTTTTCATGTTTGACAATTTTTTAGTGTATGATTAATTAAACTATTTGTTAAGAATTGAAACTTAATTATTTATATATAAATTAAATATATCATATATAAATCAAATACAAATATAAATTAAATACGAATACAAATAACATAACTAATGCAAGGGGTGGGTAAGGTATGAGGGTTTACCAATTCCCTATTCGTAAGTATAGGATATTAAATTTTGAATCCATGACCTATCTTAGACCATCTTATATCCACTATATTATGTACCCCATAGGTTATTATAAGGTACTCTATAAAACATGTAAATCTTTTATGAAACTTACACATTTTTTAAAAAAAATAAAATTTTAGTATTATATAGAGTTGCATATAACATGTAAAAATTATCTTATTTTCATATATTTACAACAAACAAAAATGTTATTTATATGTTTGACTAAATAAATTACTATTTAATGTTTTTTTTTTTCACAATACGAATATCTTATAAAATCGATATTACGGTCAACAAGATGCTATAATAGATATTTTTATAATAAACTTACTATTAGAGCAAAGTAAATGAATATTTAAAATTAAACATTTTCCTTGTAAGTTTTTCCAAATTCATCAAATAGCCTTTTTTATTTCTTTCTATATTTTAATTTTCCTAGAAAATAAAGTTTAATGTAAATAACTATATAAGATACAATGAAATGAAAATGAGATTGCATTAATAAAAGAAATTGTTCTATTCACCTAAAAAAGAGAGAGAGAGAGAGAGAAAATGATATCAAATGTAAACATGAGAAGGAAAACAACTAATGACAAATTTTCTCTTTTATTTTTTTATTTTTCTATTTATAAGATAGTGATTTTTTGATCCATTTTTTGGTCACTTGTAAATACCTGGATATCTTTAGCCAAAATTGAATTATCACAATTTATATTTTTTTGGTAAAATTTTAGTGTGTTGATCTTTTATATCTTAAAAGAATTATTCCACTTTTTATTTTTAATTTTTTTTTCTTTTAATAAGTTCTAAATTTTAGATTCCGTACTTTATTTAAAAAATCTTAAAATCTCTTGATTTGAAAAAAGATCAATTATTTAAACTTATAAGAATAAAATACATGCGCGGAAATATATAAGAAAAGGGAGAGTGATCTTATAAATGAATATATACAGTTGTTGTACTTAAAATAAAGGAGCTGCATTGAATGAAATCTATAGACAATGATTGCTAATAGTTTTAAACATGATTTGATTAGTGAATGAGTCATCTAAATTCAAATCAAAGCTCTCGTATTTAATTAAGTAAAATTAGAATTTTAATTAGCTCATGATCAAGCTCATTTAGATTTGAAATCAAGCTCGAAAGTGGACTTGGGAGAGGATCAAAGGCATCAATGGGGGCTCCAACTCTCCTAAATTGGAAAATTTTAATTTTTAAAATGTTTTAAAAAGAAAAAATTGATATATTACATGTATATTGTAAATAGCAAATAATGATATAAAAAAAAAGTAATGTGGTGATTAAATACTTTTTTTCCATGCATGAGGATATGGGGGTTCAAAGTGTATTTTTTATTTTCTCACATGCATTTATTATATTGTTTTTTTTTTCACTCCCCCTTTCTCTCTCTTTTTTAACTTATTTCTTTCATAATAACTAATAGAATTAAATTCACTCATCATAAAATTATATTTAACTAAATAAATTACTGTAAACAACTATTTTTTATTTGCAATACACCACGAATAAGAATTATATTGTTCGTATTATAAATGTTTTGATTTTATCACATAAAGCATTATTTCACAATAACTAATGGAATTAAATCAATTTATCATAAAATCATATTTAACTAAATAATTCTTATAAACAACATTTCCTTATTTGTTGTACTTTACTACATAGAGCATTTATAAATAATACTAATCATGTCATGTATTTACTCTATTTTTTATAATTAATTATTAAATAATATATATAAGATATTTTGCCAAATGCACTAGATATCCTTAGTAATTTATTGAATGATTTTTTTCATACTTGTTAATATATAAAATATGACAATAAAATCATTATTGAAATTCTTATATACATATAAAATGCAATATAATTATAATAGTAAACACATACGTATAGATAATTCTAGTATTAACTTAATTAATATATGCCCCTCCAATCGTATCACCATGCATCCGTTGTTGGTGGACTTGTTAATAAGCTTGCTAATAGGCTTTGTGAATACGACTAAAAAATAAGTCAAGCTACTCATTAGCTACCTGAGTTCGACTTGCTTTAGGCTCAATTCGAGTTTGATTAGTAAACGAGTCAAACTCTAAGCTCATTTATCTAAATAGTCAAACTCAAGCTTCAATTCAGGGTCATGAACAAGCTCATTGGTGGATTTATGAGTTTTATATTTTATTAATATATTATTAATATATAATTAAAGTAATAAAAATAAATTTATACTTCATATATAATAGTAGATGATACACTCATGATGCAAGTATAAAATAAAATTTATTTTTTATTTGGATTTTTAATTAGATAGAGTTATATTTCATAAACCAAATAAAATTGAAAAAAGAAACTATAAACCAAAGTTGTCACTATGATTTTACGTTTGTAGATTAGAAAATGAGAAATCTTATACTAAAAAAAGAAAATAGGAAGAAACTAAAAAGGAAATAAATCAGCAAAATGATTAGTATAATATTATTTTAATTTCATTCTAAAGCTTTAGCATATAATTTACACATTTTTCTATATAAGGGTAATTGCTGTTTAATATCATATAGACTTTTAGCACCATGAAAAGATGAAAAATTAAGTTACAGTATAAACCTCGAAACAAATGTCCTGTGGTGGCAAAAAAAAATTGTATTATGTTTTTACCAATTCAAACATATCTAGGACAATTGAAAAATAAATAATAATAATGGTTCCTTTAGGTATTGTTTTGTTTTTAACTCTCTGTGCCATATATAAGTCACAACAATTCAGTGAAATATTGCAATTTTAGATCAATCCATCAAGTAAAACAAATAAAACAAAAAATCAAAAGAAAGAAATGAGAGTCCAGAAGGTTGAGTTCGTTTGGAGATCTTCTTCCTAAGCAACTCATCTCTTTCTAACTTTCCCTCTCTGACTTTCTCTCTAACTCATCTCTCAAGCATACCTAGCCAAGACTAACACCAATGGTAGATGCCAAACCATCCCCATATACCAATTATTAGAACAAAATTGACATAGCGACGACTCGGATAAACTCATACCTACATCGGCCAGTTGCCAACTGCTGCTCTCTGAGCACTCACCAGATGATACCGAGTCAACTCGGTAATCTACCACCAAAAACTCATCTCTCTCTTTCTAATCACTTTTAAAAACTACTCTAATAAAGTGGAAGATAATAAAATATGGGAAATAAAGTAGTTGTTTATGATAGTAGATAACTGCTAGTGTAAATGGATCATCCTCCACTATATCAATATATGCACATGGGTAATTGTCCAAAAAATAACTGTTTAATATACCAGTATATTTATGTGGGTAACTATTCACTTGGAATTTCAAAGTGGAGATAAGAATAGAGAAAGATATATAAGACCTTTAAGAGAGATAGAAAATATACACTTGTATTTAAGAGAGAGAAAAACATTATGTAGCTGTTGTTATAGGTAAGCCGTGGATGCACATTTTTTAGTCAAATAACTCTTACTCCTTTAATATATAGTAATAGATGTATGTATTTAGCGACTCTCATATATTATCTTTAAATAAAAAAAATAAAGAAAAATGAGATATATAAACGAGTAAGCTCAATAAATAGCTCGACTCTACTTGAGCTCAATTGTAATAAAACTCATTTAGTTAAACGAGTCAAGTTCAAACATAGATTTAAATCTTGATAGAACAAACTTGGCTAAATTCGAGCTCAGTAATTTTTTAACGAGTGAGCCTAAACCTTGAAAAGTTTAGTTTATTTGCAACCCTACTTGTGAATTGGTTTAGTAATAGGCTTGTGATTTTACATTCATGGTATAATGTATATAAATATACAATAAAATAAAAGATTAATTTCTTTTGTGTATATATATATGTATATATTTTGCAACTCTTGGTTATTATTTTTAAGTTAAAAAATAAGATTACTAAATTTTAAATATAAATGAACCAAAGTCAATTTGAAATAAAACTCATGTATCTAAATGAGTCAAGTTCATACATGAATTTCAGCCTTGATAAAATACTAGGTTCAAGCTAGAAGTTGATAATTTTATAAACAAGGCGCAAGGCTCGGTTTATTTGCAACTCTAATTACACATTTGTTTTCTTTCTTCATTTATATTTTTCACATACTTTAGATTGTTTTTTGCTGTTTTTTCCCCTTTGTCATTCAATGATTGCATTATTTTCTAAGTTGATTAAGCCAAAATTAATTTGTTACATGTATTACAATTACGTGTCTACTAATATATGTTTATATATATTATACTAAATAAGCAATTTAAATGAACGATGCTGAGAATGGAAGTTCCATAAAAGGAATAGGAAAATTTATAAAAAAATTAAAATAAAAGTATTTATATACATTCCCGATTCCCCTTCATTCTTCGAACAAACAAATGCTTAAGTATGGAGGATTTAAATAATTGTAAATTAACCCTTTATTTCAAAAGGCTATTTTTAGTCAATTTGAAATATTTGATCATAAATTCTACGAATTGGTGTCTACTAGTTAAATTGTGATTTCAGGAATTTTAAAGATTATTCGAGCTTGAACAAAGAATTTAGTCATAGATTTGATGGAGTTCGAAGAATTTTAAAGGGCATGCTCACGCATGTCCTGTGTAAAGCATGTTAGATACATGATCACATGGAATAGATCCTACACTATGGAATTTAATGATAAAAATAGGTGCACGACCAATTGCATTTGTCATGCATAGCTTGTACACTCTCAAGGTAGAAGAAAATGCAAGATCAAGAGTTGTACGACCGAAGTCCACTAATAGTTCATTAACCGTACATGATCGGAGCATCTTCAAATCTTTTCACTTCAATATGCATTGGCACGTGCATGAGAGCGGATGACTCCTAGAGGCCTGAAATTATGCACTAAAGGCTTGAAAATTATGCTTAGCTATAAATATAGCTATTGAGACTAATGAGATAAAAAAGTTATACAAATTCCTAAGCTTTCTAGAGAGAGAAGCTCAATAACAAGTCAAAGAGAGTATTGAAGATCAAGAAGATTGCAAGGTATTGTATTTACAGGGTTTGCACTTATTGTTATGTTGTTCTTCTCTATTTTTATTGTGTTCATTGGATTATCTATGCAGGAGTACGTAATTAGTCTATAGCAAAAAACCATATAATTTGCTATGTGATTGGGATTATTGTTTTATTCAATATATTATTAATTTTTAGAGTTTAATTATGTCTTTGTTAATGTTTCCTTGAATTGTTATTTTTAAGATTTTGATTTATGATAAATTTTGTGGTAGTTAAATGAAATATTACTATTATGTGATAAATCTTTCATGATTAGAAGGATTTGATTACAATTTTATAAATAAGACACGAATCTTTTGTATTATATTGAAACTAAGATTTAGTTGAAATCTAATAGTGAATTCAAGGAACGTTAATACAATTTCTACATTGATATTGGCTATGAAGAAACTCCTACGGATAGATTTATAAATAAAAATTAATAATATAATAAGAAAATTAATTTGATATGGGAGTTATGCAACTGAAGAGGTTAATTATCCCAATTGGGTTATATTTACAAAAGTTACATGGTAAATTTGTAGTGGTAATATGAAATATTGATAATCTTGCTATTGGAATTAGATGATCTAACTCTGACTTGTTTTTTTATAATTCAAAATTGATAGTTAATAGTAGGATTAGTAATTATAATTAATTAATTAGAAACTCTAAACTATATGTTAGATAGTAGGATAAAGTAATTACTAGAATCGAAAGTACTTGAGAACAATAGATGTACTTAATTCCTATAGTATTATTTTCGACAGATACATGTACCTAAATACTAATCATAACATAGTATGAATACAAGATTTTAATTGAATAAAAAAATCATAGCAATTTCTCTGCGTTGTTGTCAAGATCAGTAATATTAGGATAGCTCGATACCTATTGTTCTAACTATTTATTTGATCACTCTGCACTATCCTTCCAATTATTAAATTGATTTTGAGCTAGATTAGTGATTTTCTTTCACAGTGCATGACAGTAAGTCATCCTACCGGTTTAGTAGATTTTGATCCAAGCCTGAAAATAGTACATCGAGAAATAGGAGAAAAACGGCTAAAGAGATCATGGAAGCAAAATCAAGGAAGAATTACACCAAACTACTAACACAACAAATGATATTGTAAAGAAAACAATAATTAGGAGGAAATAATGGTCAAAATCTTTCTATTAACAATAATAACAACAACAATGGGAATATGGGTGATGGGAATGTTGGCAATCATGGATATGAAGTTCTTCATCACAACATCGATCGAGAGTCATATGAACATGGGCTATAATAAAGTAAGCAATCATGATACTGACCATAGTAATGGCAACACCATGAATGTTTGGGGGGGGGGGGGGGTGGGGGGTTTGGAGGGGGGTTGGTTTGTAGGTGATGGGAATGTTGGCAGTCGTGAATATGAAGTTCTTCATCGCAACAATGGTCAAAGTGATAGGAACATGGGCTATAATAGAGCAAGTTATGACGATGCTCCTAGAATTACGTTAGTTCATGCCCCTCCTTACACTTTAGGGGTTACTTTTAACATTAAGTTGATTGAGAGTTATTGCAAGTAATTTTGAAATTAAGCCCAATATTATTCAAACAATTTTATAAGCTGTCTAGCTTGATGGGATTCAAGACGAAGGCCCCGGTGCTCACTTGGAGTTTTCTTGAAATTTATGACACTTTTAAGATTAACAGAGCAAGTAACGACTCTATCGAGTTGCTTTTGTTCCCATTTCAACAAAAGCTTGAGTCAAACAATCATTGTCATATGGGTCTATTAACAATTCACAAGAATTGACTAAGAAATTATTAGAGAATTACTTTCCTCGATTTAAGACATCCAAGCTTAGGTTTGATATTTCTATATATGCTTCGAATGGGCTTCCAAATGTTGTATGACACCCAATAGAGGTATAAAGAACTATCGCAAAGGGGGGTGTCTTCCTCTATGGATGTAGGTGCAAAATTTTTTATGATGGGTTGAATTATCAAACAAAAGAGATGGTTGATGTAGTTGTAAACGGTAGTTTAAATTATAATACCTTCAAGAAAATCTTGCAGTTATTTAAAGATGTGGCTGCCAATACTTATCAATGATCAACTGGGAGGATAACAGTAAAAAAACCAAGCATAGGTGTATGATGTGGATGTTGTCACTACATTAACATACAGGTTTGAAGCTTCGACAAAAGATATAAAAGGGTTGACCATAAACCATCAGGTAGCCACTGGTGAACCCTCTTTTGGTGATAGTGTAGAGCCTGAACAGGTTAAATAGCTAGATTATTTAGGAAATCCAATATAGCCTCGGAACAATTCCTATAGCGAGACTCGTTATCCAAGCCGAAGGAATAACCCTTATTTTTCTTATAATAATTCGAACATGCAAAGAAACAATCCATCTCTCCTTAGTTTCCAGTGGCTTCCACCTCCAAAAAAGAAACCTTGTATTAAAGAGATGATGCAACAACTTATATAATTTAATAACGCTGCTTTGAGAAATCACTAGGCATCTATTTATAATGGAGAATCAAATTGGTTATATTATCAAATTACTAATTAAGCATAAACTAGGACTATTGCCAGGTATTATAAATCCAAATATCCTAGGGAACAAGATAAGGCAATGACATTGAGAAGTGAAAAAAGAATTGCAATTCGATTTTAAGAAGAAACTAGGCAAGTTGCTACAAAAAGGAGATTCTCCAAGAGCAAGGTCAGGAGAAAAACAAGTAACACAGCTCCTTTAGGTAAAAGGACACATTTCTTCAATCCCCTACCTAACTTGTATGAAGAAAGATTGCAACGATGAACACTATAATAAGTTTGTAAGCTTATTTAAACAATTACATTAACTACTCTTTGTCGAAGTACTACCAGTGATGCTATGATATGTGGGGTTTCTTGAATGACTTTTTGTCCAACAAGAAAAAGTGAAGGAGCTTTCCACCGTGACCCTAGGTGTAGAGTGTTGACGATTATATAAAATAAATTATTTAAGAAGCTTAAGGACTAGGCACAGGGTCTGCACCTTACAATTAGTTGAAATAGCTATTTAGAAGGCCTTAGCAGATCTACATGCTAGTGTAAATATGATGTCATGTAAACTTTTTAAGAAGCTAGGGCTAAGGTAACTGCAACCAACATTGACAAGTCTAATGTTAGTTGAAAAGTCTGTTAGGTTCCCTAGAGGAGTGATAGAAAACATGTTGGTTATGATAAAAAGTTCCATTTTCCTTATTGCTTTTGTCATCTTAATATGGATAAAGATATAGAAGCTCCTTTGATTTTAGGAAAGTCGCTTTAGCTATGGCTCGAGTTATTATAGATAGTAGCTGGCAAACTAACACTTAGGGTGGGTGATGAGGAATTGATTGTTAACATTCCAGCTATTAGTAAACAACTTTTATGCCATGACGATGTCTATTTTTTTATTGATATAGTCATAAATTGACTCTCCTTTTATTAAGCCATTTTCAAGATTTGCTTGCAAAAGATCCATCGAAGCTGTGTTTGATCAAGAATGAGGAAAAATATTTGAAGAACCTATAAAGTTTAGAATTGGTAGTTCATTTGAAAGATATCAAATCAATAACACTAAAGTGTTTTTCTAGAAATCACGACAGACGGTGAAGATGGACTTAAGCCCTCCATTAAAAAGCCTCGATCTTAAGTAAAGGGAATCAATGATAGAGGTACTTGCTTTTGTAATACTCAATTTGAGAAAGTCCTTAAAAGTACTGACTTACTCATGGAATAGCAATCCTTTGTCATCCTCGGACCAACAAACAAGCGAAGGTTTCAAATTGGGACTTAAAGAGAATTCTAGAAGAAATCATGGAGCACTATAGGAAAGATTGGTTGGATAACTTAGATAATGCTCTATAGGCATACAAGACTGCCTATAGGACCCTTTTAAGTACCACTCCTTATAGGTTGATCGACGAGAAAGAATGACAATTACCTATGGAATTATAACACAAAGCTTATAGAGCAACCAAGCATGTTAACTTTGATATACAAGGTTAGAAGAAAAGAATGCTCCAATCAAACAATTTTTAAAAAATGGATAGCAATAGATTATGAGAATTATAGATCATATAAGGAAAAAGACTAAGTAACACCATGATAGAAAGATTTGCTAGTTTAAGCAATTCCAAAGGAAATCAAGTACTTCTCTTTAGTTATCACTTGAATTGTTTCCGAAAAAACTTAAGTTCGGGTGGTGTGGTGCTTTCATGGTTAAGAATGTCTTTCCCCAAGGTGTTATTGAATTAGAACATACAAATCATGGGATGTTTACGTTAATGGCCAAGAAGTAGAGTACTATTTAGAAGGAGAAATTGGTAGCGATGGGCTGGAAAGAGTTTGGACTCTACATTTGTATGGTTTAAATGACAGTCTAATGGACATTGGTCTAGTAATGTTAAACAAAGCTACTTGGGAGGCAACTTATATCTAATTTTATACGAGTAAGTTACATCGAAAAGCATCAACATTTAAAGGTAAGTTTATTTGAAATATCAACATTTTACAAAGTTCATTTAAGGTATCAATATTTATGGATAAGTTCATTTCGGTCTTAACATTTTAAGTGGTTAAAAAATTAATCAATTTTTAACGTTTCCCAAAGCGAGTCAAATAAGGTATGGATAAGTGAACATTAATGAAAAATAAGGAAACTTAAGTGGTAATTAGTCAAGCACTGGTGCCTTAAATAAACTTCACAAAACGTTGATACCACGTTTGATTTACTTTGTAAAATATTGATTCATTTTTTAACCAGCCAAAATGTTTATACCTTAAACGAACTCACCCAAAAATGTTGATACTTTCTAATGTAATTTACCCAATTTTACATTCACACACTATGCTAACACTATCCTATGCACTTTTATCATTTTTTTTTTTTTGCAAGTGAATGGACTTATATTGGAAGGACAAAACATTATGAGCATATGTACGAAAGGGGATGCTTTTCTTCGAATTTTCTTTTTGGTAAAAACAAAGAGAATTGGAAGTGTACAACCTATTGCATGGTTAGTGCATCGATTGTGCTCTTATCGCAGCAACAACTGACAAAATGCACGAGTAATTCATTAACACTCCACCATTAAGCACTCTTTCAAGGTATAGGAGCACAAATAGTTGCATGACCTAATCTAGGTTAGTGGATCAGTTGTGCACATTCAAATATGAGATAAACCAATTCCACAGCCATATACCTTCGCTTGTGCATTATTAGTTAAGATATCCCTTTCATCATTTATAAAGAGGTACACACCAACTCTACAAGCTTGTGCACCTCTTTGTGCACCTGATATGTAATAAAAATCACCCATAAAGAGGTGCATGACCCACTCCATGAGCTCATGCATCATTCGTTCGTGTATCATACTAGCTCGTTGAACATTCATGCACATTCATGTATGAAATAGAGCAATTCTATAGCCATATACCTTTGCTTGTGAATTATCAGGTGAATTCTCCCTTTAACCATTTATAAAGAGGTACATGCTCAACTTTATGAGCTTATGCACCTCCCATACATACCCAGCACATAAAATGAATCACCCATGGGAAGGGGCATGACCCACTTCACGAGCTTGTGCATCACTCGTCTGTGTCTCGTATTAATATAAACAGCCTCCCCTAAGCAATACATTAGCCTTTTATTTCAGTCAATGCATTTCGTTCATTAGTGTCCCATCCTCTTTTGCAAGTGTTACATGAATTTTGGCAAAATATGCAATTAGGTATAAAAACTTTAATACTAATCAATTTAATAGTTGAATTTTGAAATTGATCGATTTAGTACTTGAAATAATTTTTCATGAACACCAATAATGCTTCCATGATATTGGTTGGTATATACGAAAAGTAATTTCAAGTATTAAATTGGTTAATTTCAAAGTTCAGGTACTTAATTGATCAATCTAAATGTTCAGGTATTTAATCGCATATTTTGCTAAAGTTTATGTACCATTTGCAACCTTTACACTTTTTAGATGATGACACAAAAGATTGCAATTCAAAAGAAATCGAAATACCTCATAAGAATGTGGGGAGCATTAGTAGAAGAATTCATCAACTTTTAATTGCTCTTAATGAAAAACACAAGGAGGAGGTTTTAGGAATCAATTGCCTATATTGTGCTCCTAAATATGTATGTTGTTTGAGTGGTACCAGCTTCATATGGGTTGGAGAAAAAAAAAAGGTATGAAAGCTCATGTCAATAGGAGCTTAGGAGCGATTTATCAATATCGACGAGAAAATATATCATCGACTTATAGTAGAGTTTATGTCCTCCTTCAAGACTGCAGTGCTCAATGATTTATTTGGATTGAAAAACAACGTTTAGTTTATTGTGAACATGGTTTGTAGATAATTGATTATGATCGAGTTTTATATTGCAACTGGGTCATCTAATGTGGATTTTATCGAAACTAATGAATTCCAGAACTTGCACATTAAGTGTCCCCATCATACTTTTACTGCAGGTGTTAAAGAGAATTGAGTATTAGCTTTAATACATATAATTCATCAAAAAGGTCAACTTTAGAGGAGCTAGAGTACGGGGTCATTTACCAGCTGCTATCATATTCTTTAAATGGTAGGGGTCAAAGTATGGGGGTGGTAAATGACAATGACATGCTATTTTTATGTAGCATGATCAAGAAATACCCCTATTAGTATAAGGGTCCGTTTGGCCTCTTGTCACACCACGCACAATGTATAGAGCATCAATAGCTCTGCCACTTATAACATATAAGTGTTATACATAAAGGCTATCATAAAAAAATGATTTACCATGATTGTTGCTAACAAATTATAGTTTCTAAGATCACTTCATTGATTTTTGAAAACTTTGGAATCTAGTAGTAGAAAGGTAAAGATTGCTAAACAGTTTTTCAAATGGTTACTGTTATGACCAACAACATAGATAAGCATCATCTGGAAAATAATATCGAGTATTTAAAAATAGAACAAATAAAAGGTAGTGCATCCCATGGCTCATACGAAAGGCAATCGAGAAAACATAAGTCTAAATAAAGTTCGGTAACTTAACAAAACCTTAGAAACTCAAATATGCCTCATGAACTAGTCGTTCTACTTATCCAAAAGGTCCTTAACATCAATCCCGTAGCCCAAGTAGTCATAATAATCCTCATTAGAAACATAAAAACCGGAAAATAAAAGAATGAATAGAAATATAGTACACAGTAACACAATCACACACAAAGCCCTCCTAATCTACGTGAAACGTAACAATCAACAATATATAGTTATCATTTAAGATGAAATAATCGACACAGGAGTATTTACACTTTAGCAGACAGGCGCTGGGAATTTAGGGGCCATGGGTAGCAGTAATTGCTTAAGGGATTGGTATAGATAGTCTAAATACCTATATATCTATAGGAATCACTACAGTAATAGTAGTATGAGGTTTGCAGTCACTACGCATTTCTATTTATTTCAATTCATAATATAATGCAACTCAGCTGGTCCTATAAACTCAAGTCGGGCTATATTACTTCTTACCAAACATAAATGGACATTATACCGATACTATTTCCCTTATTGGTCACTTGTCGAGCCACTAAGAGTGGCTAAAGTATCCAATCATCATGCTGGCATTTCCTAACAAGATTGTCACTCATCAGACTAAATTAAATGACACAAGCACGACAATACACTAATTTTTAAAGTCGTCTTTAAGTTTTAGCCATTTAAGATATCTACCCCTAAATAAACAACACGCAAGTTACTGTGTACTTGATATCAAAATTATAGTTTGGCAACGATCATATGGTAATTCATGGTATAGGTTAGAAGCAATAGTATATATCCAAACATATTCCATGTGAGTATTAAGTATATATTTAATTATCCAATTCATATTAGTTCTCTAAATTTATCCAATTATTAGCTAAGGTAAGGTCATATACATGTATATATATTTTATATATAGAATCCTAATAGATATATTGAATTTATTCCGTTTAAGGTATTTGACTTAAGCCCATTAATACAGGAGTTTTAATTTTTTATCTAGAAGTATTGGGTCATTAGGGGTCTCAAAACAAGCCTAGTGAGAATATAATAAAGTCTTATAATATTTAGAGTAATGGGCTTTAAAAATTTATAATCGAACCTATTTAAGAATATGGATTATAATTTGGGTGGATTTTGGCCTAAGCACCGAATTATGTATAATTTGAGTAAAAGTGGACATTAGACTTAATGAATGAATATAAGCCCAAAAGGATTGAATTTATTTCTTTTCCTTTTAGCTACCGAGTCTTTTAAATTTGTATTTAAGCATACTATCATTATTTTAATGCTTTTGGGCCTCATGAGTTATATTTGAACCCAATAAGTATTTCAATACCTATAAACGAGTAAAGTTGGATATAAATTATATTTTGAAGGTTTAAGCCTTAATTAACTATAAAAAAACTTGATAGGGTTAAGATTTGGTCTGTTTGATGTGGATAAGCTTAGTTGACTATAAATTATGTTTTTCAATCTAATTTTATATTTCTAAATCATTATTAGTCCATAAAACCCACTTGTAATTATTCAATCGTTTTAGACCTTAATTTAATACTCAAGCCTAATTGATAAAATTTATCCACAAAATCAACTTTAAAATCCTCTAAGTCCAAAATATCTATAAAAGTCAATTTTTATTCTAATTACCTATTTTAAGTTCGGTTTCGCAAATGAGATTATTTATAAAAATTTATGGCCCAATTCATTTATTTGGACCACAAGTTCATATAAATTTCATAAATTTGTTGTACAAATACATTAGTTTAACACGTTATTTAAATATCAAAAGAATTAGATATTAACATTGTATTTTCTTTAGCCAACATGTAATACTTGCATATTTATTAAATTTTCTATTCTGTGAACTCATTAAATCATGTTAGAAAACATAATATAATAATCAAATCATGCGAACATATTTGTAATAAGCAATATACACACGTCCAATAAGTTGATTAGACCAACCCCAAATTCTATGTTGTTCAACACTTAAATTTATTATTTTCCTACTGATTATTATCATTATTTCACATAGTAAAAATATTGACCCAATCACGGAGGTAGAACATCATTCTCTTCCTAGCACATATAATGTTGAACTTGACCATGCATATGTTTTAATTTCTGCAAACAATGGGAAAAAAAAAAAAAAAACCTTCAATAGGTATTATTTACATACCGTTCCTGATAATGTATGCATATTTATATTCATTATATTAATCATTTAACATGTTAATCGATCAAAATCATGTTAAAATACATGTTAACATATTTGTAAGGAAAAAAAAACCCTTTAGTACTTAAACTTTAAAAAAAATCAAATTTCATATCTAATTAAGCTTTTCATACTTTTTTTTGGCACCTAAAATTTATTTATACCTAATTAAACTTTTTGTGTCCATTTTTATTACCCTGCTCTTTTATTATTTATTGAAATAATTGGTACGTGTCAGACAACGATTGAGTGTATAGTGTTTAGAGACACGAAAAGTTAAAATAGTATGAAATTGAATATTTTAAAAGTTTAGGTACCTAAGTATTGATTTTGTTAAAGTTCATATACCAAAAGGGCTTTTTCCCTATTTGTAAATTAGGGGTGTGCAAAAAAAAGGGTAAAATCGAATAAGCAAACCGAAAAAGTAGTTAATTGGTCAATTGGTTTTAATTTAGGATAGGATTTTTTTAATTTTTTTTTCAATTTTTGATTTCAGTGTATACATTGGAAAAAATGATGATTTTAGTTAACCAGTCCATTATTTATAAATACATAATATATAAAAATATAAAACCCTAAAAGCTTTAGCTGGTAGCCACGCTCATCTCTTCTAGTTCTTTCCTGTCCTCTCTTCTCTCAGCCTCAAGCCCTCACTCATCGGTTACTCTCTCTGTCCCTTTCGGCCTCTCCAACATCACCAACTACTGTCCCCCTCTTGGCTCTACGCAACAGCCGACACCACACTCGCGGTACTTGTGAAGCACCGATTTCCAATTTTCCACCAACCCCCCACGTCATCGTCTCTTCTAGCATCCTCAAGAAACTGTGGTGCTCTCTCTTGTCCCAGTATTTGTGAATGTCGTATTTGTAAATAACGGTACCCGCTTAAACACGAGGTTAATTGAGTAAATCCAAGATAATCATTTGCTAGTTCAACATTTTTCTTCTCTCCATTTCATGTTAGTTATTATTTCATGTTAGTTTTTGATTCCCAGAAACAACATCATTTGATATCTAGTATATATGATGTCGAACCTACCTATGTTTATTTATTTATTATGTTATCAACATTGAATATCCACATGCTAACATTTCCTTTGTTCCATGTAAATGCAAAATTGACTATATATACACACATTACAATTCCTACAAGATTTCAAACGTAATTATACATGCTCTATTTCAATGACATACATACATACATATATGTGTATATTACTCAATTTTTATCTATATAATTTAAGCCAAAACCTTTTCATTCATTGTATATTTTTATCATATAGTTTTATATGATAATTTATCAATATCTCTAATATTATTATTTAATCATTTTATTTAAGAGAATAAACTTATCATTGCATTCAATAATATCAACTAAAAAAAAGAATCATCATTGTTGTTTAATATATCTATCTATCTAATTCAAGCCATAACCCTTTCATTCATTGCATATTTTTATCATATAGCTCTATATGGTAATTTCTCAATCTCTCTAATATTATTATTCAATCATTTTATTTATGAAAATGAACTTATCATTGCATTTACAAATATTGACTAAAGAAAATAATCATCATTACTATTTAAATCTATTCTTTGTATTTTTCTATATAATTTAAACTATAACTATTTTATTAGTCGTACATTTTTATCATATAGTTTTATATGGTAATTTATCAATCTCTCTAATATCATTATTTGATCATCTTATAATTTAAGTGAGAATTTTCTTATTCGTCTCCACATCTATTTAAAGGAATAATAAAGTATAATTTATCCCATGTTTTATCCTATGTTTATTTTAATTCACATTAAATTATGTAGTTTTTCTTGATGCTTAGTTGACTAATTTAGAAATTTGATGAATCACGGGCATGACTGAGGCCTTGGTAGGCTCTTGTTAGACAATTTTAGGTAATCATGGGCGTGATTTTTGACTCAGAAGTGATTTTTCGCAAACTTTCCACCAATCGCGGCCGTGATCCATGTCTTGCTAGCCTCGGGTTGGCACAAAACTTTGAAACTCAACAATCACGGGCGTGATTCATAGCCCATAAGTCATTTTATAACAGCTTTTCAAGAATCACGGCCTTGACCTAGGTCTGGTTAGCCTCGAGTACAAAATTCCTTACTGCGATGATGTTTTGTAATTTAATCATAACTTTTTCATCTGACCTCAAATATAGGTGATTCAAGTTGCGTTGGAAAACTTAAAAATAGATATACAATTTTTCATGTTTTGATTTCTTACAAATTCGAAAAGTATCGATGCTTAAACTTTACTTCCTTTCAAATAATATATTTTCCAAACAAAGTCAAAACTTGTATTTGCTTTCTAAATGTTTGTTGTTAAGTGTAAATGAATCTTTTTAAGTTAAAATGAGATAGATAAGTGATATTTGATGTGTTATGCGAGTTAATTGAGGTAATTAAACATGAGTTAAGTAGATTTATAGATTTAACAAATAATTAGATTAAATCTAGAATGTAGTTATAAAATGGACTTAGTTAACAAACCTAGGTCTAGCTTGACTAAATGAAATTGAATGAAGAAAATGGAATAGATTGTTTGACTTTGATGAACTTGGTTAGGATTCACTTAAAATGAGTTAATGGTTGATAATTGATTTAAGTTAATGAGATATGATAACCTTAGATTAACATTGCGAATATGTTGTTTCAAATGTGTGTTTACTTGAAAAAAAATGAATGTTTTTGGTATATGAATTATTTGTCGATGCTTTCGTAATAAAACACTATAAATAAAGAGAAAAGGAAATACTTTGACAGACAAAGGAGAATTGTCCGTATTTTGGAGGGGCGATCTTTGCACTCATAGCGGGGTTCCAAGTTAGTGTCTGATCAAATAAGGTTAATAAAAGTTTAAGAAAAGTGGATGATTATTTTGGTTTGGTTTCTTATACGATCTTTTCCTTAATAGAAGTAGATATCTAATTTATCTTCTGAATTTATCTTTGAAATTTCTTTCGAGGCTATGTTTGGATTTTATATTCAAGGTATGTAGTAACTTGTGTGGCAATTATTAGGATTTGCATCTTAAATGGATTAAGAACTTAAACTTGGCCTAATAATTGTTTGAATTGGCTGTCTATTCCGCTATTTAAATCCGTATCTAGCCTGGTATGGTAGATCGGTATTTAGCTCGGGGAGCAGCACCTTGCTCAGATTGGGGGCATGGTAGATTAGGCGTTTAAGCCACCATTGTCTTTGATAAGACTTTCCTAAGTGGTACGACAGTTAATTGATAAGGAAGACGATATCGACGCAACGTTTGCTTAAGCTTAGAATGAAGTGGTATGGTTTAGTTCGAATATTTATGGGAATAGTTGGACTATGTAATGTTATGGACTAAGATAAACGAAGTCGTGTAACGACTGCCAACATTATATGAAGTTATTTTCTCTTTATCGGATATATCATATAAGAGATATAAGTATCCGAGCTACTCATATCAGCCCTTCTGAGCATCGAGGTCGTTACTCAGGACCCCAGTTGCCCCTATTGTCCAGAGTTTGAAAACTCCCGTGCTTTGTTTACTTTAAATAAAAGATAATAATTTGTTGTTGATGTGTTGCATTTAGTTAAGCTCGCTGCCACTCTGTGTGTAATTATGTTACTGTGTACTGGGCTTCGGCTCATTCTTATTGTTGTTTTTCATTTTACAGGAGTTGATGGAGATGAGTGATGATGTGGGGTATTGTTGATGTTGTAGTTGATGATGATGCTTGTTTTGGGTTTTCAAGGCGATCCAGAAGACCTGTGAGAATGGGTGAAGTGGGATAGGGCCATTGATTATCTGTATTTTCTTTTATTTTGTTTTATTCAGTGAAGACTGGATTTATTTACAAATTTGTAATTCTTTTAACGAGGCTTGTTAATGCCTATATGTTTTGTAATTTATAATCTACCCCTAAAGGTATATTATAAAGTTTTGTTTTTAGAAAGTTGGTCTGCTCTGTAGGGAGTAGAGTTTTATAAATGATTTTAATAAATTGTTTTTCCGCTGCTAAATCCTGTTGTTGCCAGAATCTAATTGAATGATTTCATAATCAAAAAATGAGTAGCAATGTTCAACATTTAGCATGGAATTCAATGAAACCATTGAAGCCCTTGCTTTGGTGGAACTCAAATGGGATGGGGACTCCTTCACGTGGTCTAACAAAGAGTTCGGCCGAAGAAGAATAGCTTGTAGGAGAATTCTGGTTAACCATTAGATTGTTACTCTCTTCTCCGAAGCTAGAGTTATTACTGGTACAAAATATTTTTAAAAAAGCCTTAGCGTGTAATACTCTAAAGTATTATACATGGTGGTAGCGCTTTAAGTTATTTAATTAATCAAATTAAATGTTTTAGGGCGTTACAAATCTTCAAATGTTGCCTTACACTTCTCACACTAGGTACATGTTAAGTCATTCTTTAAGAGATATGTGAAGGGGAGCAATCTTCTTGGAATACCTTTACACAAATCTCGTATAGTAGTTAGAGTTCGGTTAAAAGACGATCGAATCGTGAACCACATAGAACTGAATCGAACCGAAATTATTTTTTTTTCCCAATCGGTTTTTGTTATAGGTTTTTATTAGCATCAAACTAAATTGTTTGATTATATAATAAAAAAAAATCTGGTTCTAACTGTACATCAACCCAGCCCAGCCCAAATGGCATTCAACATATAACCCTAAAGACATAAGTTCGAGATAGACCTTAGGCTACCATCGTTCCTCACTCTTCAATCCTTTCCCTCTCTTACTATGAAAACGTGATACATTCTTGAATCTTACCCACTGACTATTAGTAATGTAAACATTTTTCTCTTTTCTATACATCGTGACTTTACCAATACAATTCCATAATTTGTGGTTGTCTTGGTATAAACTACAAAGCCTCATTATTATACATAGTCGCACTTTTCTTGGATATAAATATGTATGATATATAATATATATATATGCACATTGGATTATCTAGGATTGGTATGATTTATCGTGTGCATCCTATGCTGTTGTTAGGTTCTCAGTTTACTTCTTAGATATCACGGGTTGCTCTGCTAAAGGGATCCTACGATATCAAGTTGTTTTACTTCTATATCATTTTTCTGTTAAACAATGAGAAGAGGTATTGTCTATTTAAGTTGCATTACTGTATATCTACTTTGCTTTTTTAATAAAATTTTATCATTTTCAAAATTCAAATTATGCTAGCATTTTAGTGTTTTTTTTCTATGCCTCTATCATAATCTGTTTGTATATGTAGCAGCACAGACAAAATTCTTGCATTTGGATGTGGTGGCAGACCAATGGTTGTACTGGAAAGAATAGTGCTATACCATAGCATAATCTATATTTCCAGGTGTTTTCTTTTCTAACTTGCATGAAATAGCTAAAATCAATACCTCTAGTTACCCTTATGAATTTAGGCTATACACTTGCCATTTGGAAACTTTCACCATTTAATTTGATAAAAGGGAAATTATAGCATAAAAGCTAAACTTGGAGTAATGGACTTCCTTTTTGGACTTACAAAATGTATCCTTTTACATTGATGCAATTAAAACTCGTGACTTTTCTCCAATTGATGGAATAAGGTTTATATCTCCAAATTTTAAATGATGATTCATTTTTTTTGTGATTTTGTTTTTATATACCTTCTGTTTTCACATAAGTTGTAGTCGTTGCCATTATGATCTGTTTTATTTTGTGCTTTGATTTGCTAATGCCTCATTGTTTCAAAACATTTTATCAATGTGAAGTAAAATGAATGGACAAATAGTTCATGGATTTTTTTTTTTAATTATTGAAATGAAGAAAACGGAAAATTCTCTTTTCAATATTCTTTATAGATTCAAAAAATTAGTTAACCGAATCGAAATTTTATGTTAGGTGCGGTTCGTAGAGCATATCGGTCCGAACCGTACCGTACCCCTCCTAACAATAGCTGGCAAGTCCAATGAATGAGTGTAACTCGGTGACACACTTGGGATGGGCTTCTCTTTGATAGCTTATACCTTAACCCCGTCCATATGAATTTGTGCCTCCTTAATCACATGCCTAAGGAACATTTCTACCATAGAGACCTTTGTTATCTCATGTCCAATTACTACATAATATTGTTCCATGTCAAAGATGAAATTCTCTAATAATTTGTCATCCCTTATGCTAGTTAAATGCTTTTAACTTTGGCAACTTTGGATGGGGAGGCTGGGTAGGATCTTTTGTGATTGTTTTAGCAAACAAGGTAACTTATTGTCTGAGCTCTTATACCATTTGGATGGATATATAATTATCCATCTCAATTCTCACACCTTTAGTTGATGATCGCATCTCCTCTCTAAGAGTCAACCTTTGCATCTCTTCTCTGAGCGTGCGTATTGTGACGAAAAAAATCACTAGTTGACTCACTAACCTTCTAATTAGTTTCTTGGTTTGTTGTCTCAATACCTAACACTGTCACAATAAGTGCCACCAATGTGTCAAGATGCTTTGTGATTTTTGCATATGCTCCTATATGTTGTACATCTTTTGGATAAAGTCCTCATGTTGTGTCAAGGTTGTTCCTATTGGAACAACCTAATCTCTTTAACCGATTATCACAGTTTATTACACTCATTAGCATACTTTAGACTAAGTGACACCTATCTTCTTACTTTTGTAGTAATAAGCAAGCATAAATTTACTCAGATAGGCCCTCCATAAAGGCTTGTAGAATTGTAAATAAGATTAACACAATGGAAAGAAATAAACTGTAAAACAAATCAATAAGCAAGCACACTTGAAAGGAAAATGAGCATTTTTTTAATTAATTAACAATATTACAGCATGTGTGAAAACAATGTACCATGAGTTCCTTAGCCTTGTCCAATCAGGTGGTGATTAAGAGCTAATAAAGTGCTAATGCATTCCTAGACAAGAGGAGAATTACATAAAATATGGAAAATATAGAAAAATATTATGTAAAAAGCACTCTCAAGCTACAAAGGGACCTTATTGTCATACACAATGTACACAAAAAAGAGGCGAGGTCATAAGTTTAACCATAAGAAGTAGGTACACGTTGATTTGGAATTATAATGATATCAACTAATAGGTATGGACTTAAGAGGGGTGCGGCAAATTAGCACATCTAAGCTTGAAGGTGGGCATGCACTAAGGTGCTTGATCAAAGATCGAGGAAAAGAGTGCTAGACTTTTATTGATTGAGTTAATTATACTTTATTACATATCTAGCGAATATTGTCTAATCTTGTGTATAATTGGCTTACTTTAGCAATGACATACGAACCTGATGATGTTTTACTGATCGTATTAATTTCTAAAATTTATAAACCCATTAAATCTACGATCAAAGCTAGCAAGCGTACCTATTCGATGTACATAATTTTAGGTGTCGTCCTCAGGGATTTTGAAGAACAAGTACTAGTATTACCGGTTCTCTACTATTTAGCCTCAATTTTGGAGAGAAATCTACAATTAACTACTAAACAGAAGATAAAGCAAGCTCTAAGATCAACTAATGTTTGCTTTCAAAGATGAATTCAATTACAAGACATACTCTCCACCTTGATCCACCCTAAACCTAAAGTTCTTATTAAAAGATTGATTAATGAATCATCATGCTTTGCACTGCAGATCTCAACAAGTAAATCAATTCCTCTCTCGAGTTAATCAATTCCTAACCCTAAATGAGATAGTAGAGACCTCTCCTTACTAACATCACATAGAATTGCATTAAAGATCATGATCCTTGAACAAGAATTAAATTCTTTATAGCAGAAAATCGTAATTTCCCTACCTCCAGGTGAAATTAGCAATTCCTCTATTCATGAAGATCTATCTAATTAAATGAAACCTCTTTCAATCCAATAAGAATCAAACAAGCAATTAATTTGTGCACAAATCAATCACAAGACTATTGAATCACATGAATAGATACAAAGGCATGAACAATCATTAATCAAAAGACATTTCAATTCGTATGGTTAGGGTTTCACAAGATGAAGAGTATAAGAATCTACTCCTCCATGAGATTTATAATAAGAACAAAAGATCTAAAGGAAATAGAAAGAATAAACCATAATTGATGTCTTGAGATCTTCAATGGATGCCCTAGCAAAGTCCTTCGTAATTTTCCTTCGTAATTTCTTTCTTAGAGCCAAAAAATGATCTAAAAATTATAAACAAGAAAACAGAGCAATATTATAGTTTTGGAAAAATCCCAATTCATCCTGGGCGTTATCCTGGCCAGGATCGGCAGGGATGAAGGCAAAATAACTGAAATTCTGCTCAAGAGCATTCTGTTTCCTTCCTCAACGTTCTTCCTGGCCAGGATGAATAAAAAGGCTGAAAACTTTCTTCATGTGTAGCTACTGATGTCTTCCCTAGCGTCCTTCCTGACCAAGGATGAGGTAAGGCTGAAACACTTTTCTTCAATAAAGCATTCTGTGGTCTTCCTGATGTGTAGAATCTTTTAAGTTTTAAAATTTATAATCTTGTAAATTCTAGATCTACACAAGGCAGTGCACCTATCGTGTAGTGTAGAATTTAACTCGGATATCGTCCTAGGAATCAATGTGCAGCTACTAGTAATTACCCTTTAACTATTATCTAGCCAAGCCAAGAGTGAATTTTATACTAAACTAATCACTACTTCTAATTTGAGATAAACCCAAGAACCCTAACTCAAGATATGCACGATTAAGATAAACAATTCACAACGAAACCCTTGGTTTTGATCAACCCTAACCTCCTTCATCTCTAAAAGTGGATTCACTTGAATGAACTTTGATTTTGAACTATCGGGTTACTTAAATAGCTTAATTACTCTCTTCAAGTTAATTAAACCCTAACCCTAAATTGCAAAAGTGGGAATTTCTTCCGTCACAAAGGTCAAATTAGAATCGTTTAAAGCTTATGAACCCTAATCGATAAAAGGTTAGAAAAACCCTATTTCTAGGTGGATTACTTAACCCCTTTGCTCATGAGAGATCATACTCATTAACCGAAATCTTCTTTCATATTAATAAGAATCGGGTTTGTAACAACCTTGACCTAGAATTATCACAAACAACATTATATATCATGAAGCAAACTCAAATCAATTTACATTCAAATGATCAACAAGTCTTTACATGAAGGCTAGGGTTCTCAAAACCTAGGGTTACACAACTACTCTTCTCATGGAAAAGATAACAACACAAATATTAAGCATAATGGAAGAAAAAAGGAGAAAATCATCAAGATAAAACCCTTGTAGATGTGTATTGAGAATCTTCAAGTGGAAGCACGATTTTTCCCTTCAAGAGCTCTCCAAAGGCGTCCCTAAGGTTCTGGTATCAAATGACCTAAGAAATGAATTAATGAATTTCGCAAAAAGGCATGTATATATATACATTAATGCCTACACGACCCCTACACGACCCGTGTACATCGGGTAGTGTACTCATTAAAGTAGCTTCTTTTTCCTCTGTTGACCCATGTACACGACCTGATGTACACAACTAGTGTATGAGAGGTCGTGTACCCTTAATTCTTGGCTAAATCTTTAAAATTTCTTCAAAAAGCGCTCCTCCAAAAGTACACTAATGGTATGAATGCCACTAGTGTATGGGCGGCAACTTCGCAAAAGCTCCAAAGATCTTCAAAACTTGGCTTCTTTCTTTGATAATCCTTTGAGAAGCTCGATAGTTTTGATTGTCCCTGAAACCAAAGATTAACTCAATAAAGATCCTTTTCCTCAATATTTAAACAAATAGCATATACAATATGCTCCATATAGTAGCAATAATTTGGGTCTTTGGACACTTATCACTTCCCTAGTGTCCTTCCTGGCCAAGATGAATGAAAAGAATGAAAACATGAAATTCCTTCTTGAATAAAATTGATTCAAACTTGTTTAATTTGCTTTGATTTCCTTTGAATCATCATAAAAACTTCTAAAAATGATTTTTAAACCATGAAATGAATTTTTCACAAAATAAATGTCCTTTTCTCCATGAAATCCCAAAAATTACATATCAAGAATGTTCAAATGCACCAAAATTAAGGGTCTAAAGACACTTATCAGAACCCTTTCATTAAGGAAAAAAAAAAAAATCAAATTAAATTCGATTCTTCTTATCATTTGAAAACTTCAACTTTTGGCAATCCTTAAATTCAACCTTAGGGTAATTTTTATTGTCTTTTAAATAAAGCTCAAAATTTGTTTTTGCTCATTTATATTTTTCTTATTTTTTTATGGATAATTAGCATAGTTTATTTATAGGTAAGAATATAGAATATATAAAAAAAAAAAAAACAAAGAAAATAGCAAAAACAACAAATAAACAAATTTTGGATACAACAAGAAAAATGGATATATAATATAAATTATAAAATCTAGTGAAAAAGTATTAAAGAGGAAAAATAATGGTAATAGGCTAGTAACATCATCCCTCAACTCTCAAATGATAGGTCCTAGTTTGGCAAAAAAAAAAAAAAATGATAAGTCTTGGGTTCAAATCTTTCGTACCCGTTATAATAAAAAAACGAAAAAAAAGTAATTTCCTAACTATATGTCAGTTTTATTTTGCTGGATTTGAAAATTTCAAGAGAAAATTAACATTTATTAATATTGATTAAATTTGGCATGAATCCTTTTTACTCACTCAATGAGTGGTATATAAACATTTTTTTAGGGTTAATTTCATGAATGATACCTAACTTTTTCGATATAATAGTCTTATACCTAAGAAAAATTTGGCTTACAAAATACCTAAATTTTTTAAATTTGCATCCACTGTACTTTTGGCTAGAATCCGACCAAAAGTCTAGTGATATGCCGACGTGGCGAGTAATAATATTGAAAAATAAAATTTAATTTCCATGTCGGCATATTTTCTATTTATTTTTTTCCTTTTTTTCCGCTTACCTCTATCTCTCTCTCTCACACACACACACATTGGCGACTTCTCTTTTATCTTTTTAACTTTTGTGACCTCCTCTTCTTCTTCTTTCTTTCTCACTGTTGACTGCAACATGAAATAAGCACAAACACACACATGGAACTTCATAGCCACCACTTACAACCATGGGCCGATGATTAGTTTATTTCACTTTATTATACTCATTAAAATTTAGGCTTAATCTGATTTATTTTTAGATAAATTCCTATGAATCTCGCACTTTTAATGTTCAAATATTGTTTTTCAGCTCCTAGAATAAAAAGGAGAGAAACAAAGTGAATTGGACTGGATTGGAGCAAAAAAAACAACAATTGTGCAAAACATAACTTGGTTGAGCCTGCAAAACCTACCAAGGGCAAAACAACAAGGCAAAATAAGGTAAAATGGTCCATCACATCCTATATTAAGCCCTCGACATGACCTTAACATCTGCTTTGAGGTGATTAAGCCTTGAACTTTAGGAGAGAGCTTCTGTCGCGCTACAATGTCGAGCCTTGGATTTACCCTACGACTGAAGCTGGACGAAAATCATACTTTCAAGAGGAAAAGCTTAGCTTAGATTGAGCTACCTTCGAGCCATCGACGGTCTTGATTAACCCTTTGGTGGAATCTGGACAAAAACTATAGCCTTTTTAGCAAGAATGCCACAATTTAAGTCGAGCCCTAACTTTCTAGCAAGATTCGAGCACTCGATTTACTCCGCAAAAAGTCAACTTGTGAGCTAGCAATCTAAACGTGAGCGCATGCAATAAAGGATGAATTCTATTATAAAGAATAAGCCACGTCGGTAAATAAAATCATCATGATTTCTAGATTCATGTCTTATTTCAATTGAATAGACTGAGATCATTCTTTTGAATAGATATGGGCTACTAGTGGAATTGCTCATAATCATTTTGAGAGAGGGATGGTGGAATTTTCCATCGCTTGTCTTTATAATTCAATAAGTTGGTTTTAAAACAATGGATTCTTAAACTTTATGTGGATTTAGACTATTAATAACTTGTGAAGAGATTTCGATGATATGGTATAGATTTAGAATTACAGACCTCGAGAGATGCTTTAATTTACATTCGTGAGTCCAATAGTGCAAATGTACCAGTGTATAACTCTATGAGTTTGTTAATAAATCATATGATAAGGACTTAATGAAGCAATTGCTAAGGCTTTTTCTACATTTACAAGCTTATCTTACAATTTGCCCTAAAAAACCGTACATAATCATTAGCCCTAATATAACTTATATTTTCATTATGATCTTCTAATTTTTTTATATAGATAATAGATGAAATGTGAGTAGGGTAAATACCAACGATCCTTTGGAATATGACCTGATATTTTATAGGCTATTTTGGTAGATGCACTTGCCTAATATTAGTAGTTGCTTCTAAAGTTGAACATAACTTATTAGTTTTATAATTTTTTGAATTCTTCAACTTAGTGTTCCTTAAAAAGATGTTTTTACATCTAAAGATCGAGCACAACTAACCAAGTTTTCTGGTACTGTTGCGGGGGATTGGTGTTAGATAAGACATGTAGTCCTCATATATTAAACTATCTGATAAGAATATAGTCTCCATAATCAGAAAACTAGACATTGTTGACATAACTGCAGATCAACAAGTCAAACCATACCCAAAAACTATTATCACATATAAAACTCTAAATACAACTAAAGATCCAATGAACAAAACATGAATCCAATACTGAATAATAATAAAACATAAAAAGTCTTCGTTGATCCATCCTATGTCATCTATAACTATACAACTAGTCATCAGCAGGGTAGTCAGGACCGCTAACGCCATCTCCATCCTCAAAGATAATATCAAAACCCGATAGATCATATATCACACTATCATCACCTGCACCTGAAATATAACAGAATGAGCGCGAAGCCCAGTATGATAATATCCAATCCAGTTCAAGCAAGGTAATGCACATACAACATGTATAAATAAATGCAACTGAACTAAATGCATACAATAGATTATTATCTATTTAGTCCAGCAAAACAACACAGTTCAGAATTCAGTATACGTAAATCCCAAACTCAGAGTAACTCAGACTCTACTTTAAAAAAAATCAACTGATTTTGAAAATAAGTAATCATACATATATGGATGAGTGACTCCTAAACATCAATTCTGAACACCTAAATTCTACCGGAATCATATCTTAGCACGAGTCTACTCGGGACAAACCTCACATTAAGATCATCAGAATGCCTAACCAGTATCACTGTCTACCAGGTCTCTACTGGTCGAAGCCAACCACAACCAGGCAGACAATTATTAAGCCGAATATTTATTAGTTCATTATGCAATTCTGTTCTTATATCCATTCACAAAATTCTAATCTACAAGCACATACATCAAACAATGGATTAGTCGTACCTTTTATATTCAGGAGATAACTTGAATTATTCAAAGATAACAGCCAACAACTACTAGAAAACCAAACCACAACACAACCAGCCACTACCACCAAACTCTTAAACTCCCAAACTCCGATATCAAACAACAATTCCAAATCTCAACCTGTAATATATCAACATATATCAGATCACCAACATTCATAGATAAATCAAACTTAACATAAAACAACCTATCTACACTAACTAATTTAGAAATCTCCGTTATTATATTGTCTATTCCGATCAAACTCCACAATTATCCTCAAGAATAACAAGGAACCGCACAATCACCAAATATTTTCACCAAAACCCTAACTCGCATAACATAAAGAACATATAAGGATTGTTTAACTCGTATTTTGTTTGAATCCATAATAGAGGAGATTTACTTACTATTTTGAATCACTAAAACCCGTCTTGCATTCACCAATTCACATATCACACGTGCTAAGGTTTTTCTCAAAAAACCTTCATGTAAAAATTCAACCAAACCCTAAGAAACTTGTATAAATTGTATATAATCCAAATGAGAAGGTTAAGATCACTTACTTTGGATCAAAAACACTCTCCCGATGATTCTCCAAGCATGAATCTCTAAGAACACTCCAAAACTCTCTTATACGAAAGAGAAAATGATATAAAAAAAATATGTCGAAAATGTTTTTCGCATATCGTATTTATAGAAATTTCGTCATATGCCGGCCCTACGCCGGCAACGTACTTGTAGATCTTGCCGACGTAAACCATACGCTGGCAAAATTTTCACGAACGCTGGCAACGTTCATTGGGGCTTTGAATCCCATAATTTAAATTCTTACAACATACGCCTGCAAACCCATGCCCTATGCCGGCGGCGTTCATGCCGGTGTTGAGAGAAACCCTAGTGAACGCAGTGTTTCTTTCCAGTATTAAGAAAAACGCTACTGTTCCCATCCTACGCCGTCTCTATGCCGGTGGTGTAAATTCTTCCAGGAGGCGGTGTACAATTTGTCAAAAATTGCAGAAATCCAAACTTTAATATTTGTCCTACAACCAAACTTAATCTTTTACAATTTACTTTTGACCTTAAACTCATCCTATATCATCTCATGATTCATAATTCATCATTTTTTCCATCTTTATTTCTGTATTTTACAGACACTATATCAAGAAACGATTCAATTGCAATACATAATTTGGAGACCTAGGAAAGGTAGATTTCAAAACTCCCCTAAAAAATTGCTGAGGGATCTTTACTAGCTAATATTGAAGCCAATCCAAGGGAATAACCCAATAACTGAAAAAAAAGACTCATAGGATGATTCATCATGCCATTTCTTTTTGTTTGCTGAAAGTTGTCAAATTTGTTTTTGTTCTTAGTTGATGTTAATGTTTATTTGTTTTCTTTTAAAGACCTTTTGATTGATGGTGAATGTTTAAGGACAATTTATGTCATTAGTGAACTTTGTTTTGGGTGAATTTTTTATGGTTGTAAAAAAATTATTCAGGTTCTACTGAAGCCTAATTTGATAAATGATATTTGAATGATGTTTTTTAAGTATACGCATGCATTTTTCGTAGAATTCTCTGTTTGAATGGATGATTAATGGGGATATGAATGAACTTGTGTATCAATTTGCATTTGAGATGTTTTAAGTGTTTTGCAGGCATTCCATCTAATAAGTTTAGTCTTGAGCTAAGACCGCAACATGTACAATTTAAGGAGTTTTATCCACAGTTTCAATCAAGCCTCGATTTTAGGCTATGACGATTATAATTCTTTATTCTTTTTGCAGGTTTTAAATAAAGGCACAAATTTAAGCCTCGACGTGTTAATTCCTTATTCTTTTAATAAGCTGCGACTCGCATCAAAGTATCGATTCTTTAATTCTTTTGTTATTTTATTAATAAATAACGTTGCGACCTAAATGTCGAGTCCGAAATTTAACTTGCGACGTGTTTCAATATAAAAAGGATAAATACTATTTTTCCCTCTTTTTTGATACTACACTACAAAATTCTAATGAACTTGATAAGCACTTTTAGAACCCTAGATATACCTTGCGCTCATAAATCCATTAAAAAAATCGTTCCATTTCAATATTTTGAGAATTAAACTACTAAGGTACGCATATCTCTTTACTTTTTCATTATTTTTATTGTTTTATTTGACCTCAAGGTCAGATTAATCAGCATATTTTATGATTTCAGTTTCTACGTGTTCTTGATATTTGTTACGTCGCTTGATGATAGAAAGAGCTCGATATAACTATCTTAATGTACTTATATAAGTTAAAATTTAGGTAATATGCCACAAACTTTGTTGCAACTTTCGAGCTTCATTGAAGTTTTGTATAAGCTTAGTTTGTTTTATTACTTGAAAAAGATAATTTTGACATTAAAGGCATTAAAATGAAGTCATAACAACAATGTGGTTGATATTATAATTAAATGCTATTTAAAAAAAAATTGAGCGAATATACCTTAAAGTTGCTCTTCAAAGAATATAATTTTAAAAACAAGGGAAAATTTCTGTTTGATTTGAGCTTCGAATGTATAAATATTTATCTTATGTTGTTTGCTTTGCTTTCGTATAAATGGCACCTAAAAGATCCCAACAACAAGCCTAAAAACAATCCAAAAAGGCTAGACATGAGTCTAGGCCTAAACACAAGTAAGTACTTAACCACCAATCCCAGTAGGCTTAACTAAATAAGATATAGAGAATATAATATGTATCTAGTTGGGAAAAAGACTATTGAAAATGTTGTGTTAAATTGGGACATGCTAAGGAGTCATGGGATGGAAAAGGATTTTACAAGATATTTTGCAGATCCAGCTTTAGAAAAGGTGTTTGAAATCAAGGAAAAAGCTTTCGAAGAAGTGACCATAGCCTTTATGGTCAATATCAAAACAAGACTCCAAGTGCCCCATATGGAAGACAATCGAATTTTATGCATTTGGAGAATATAAGATGGTCACCACGCAGATAGTTCATGGCTATCATGGGCCTTTTACGAGGATGCCGAGATCCCTGACGATGAAGAGTTTAAAAGGCTACTTACATTAGTCTATAAGGAAGAGTGGAGACAATTTGCAATTGAGGAGATTGAGAGCACATGCAGACTCTCCAAGACCACTGCCTTGAACTTTAAGAGCTCTAAGTGTTAGAATGTTGCACTACTTACTCATTAAGAGCATTTTCTCTAAGGTAAAAGGTGCATTGACCATTGTAGAGGCAGAGCTGTGCCCTCTCATCAGCATCATGAGAGAAATAAAGATGAATTTTGGGCTGATTGTAGCATGGAAGATCATAAACTCAAGCCAGCCTCCGAAGCAAGCGGATATTCCTAAGTGACTTAATAATTGGGATCTTAAAGAATTTGGAGTTGTGGTCGAAAAAAAGACTTAGTAACTGGGTTTGTAAATTTAAAGAACTCTAGAAGAGATCCTTCGAAGCTTAGAAGTTGAATGAAGTTGGAGCCCAAAATGCTGCTAGATTAGCGGCAAAGGAAATGCCAGAGCAAGTACCATCTACTACCGCTTAACAACCTGAAGAGTCGGAGTAGCATGCTACTCCCACACAAGAAGCTCCATCTTACCCATTAGTAGCCAACTTCAATAAACTAAGAGCTGAAGTGAAGGATGTGAAGAAAAAGTTGGCTGCCTTTAAGAAGAAATGTCAGGAGGATATGAATGACCTGAAGCAGACAATGAAGCAATTTTTAAATTTGTTTACCCATGATCCTCCTCGACCTAGAAAATCCAAATCCCCCAACACCTTGACCTATCTTGGCTGAGCCGATAATCCTAATGGTGGTGATGATGACAATGATGTCGAGCCACTATCACCTTTTACCTATATACCATCACCCTTTCATTCTACACACATTCCATACCCACACACATCACTAGTACATACACACTCTCCACCTCACACACACTAAACTTCAAACCCAAACACCACTTAATCCTGAACAAATGGCTGAGTTGCTTGATTACAACCTATGCAAGGACAATGAAGCCATTTCTTAAACACATGACCACCTTAACCCTAACCTGAATCACCTATCTTGAAGCCTACACTAAAACCACTTTAGATCTAATCTACATCCTCCCTAAAACCTTTAGAAGAAAGGCTAAGAAGTTAGCACCAAAGAGAAGGAAGCTGATCTTACACGATGAGTCCTCATATGAGGAGCATGATTTTATCCTTTTGGACAAATTAGTGCAATAAATTGTTGACAAAATAGGAGTTGAAGAGGCGGTGGTAGCTGATGAAACTAAAAGGAGAAAGGAGCAGAATGATGTTCCAAAAAAGTAAAAAGACGACACAGTGCTTGGCAGCAATCCAAAGTATGATGAAGTTGATGAAGAAATTACCACTACTATCAATGTAGACATCTTTAGAACTGCAGTAGAAGGCTCTTCAACAATTGCATATGATGTTAACTTGGGAGAGACTATGGATGGAGAGTTTTACCATTACCTTAGACTACCACCCCCACTGCAACAGCAACAAGAAGAGGAAAGTTAGGCAGTAGAGGAAGAAGTTAATAAGGGAACTTCCAATGAAACTGCCACAACAATAGAAGAAAAAGGCAATGCCATAGTCCATGGTGGTATTGACCTAAATGAGCCCCTTGCTAAAGTAAAGCAAGTTGCACAAACCAACTAACCACTAGTAGATGGGGAAGTCTATGAGCTTGAAACTAAGATAAATGCTGGGATTGAGAATAAAGTTTGAGCAGATAGAATTGAAAGTAATATGGCAATGGAGGAAATTCCAATTATATTGCCACAATAGTCGAAAAAGGCAACCACAACACCTATCTCCTTCAATGAAGTTCGTGGAATCACAAGTCCTCCTTCGAGCAATTCAAATGAAGAAATCTTAAAGCCATTTACAAGCAGGTTATACAGACCCTTGAAGAAGAAATCAATAAAGAAGAAGAGATTCTTTAGGCAATCAATACCATGTTGTTGAAGACTATCAATGAAGAGGAGTGCCACAGGGCTGAAGTAAATGAACTTATGGAAAAAGTAACTCATAACCTCCTAATTGAATGTGCCTTCCTAATTACTAAAGAAGATATATAACCTCGGGAAAGGGATGAAGGAGGCTGGGTCAAGCCAAACGGAGAAAGGTTTCCTATAGATAATGTAAAAAATTTCATGACAGTCAAGCTCAACAAAGAAAGTATGATAGATAGCTTGAGGAGGAGCCAAAGAATAATGGAGGGGAGACAAATCTTACCTCCCAGAACAAAGGATGAACAAGAAAAAGAATAATTCCTTAAAAAGAAAGAGAAGAGCGAGAGCATCTTTATAATTACAAGAGGCATATGGGCCTGGATGAGAAAAAAAAAAAAAAAGAAAGACGAAGAATTCACTCAAGCTCAACAACAACAATTTGGAGGAGGAGGTGAGAAAGCTAGCGAATACAAAGAAACAAAATAAAAGAAAAGGCAAAAGAAAAAGATGACCCCCACAAATAATTTCTCTTCAATTCTTAATTCTTTGTATTCTTTATTCTTTCATGACATAGATCCATATTCTTTATATTATTTGTATCGTTATTCTTTATTCTTACATTCTTTAAATAAAATGTTATTCTTTCTGGAAGTTTAGTCCTAATATAAACCTGCCTGGTGTCCTTAGAAGTTTTTATCCATAATCCAACCGTGGCTCTGATCAAGCCATAGTTAGTACTAATATGTTATCGTGTTTTGCCTCAATCTCTATAATAGAATCAAGAAAGCAATCCAGTAGCGGCTACATAAAAATCCAGCCCTTCGAGCGTTAGTAGAGAAGTTTCTCAAATCTTTAATTTTCAAAATTGCTATGTATTAAAATGTTGATTATCCCCTATTTGTTTTACCATGTTTTTAAACATCGAGCACAATGTTCACATTAAGTGCGGGGGAAGGGAAATTAGTAAGATTTTTTGGGTTAAAAATAAAGTTCTGATAATGAATAGAGTATGTGTACTTTGAATGATCATTTTCTCTTATAAATTATAGGAAATTAATGAGACCAAAATTTTTCAAAATTTGAAATAAAAATCACCAATTAACTCAGTAGAGCAAACGTAAACATCATCAAATGATTGAGTTAATTTTACTATATGTAAATCACTTTATAAATATCCATGCGAAGTAGTTTTACTTGTTATTTAATCTAGAATTTTAGAACTGGAATTGGGTTAAAATCCCTAGTAAGACTACTCAATCAATTTGTAAAACTTAAATAATTTGTATGCTTTTTAATTTAGTCGTTTTTTAGAGCTTTGTAATATGTGGTGAATTGTTCAAATGATTATCATAACTTGATGATTTTCCCTCATACTCTACCTAAACAAATCAAAACAAAAATTAAAAGGAAATAATCATGTGCTTAGGGTTGAAATGGATAGGAGTTGGTCTCTCGGAAGAGCAATTTCTCGACCCCTCTTTCAATTTTAAATAAACAATGAACATATAAAAAAAAAAGGTGAAAAGATAGGGATAAAAATCCCTCTAGAGGAAAATGTAGAGAAGAAGGCCAAAACCTTCTTTTATGTAGCTTTTAAGAACATAAATAATAAATAAAAACAAAATAAAAGCACAAATAAGGAAGAAAATTCAGGGAATGAACTGAAGTATATGCGTTCACATTTGATTATTATGCTTAGAGAGATAAATAGAGAACTGCATACCTGTACGTATAAAGGGACAGGGTTGATTGAGTTCATCTTATTTTGTTTGATCTTTTGAGTAGTTTTTGTTTTAGAATTCTTAATGAGATTAATTAATCTCATAGTATTGGAACTTTTTCAATATAATATGATTTACCTAAACAAATTTTTGTCCACAAAAATACCTAAACTTTTTTCATCTTTCATCTATGGTACTTTTTGAGGAATTCGATCATGAGTTCGATGAATTGCTGACATGGGTTAAAATATCCATTAAAAAATTAATTTTTAATTTTCACGTTGATTTTTTTTCACTTACCCATCTCTTCCTCTTCTTATTCAACTCCTCAATTCTCCCTCTCGTTTCTTTTCTCTCTCTTCCCTCTACTTATCACCCCCCCCCCCCCCCCCCCCCCCCCCCCTCTAAAACCAAAACACATGTTGAAAAAACCACAAAAAATAAAATAAATATACTTTATTTTATATTATCTAATAAAAAATGGTCTTTAAGTTAAGGCTTTTCTTCTTAGAAATGTTGTTTTTTTTTTTTTTTGATATTTGGAACATATTGATTTAGATTATTTAATTCGTCTTCTAAGTCGATAGATTTGGGTCTCATGGTTATGATTTTGGTGTGACTCGAGGACTAAGTTGGCTTGGTTCAGTGAGGGAGATGATGTGGCAGATTGTGAGGATGGAAGTTCGGGTTCGTTAATATGTGTATGGTATCATCGTTGTGGGGTTCAATGGAGATCAATACCGTTTTCAATACATGTTTGTTAGTCATGGTTTAATGTATGTACCTAGTTGATGTTGATGATGTATTTCATGATGCGACGCGTTTAGGTTTTGATCACTCGGAAGAGATAGGTCTGCCATGCAAATGGGTTTGGTGATGGTGGATTTTGGCATTCAATGAGTTGTTGAGTCTGTTAGATGGAGGAAAGGGGTTCTGGTTAGACTCAGCGTACATGGGTGGAGGTTATACGGCTAGATGTGGTCTTGTTGGGTCGACCTTGTTTGTTTTAGAGAGAGAGAAGGGGAAGGGGAGAAGATGTAGTTGACTTCTTGAGCTTGAGGATGAAGAAAATTGGAAAGGAATGAGATAAAGAAGAAGAAGTTTGGCTACCACTGTTTGTTTTAGAGAGAGAAAGTGGGGGTGAAGATTAAGTGGTCTTCTAAAGCTTGAAGTGAAGAACACAATCATAAAAGGTTGAGTTCCAGAGATGATGGATAGCAAGAAAAAAGAAATGCCACATAGGAAAGATAAAATATTTTTAATATAAACATTTTACCATATCAGCAATTTGCTGGACTTTTGATTGAATTTTGGCCAAAAGTATGGTAGATGAAAGATTTAAAAAATTTAGGTATTTTTGTGGGCTGAATTTTTTTTTTTTTTCAAATATAAAATTGTTATGTAGAGAAAGCTTAGATACCGTCAATGAAATTAACCCATTATTAATTAAACAATAAGAGTAAAGGCTGATCTACTTAGATAAGCTCTGTGATTTTAGCTGAAGTAACTCTAGCACGGTTATTAAAGATAAAGTGCTGAGGTAATTGTAGCTTAATTGATCAGGTTAAATTTCCATTTATGATTATCATTCCATTCTAAAAGCTTTGCCTGGTTGTAAAGTGATTTTTGTTCGAGGACAAACAAAAACTTAAATGTGGGGGAATTTGATAAGTTTATTTTACTCTATTATGTTCATAGGAATTTAATCTTAATTCGATACATTTTTAGATAAATTCGTATGAATCTGATACTTTAATGTTTGAATGTTTTTTTTTTCCAGCTCTTAGAACCAAAAGGAGAATAAACAAAGTGAGTTGGACAAGATTTGAGCAAGACAAAACAACTGTGCAAAGCAGAACTTGGTTGAGCCCTACAAAAGACCCATAAAGGGCAAAATAACAAGGCAAAATGGTTGCTACGCTCTACATCGAGCCTTCGACATTTGTTTTGAGGTCGAGCCTTATACTTTAAGGGAGAGCATATGTCCTGCTATAATGTCAAGCCTTTTATTTACCCCACGACTGAAGCTGGACGAAAATCACACTTTCAAGAGGAAAAACATCACTTGGATCGAATGCTACCTTCGAGCCCTCGCCAATCTTGATCTACCCCTCGATTGAATTGGATAAAAAACTCGAGCCTTTTAGTAAGAATGCCACACTTTTAGGTTAATCCTTGACTTTCTAGCAAGATTTAAGCGCTTGACCTACCACACAAAAAGTCACCTTGTAAGTTGACAATCCAATGTGCACGTAAGAAATAAAGGATGAATTTTGTCATAAAGAATCTACCACGTTAATGAAAAAATCGTCATGTTTTCCCTGTCTCTAGCCTATAAATAAACGTACATAGGCATGCAAAAAAAAGATGTATCATATATAACAAATTTCTAATGTAGTGTAGAGAGAAGATTCTTAGGCAAGAAAACTGTTTCTTTTTACCTTTGTAGTCTTGAAGTTCTCTCGGTAAAGTTCATTATATGACCTGTGCTTAATTTGTAATTTCACCTTAAATTTCGTTTTATTTCTTCAATAATATGTGCTTAATGTTTGCATCCATGAAGAAACAACCATTCAACTTAAGATTTGTGAATCAAATACCTAATTCATGCGATTTCAATATGTTTTAACGATTATCACTGTATTTGTAATTAATAGCTAAAACTTAACTTCGTGGGTCTAATTGCATGATGCGTCTTTAGATTCATGTCTAATTGAGAGATTATTCTTTTAAATAATCTACGCTACTAATAGAGTTGCTCGTTATCGCATTCAGAGAAGGATAGTGAAACTTTATATCGCTTGTTTTTAAAATTCATTAAGTTGGTTTTAAAACAAAGATTCTTGAACTTTATGCGGATCTAGGCTGTTGATAACTTGTGAAGATATTCCAGCAGTATGGTCTAAATCCAAAATTACCGACATTAAGAGAGGCTTTAATTTACATTAACGAGTCCGACAGTGCAAATATACCAGTATACAACTCTATGAGTTTGTTAAGAAATCACATGATAGGGACTTGATGAAGCAATCCTTAAGGCTTTTTTTTTTCCTGCATTTACAAGCTTCCCTTACAATTTGCCCTAAAAATTTGTGAATAATCATTAACTTAGTGTAACTTCTATTTTTCATTATGATATTCTTTTTTTTTTTTTGGCTATATAATAGATGCAATGCGAGTAAAGTATATGCTAATAATCCACTGGAATACGATCTAATATCTTACATGCTACTTCGACATGTGCACTTGTCTAATGTTGATAGTGGCTTTTGAAGTTGAATATAATTCATTAGTTTTATAAATTTTTGGAATGTTCAACTTCTTATTCCCTAAAAAAATGTTTTTACATTCGAAGAATGAACACAAAAAACCATTGGTTTTACATCAGATACAAGTTGGTCTTTGGTTAAAGTTAGGTCTAACGATATTGGTCTTCTCTCTCTCTCATTGAGCTTGCGGATTCAGGGTATCCGATTCGAACTGCTACTTATAGTTATCATAAGTGGTTTTCGGAGGTTGTGTTGCTATTTTTGGGTACGAGTTTGTGGGTTTGTTTATTGAGGTGTCTGTCGTGGGGTTATCATATGGAGTGGGTTTGGTTAGATGGCTTGTCGAAAGTGGTGAGGTGGTGGGTTGATGTAATCATCAAGGTGTAAGGAGCGTGGCAGTGGTTTGATTTAGTCAATGGTCGTTGTTCATGTTTGTGTTATGTTTGTTGTATCGCTTTATGGGATGACATTCTGGTGTGGGTTTGTAGGGGTAGTTGTTGTGGGTTGGATTGGTGGCGCAATGAGTTTAGTGCTGATTTGGTTTCGTTCAATTGTGTGGTTGTTTCTATGAGTTTCGATTATGGTAGATAGGAATTTAACTTTATGGAATTGGATTCCGTTTTATTGTTTAGGTTTATCCATGGTTAGAGGTTGATGTTTTGGTTGTTGTAGTAGCCGTGGTTATAGGCGGCGTTTGTTTTCACGAAGTTGCATTGGTGACGGTTCAACTTTTGGATGTTTGGAGCTTGGTTTAGTGGTGGTTGGTTGTTTTCATACCGTACAGGGTACCCTAGTAGTAATGATACTTCATGTAATTAATCGATGCCTTCATGAAGTTATACAAGTACTGTAGGACCAACATATCCCGTGGCATTGACAATCATAATAAGATCATAAGTTTATCAATATAAGAAATTATATATATATATATATATATAAGTCCTTTACAGTATAATATCTTACAAACAACTTGGGATCAATTCCCAACAAAACCTTACAACTTAAAGGAAAACAACATAAACTGTTATATACAAAGAAGCTATCTTCACTACCATTCAAGTCCTATATTTTCCCCTCAAGATCCACTACGTCCACTTGTCACAAGCTTGAATCCACTCTAAGATCTGAAAGCATACAAATCTGTATGAGCGTGAGCATACTGCAACTTAGTAAGATAATCGAATCAGACCACACTTCAAACAGATGTTAAATAAGTTTAATTACAACCATATGTAATGTCATACTCACCCATATGAAATACACACATGATGAATGAAGACAACACATCCATGGGTGTTCGGAGCCATAGACAGTGAAGATTTATGCTGTCCACACTTCGGTTGTTTAAGATAAACCCTGACTTCGACAACATCCATCCTTACCTAACGTTGGTGAACGTAAAAGGTAGGCCCCGACTTAGGAAACATCTACCAAGTAGACCCCGATTCAGGTAACGTCCACTTTCACTCAACATGGGAGAACAATTCCTTAGCATCGCAGGTAACCTCGACTTAGGCAACATCTACCATTGCTCAATTATAGTGATTTTAAGATTTTAATAGACAGACCCCGACTCAAGCAACACCTACCATCACCTCATAACAAGTGGACCCTGACTCAAGCATTATCTATTGTGAAAACATTACTTGAAAACGTTCCAAGTTTATTTCACAAACTATTTTGATAAAACTCAGTAATTTCAAAAGATTGAAAGAGCAACTTGAAAAACTCCAAGTCATGTTCCTTTAGAGTTACATTTTAGAATTACTTTCAATTACAAATGTGAGACATTTCCTATAGGAGGTTCAATTGAATATGATGAATATATCCAATTAATTTAATCATTATTCAAAGTTACACATTTAGTAAGATGATTTTGCATATGATGGAACTCATAACAACACAAATACAACCAACATAACAAGAAGTGATAGCAAGCACAACATCATGATAAGATTCAAGTCATTCACCTGTGTATCCTATTTGTAGATGGTAGAAATCTTTTGGAAACTCGAGATCTTGGTTGAAAGCTCCTATGAAATAACAAGCATACATTACTAACACACAACATAGAAGGTAAAACTCTTATAAGAGCTTTAAGCATTTTAAATTCTCGTTATAACTTCTCAAGCCAATGCTCATTGCCATCGCTTACTGCTAAGGTTAGGTTGAAGGTCACATCGCTACACAAACTAAGCTCAAGCCTAAACAAGCTGAAGGTCGAGGGTCACTTAGGAAGGGTTGTGGGGTACATAGGTATAAGAAAACATGTCGCGTCTTAGTAAATTAGAGGCCGAGTGCTACTAAAAACTTTCACAGGTTATGTCAATGGTACGTTAAGGGCTAGACAACAAGCCTTGACCAAAGCTATGAACAAAACACTTATTTAAATTTGGTATCGACAACCTTTAGTGGCTATCACAAGATATGTCGAAGGCTCGATAGTAGGCTGCGATGGTATTGTGTTCCAACACTTAAAACATTTTAGGCACGATAACTTCTCAGTGTCTGTAAGGGCAAATCGAGTACTCGACTTTAGTTGTGACGAATATTGTTCATAAAAAACTTACCCTTCTACATCTACACTAAGTCCATCTTTGATCACACTTCGAGGGCAAACTAGGCAGCGACGAGTTAAAACATGTGTAACAACTCTAAAACACAACTAACTTCTCCATAGCAGACCTTAGCATCAAAACACGCATAAAAACAATCTAAAACACATCAATAGCAACAAACCTGCTAATATAACAGGAATTTCATCTTCTAAATCCTAACTTAGATCAAACACAAAGCTTAAAGATTAGGTCTACTATTATATTACATGTTTTGTTATTCTTTAGCTTAGATAAATTAAGTTAGCTTTATTTGTAAACTTTCAACATACTCAACATAACTTCAGACCTTAACGAGCTTAGAAAACAAATTTTGACACTTTTTAGAAAAATAAGGCCTATATAGCTTTTGTTTAAACACATTTAACATACGTTATTTATTTTAAGCTTAACAAAACTCAAAAAAGTAGGTTGTTATTAGTTTTAAACATTTCTTAGTAAATCAAGTTTCGTTTTTTCTATTTTCTAAAACATGATATTTGCTAAAAACAATATTTCATTCATGAATAGTGAAATGCGCATATGTACTGGTGTATTTAAGAAGACAATTTCTGCAACTTTCGAAAACAAGTTAAAATATAGGTACTTTTTGTAACTTCTTGAAAGTGGGATAAAATGAAATTACCTATCGTTTTTGAAGATGACTTCATTTTCTTATTTCCAAAACATTGATTATAAAACTTATAAATACGATACTGAGGTTTCTCAAACTATGAACATGAAAGTTTAAGAAGAAAAGATTTTTTGTGCGAGTAAAAGAGAGTATTTTTAGGAAAGGAGATACTTCAAAAATATCGTGTTTACTTTCTAAAAACAACAATAACACTCAGTTGCTATAAATTTTCAAATCATGATTTTTTTACGTAAAAAAAAAGTATGGTTTAACTGAGAATTGTCATATCCGCATTTAGTGAAAGAAGCTTTATGTAATATGACAGTATGGTAATGCTTTAAAACTCATTGTGACGGTTTGCACTATAATTTTGATATTTTTAGAAATTGTTTAATTATAAAATATGAAAAATCACAACCCTTTTAATGTATGTAAAACAACACATTGTATGACTATAAAATGTTAATTAATATATTGCCAAAACATTTATTATTTTTCAAGAGATAGAATCAAATTTAAATTTAATTTTTTTAAATCTTTTAACCTATGCTATGGCCAATACTTATGGGTTACAGTGGCAACGTGATTTGGTGTTTCGACTAGTGTTAGGGAGTGATTATTGGTGGATGTAGGTTGATGTTTGTGTGGTGGTGGTGGTGTTGTTTGCGAGAGAGAGGGGGGTAAGTGAAAGAAAGGAAAAAAATTAATTAAAAATATGCTGATGTGGAAATTAAAAATTATTTTTAATGTATATTGCTTGCCACACCAGCATATCACTGGACCTTGGCCAGATTCTGGCAAAAAGTACCATAAATATAAGATTTAAACAATTTAATTATTTTTGTGGGTCGAATTTTTTTTAGATATAAAACTGTTATATTAAAAATATTTAGATATCGTCAATAAAATTAACTTGTTAAATTTATGAAAACTAATTAAGAGTACTTCGTTGCTGTTTTTGCAAATGTAAAATTTCTAATGCAAAAGCATAAAGTACAAATTGGAGCAAAAAAATCATGACACTTTTAATGTATGCAAAGCTACACATTGTATGACTAGAAAATATTAATTTATATATTGCCAAAACATTTATCATCGTTCAAGAGATAAAATAAGATTTAAATTTTATTTAAAAAAAAATCTTTAACCTGTGCTATGATAAAAACTTAAGGATTATAATGATAGAATGATTTGATTCGAGCTGTAGTAGTGGTGTTTCAACTACTGTTAGAGAGTGATTATTGGTGGATGTAGGTTGATGTTTATGGTGGTGATGGTGGGTTTTGGTTGTCATCAACATTTCTCTAGTGGAGTTAGCAAGCAAAGGTGACGAGGATTAGAGAAAAAGAAACCGTGGTGGTGTTGTGAGAGAGAGAGAGAGAGAGAGAGAGAGGGGAGGAGGGAAGGGGAGGAGGAGGTAAGTGAAGGAAAGGAGAAAAGATTAATTAAATTATGTTGATGTGGAAATTTAAAATTATTTTTTAATGTGTATTGTTTGTCACACCAGCATATCACTGGACCTTTAGCTGGATTTTGGCAAAAAGTATTGTAAATATAAGATTTAAAAAATTTAATTATTTTTATGGACTGAAAATTTTTTTAGATATAAAATTATTCTATCGAAAAAGTTTAGGTACCATCGATAAAATTAATCTATTAAATTTATGAAACTAATTAACAGTACTTAGTTGCCGTTTTTGCAAATGTAAAATTTCTAATACAAAAATATAAAGTGCAAATTGGTGCAAAAAAATCATGACACTTCAAAATAAACAAAATATGCTGCGTAAGGCAACTTGCAATGATTACTAGATATGTCGGTGAAGCATGTCCTAGAAATAGTAAATATCTTTTTGAAAAAAAAAGACAATTTAATTACTTTTTAGTCAAATTTAGCAAAATCAATAAAACGCTTTTATTTAGGAAATCCGAATTGGGAGTAATTTCCCTTTTAATTCAAAATGGCCTTGCAAGTTGTAAGTTAAACATAATAATTGATAATTAGAATAACCTTCTCGTTATAATTATCCAAAAGAATTTACCCTTTAATTATAATATCTCCAGACCCCAAATTTCCAGTCTCCAGAAGACGAATGACCTGGTTAAAATATATTCATACAAACCAATCTTTGACCTTTCTATACACTTTAGATTTTGATTGGCTGTGACTGTTCAATTTCTTTTAAATTTTTTAAAAAATATATATTTTTGGGTTTTTATAAATCTTTGTACCCGTAAACTACTCCATCTTTTTTTTTTTTTGAGTAGAAATTGGCAGAAAAAAATTTGAAAGGAAATAGTAAAAGTGAAATAAAAGGAAATGTTATTTTTATGTAAAAGGAAATGTTATTTTTATGTCTTGTTTGGATTTATAAAATTGAAATAAAAGGAAATGTGAAGAATTTTTGCTTTTATGTTGTTTGGTTGAGATTATAAAAGAAGAAAGAGAAAAAAAAATTGACTAAAATGCACCTTATTTTATTTGTTTTACTTTACTTTTTTTTGCTGTAATTTTTTCTTTATTTTAAAGGTTTTTTTTTTCATTTTAATCCACTTCTCCTATTTTCTTCCGTTCCGATCAACTTGTTTCATCATATTATGGTCATATTTTTATCGTTTTTATATGGATGTTTGTTTAAAAATAGATATTCATGAAAAATTAATAGTTTTACTTATAAACATATATGATGCAGATGCAGATATAATACAAATACAATAAAAATAAAAATCAAACAATCTAAACAGACTTTCATCCTTAGATAGAAACAAAATGAACTTAAAATCCCTCTACTTCATCTCATTTCCCCACCATTTAAAATTATCAACACACAAAATTCATCCCATTTTTCTCATCGTTCCGTGGTTTTGGTCAGTTTCCAGTTTTCATCAAACCAAAGACAACATTAGGATATGGTTTCATTGGCTGAATAACCTCATCAATTCTCTTAATATTAAATTAAATATTATAAATAATATATTAAGTATTTTCTCGAAAGATTAATTATAAAAAACATGACTTATGTTTTGGTCAATTTACAAACACATAATTCGTGATAATTTTTTTGATAATTAGGCATCCAAGTTTCTTGCAAAAGTGTTAATATAATTAAATTACTATTAGAAGGATATATTAAAGTTTTATTGGTCTAAAAAATGAATTTAATAAAAATATTATTAAATAAAACCAAATAAATAAAAATATTACAAAATACTTTTTTAAAAGAAGAGAAAAATAAAAAATACAAAATTAATTTTTAGAAGCAGTAAAATATTAACAGATGTTATCATTTAATTATTAATTAATATTAATATTTTATAAAGTTAAAATTATCTAATTATTGAAAAATAATCATGAATCATGTATTTATAAATTCAATAAAACACAACTCCTGTTCTTATCATTAACTTTTTTTTTCTAACCTATAAAAATATTACGGAATCAAATAAAGTTTTTCAGGATATGATAACGTTGACTGGATAACAACAAGTGAGATTGCATTAACAAAAAGAAAAAGAAACCAAGTAAAGTTTTTCTGACGCTGACAAGACAAGGGCAGACCCTCGTGTAAACAAGTAAAAGGCTGTCTAGTTTCATAATGAGTTTGACAAGTCTTAAGATGCAAAGGAGGAAATGAAATCCATGGAAATGCAAAAAAGAAAAAAAAAAAAAAAGAAGAAAGGAAATAATAAAAACATAGATAATATTTCTTTTATATAAAGATCGTAATTAAGAGAAAATCAATAGAAGTGCTTTTTATTTGTAATTTTTTTCTTTCGTTACTTCAACAAACTAGGAAGAGGAAAAATAATATAATAATTTGATTAAAATACCTATAAACCGAAAAATGGTTAAATTTATAACATCTTTATCGGTTGATTTTTATTTGTATTATATCTGTATTAAACCTGCATCCATAAAGGTTTAGTTTGTTTATAAGTAAAAGCTGTCAGTTTTTTATCGTATATATTTTTTAATAAACATTTATTTGAAAAATAATAAAAATATAATACTAAAATGATTAGAATATGATAAAATAAACAAACGTAACGTTATCAACAAAAAAAAAAGACCTAACTTTATAGGGAGCTTTTATGATCTAGTAACGGGACTGTCTGATCAACTATCTAACTAATAAAATAAAATAATAATTAAAATATTAACTATTTTAGTAATTCGATTATAATTGAGCTTGTTATGAGCTGTTTGATAGTGGCATGACTGATCCTATTAAAATTAACGATGAAACAATAGATTTTTCCAACTTTATATTGTTTTCATTTAATTTCACCGTTTTCTCTCTAAATTTAAAAATAAAAAAAGTTCTTAGGTGAAAATATTTCCACTATTACTATTCTTTCTATCTCATTTCCAACTTTCATTAAATTAGTCAAACTCCAACAAATCCTATCTAGCAACTTTTATTACGTTCTTAAAACTCAACTTTCCGTCACTTCAAACACAACTTAATATAAAAGTTGGCCGGTACTAAAATTATTTCTATAAATAGTAAGCAAATATAACAGTTAAATTATATTGTTTTATAATACTAATATTTATATATATAATGTATAAATTAAGGAAAAATTAACTCTTTAATAAAAATTTATAAAAAGATCGTCAAATAGATAATCACAATTCAAATTATATTGAACTCTTCTTTTTATGAAATGAATTATGTTTAAATCAAGCCCCATATCCTTAAAAAAAAATTTAATACATAAAAAAACTCGTGAAAAGTAGTCGAATTATTTTCGATCCGTGGTAAATTTTATAATATTTTTACTAAGATGTATAGATATTTTGCTTATTCCTACAAAATCTTACATCATTACTGACTTACAGACAGAAGTACAAACTGTTTTTCAAGTAAAAAAATCCAATTATTTCACGGACCGGACAGCAGCGAGAGTGAGCTATAAGCTAAGAGTCGGATAAAGTGCAATATAAGATAAAACGAAGTACCTGGTACGCCTTTAGTTGGACAAGCCCTTCAATGGATTCTGCAACTTCAACTGGGTTTTCTTCATTTTCTTTCACACCTTCACTGCCCACTAAACTTAAAAACCCCATTATCACATCCATCTTTCTTCCCCTTCGAACCAAGCGAGCCTTCATTCAAGTCTCAGCTTTTTCTTATAAAAAGTTTATAGACTTTGCTCTTGAAGAAACCAAACTCCGTACCCATTTAATGCCTTCTCCTTTACAGGTAAAGGAAATAATAAAAACACCCTTTTGAGGTTTCATTGTATTGTGCCTGTTGCACCGCGGTTCTCAATTTGGTTTAGTATGGGAAGTTTGCTTTACGGTTTGAGTTGTGGTGATGCTGGGTAGTTGGTTGTATTGAATCTGCTTACTGTTGTTAGTGTGTTTCTGTGTTGTGTTGGATAAGGTTTGTTTCAGCTATTTTTTCCCCTTTATATATGATGAAGCTAGGAACTTGATTTGAATAGGTAAAAGTCTGATGTAAATGTTGAAAGCTTGCTTTGATCTTGATGGTGATTGAAAGTTTCATGGTCTGAATAGTTGGAAACTACTCGAGCTCGACTCGATAATTGCATTTAGAAGCTTAAGATGAAGTTCAACTCAATTTGCTGTTGAATTAAATTTATATAAACATTGAATGGTTCTGGAGGTGGCTTCATCAATTTGCAATCTACATGTAAACAGGGTTCAGTAGAAACATGAATAAGACATTGTGCTAATCGCTAACAGAGGGGATTAATTCCAAATTCTTGTTGTGCACGGTTGATGCTACTTAAAATTAATGTGATTTTCCTCTGGTTGGTTCTCTCACTTGTTTCTATTAATGAAGATTTGCATTTTCTATGTAAATTTAGGAAAAGTTTGGTGCTTTGAGAGCACTGGATGGGAAAACTAACCTCGAAATGTTGTCTTACAAAGCTCCTAAAATAAGACTGCTTCGGAGTTTGAGCATTGAAGGAAGTGATGGCATGCAGGTATTATGTCTGTTGTCTTTTGTCTTTGATGTATATATCGGTTTGAACTGTTATGATTGCATCTGTGGATAGTATTTCCTCATCAAACTCTCAACTTTGGAGGTAAAATCCTGATATGATGTCATTTGTCTATTTTGTAAATAAGATGTAGTAGTTCCACTTGATATCGCAAAATTGTACACTAGGTCTAGGCTGTGTTGATACACCTCTCCTTTCCATGTCCTAAGGATACACCTCTCTTTTCAATGTCTAAACATTGGATATTAGTAATTAAAGTTGGTAAAACATTAGATATTATCAATTCTATTAGTGTACAAAATTGAAGAGAAAGGGAGTTTTATCCTGTTTTTTTTTTAAATAATTATAGGTTAATTCTCATGCTCGATTGGGACTTTAATTGAAGGCCCATAAAGTGTACCATGTAATTAGACGAGGTTAAAATGAGTGTGCAAGAGTATGAACTCACGATCCTCTACTTTGATACCATGATAAGTTTTAGATCCATAAATAGGCGATCTGAAAGCTTGAAGCCTGTTGGATTTATTGTGATTTTTATGTTTATTTGTGAAGACTGATGTTGCGTGCTGTTTTTCTTTTCATATAAGACTTCATTGCAACTCTTGTTATCACTGATTTTGCTCTGTAGAAGATGTTGTGTGCAGGTTTTGGATTTTGCCGTGTTTCCAGAACCAGAGTATGACTTGCCCATATTTTGTGCCAACTTCTTCACTGCCTCCAAGACCAATATAGCTGTATTGTGAGTCACATTCTGTATGCTTTCTTCTTTGATTTCTTCACAGTACTCTCCATGAGCTTTTAGAACTCCGAGTTTTACTTTTATTGGTGACTGCAGAGACCTTAATCCTCTATATGACATTACCAAACACAAAGATTACAAGGAAAAATATTATGACAGCCTCCTGCCTTTAGGTGCCAAATATGTTGAGGTGAGGAAAACATTTTTTGTTATCCTTTTACGTTAATTTTAGTCCATTATCATGTTCCTTTTTCTTGTAGTACTGATTTTCATTATTAATATGTGCAACTTATGCAGCTTTTGCCATGGGGAGGCAAACTGACAAGTGAGTCCATAGGGTTTTTCTCACCCATTGTCATATGGACCAGGTTTACTTCCAGTCAAGAGATGCATCAGATTTTGTATTCTGCATTCATGGATTATTTCCGGGTACCGAAATATCTTCAAGTATAAGTCAATTTGAATTAGATGAGTCGTGAATATTGGTTCATCATCTTTTTTTCTGCGTCCAGGCTTGGGTTAGCTTGATGGACCAAGGAGAAAAGGATGATAATGCAACCTGCATTGCTGCAAATAGCGAAGCACAGCATAGATATCTCATATGGCGAGAGGAAAAGGTTGTTCAATTGGGCTCTTATCCTTTCGCTCCCTTGGTTTTTCTATTTAAAACTTTTACGTTTACGGTTTTTCTCATGCGGAATCCATCATTCATGAGCACGGAAGCTCAATACATGTATATGCTAATCGCTGGGTGGTTGCCTTCGTGTTATTAATGTTATTGGCAAGAAATTGGTTTTACTGTCCATGTTTCTATTGTGCATATGGTCTTGATAGATTATGTATTCTTTTCTGTCTTTTGGGAACTTACATAATCTGATGTAACTTCTGACATCTAGGATCCTGGCCATCAAGTTTTGAAGAGGCTATTAGGGGAGGCAGATGCCAAGGTATAACCGATTTGATTCTACAGTATATGTATGTTCATCCAAATCAATTGCTGCAACTCATCATGGGTTGTGTTGTGTACAGAATCTGGTCCGATCCTTCCTTTTCGAGGGGATCAATTCACTAGGAAGCAAAACATTTCTTGACTACTTCCCAGAGTATCAATGCGAAGATGGTAGTATCAATGAAAAGAGAAGCATTCTTGGGAAATCCTATGCAACCCGACCTTGGAATACCCTAGGAGAATTTATTGGCAACAGTAATCTCAGATGACCAAAGGGAGAGACAGAGAAACTGATAGCTAGATCCGGCTGCACCTATTTCTAGATGCAACCACTCTCCACTTTTCAACACATAGTATTTTTGAGCCAACGCATCGTGTTGAAAAATCAATGGAAGTTGCATCTATTTCTAAATGCAAGCAGACCTACTTGTCTTTTCTTCCCCATCCTGGCATCACCGAGCCTTTACTCACTGCCTGTCCTCCCATATAGTTATAGTTTTGGCTCAGGACGTGCATTTATTGAGATGGCATTGGCTCAGCACGTTCATAGCATGTCTGTAAAATTTTGTGGAATTTGTAGTTGTATCTTATTGCGCTCTGGATGGACTATAAAGTCTTGGGAATGTGTGTGTAATCCTATGAACGTGATGGGTGCTCCCATTTCCTATTTTCATCAACAGACATGCATGCCAAAACGTGAAAACGATCAAATTATAATTCAATGACTGCAGGTGTCGTTTCAGCTTTCATTTCTGATGGTTGTGGCTTTGAGCTGTGTTTGAGTGAGCTCCAACATGTTGAAATCAAATGAAGGTCTATTTGGATGGTATGATTTTCATTTGTATTTTTATTGTATTTATATCGAAACGATATATATAAATATATCTAACTTGTATATATATATTATCTATATTTAATCTATTTGATCTTTTCATAAGTATTGTTAATAATTATTTTTTTTTTATCTATATCTATTTGTTGATAAACAATTTGTTTGAAAAAAACGTCTTTATTTGTCCGAAAAAGCTAGACAAACAAACTCGAAAGCACATAACTAAAACTTTTATCTCCTTTCTACTCTTTTCTTTCCGTAGCTTTCCTTCCTTTTATCATTCTACTTTAAGATGCCAAACGTAGTGCCAGGTCTGCGGAAGAGGTGAAAATGTGAAATGGTTAATGATACCATACAGCTTAACCTTTTAACGTCATACAATACGATGGGGTATAACATTTTTATATAGAAATAAGAGCTCACTATGAAGTTTTGGGAAGTTGGCATCACAATGGGATTCGACTCATGAGGTTTTACTTGTTTCCAAAATTTACTTGAATTTACTTGGTTATGTCCTAGGTCAATCTAGATAGGATTAGTTTTGATTACATAAGCCCGGTATGATAAATACTACTAAAAATAAATAAATAATAGATTGGTTTTTAGCAGTAGTTTAAACAGATAATTTTTTTATCCAGAAGGAATTATGAACCAGTTACACCGTTTCAATAATTGATTTTTTTCTTTCTATAATAGGACAATCGAAGCTTGCTAGATTAAGGTTGTTTCAACAATGAGAAATGTTTAAGGCCCGTAAAGAATATTTTATTTTTTGAGCTTGTAATTTTGGATTTCCATAATTTTTTTATTGTTTTGGTTTGGGGTGTTTGGACTTTGTGAGAGGGAGTGTTGGTGATGTATTAATTTTCTTGTTTTGTACTTGTCTCTCATATTATAATATAATTTGTCCTTTTAAAAAATGAGTTCAAGGATTATTTTTAACTCAATGACATTTTTTTCATTACTATATTATTTTTCTGGTGATAAATCTATAGTTTTTCCAAGTAGAAGTAGCCATATAATTAAGCTTTATAAATACAAAAAATGATACGTTAATTATCTCATAGCTTAGTGACATTTATCCTTATTTCTTAAGTGAAAAGTTTGAATATCTCTCTATTGTAATAACCAAAGTTTTAAAATTAATTCTAAATGTTAGTTATTAGTCAAATTGAACCACATATATCCATAATCACAACAAGGAATGTAGTTAGGATTTTTACTATAAGACCCCCCAAACTCAACTTTATCAGCCCGTTCTAACAATTATTCCTTGTAATAAATACAGGGATGATATAGATATTTTATATTTTATTCTAATAATTACTTGTTTTACACCAAGTAAACATTTTAATAGCTATTACAACTTTATTATATTTCCTTTAAATTGAAATTCCATTCCCCTCTTATTCTATCCAGCGAAGTGAACGTGCTATAAACCTTATACGAAACCCGCCTTAACTGTATTGGATTGACTACTTAATTTAACCTAATTAAGAGTAACATAAACATATAATTAAAACAAAAAATTAGTTTAACTAAAAATAGAAAATGAAACTCAAGTCAATTTTTTAATACAAAGATGAATAATTATAACTCACAACTCCATAGGTCATAATTTTTTTTTCAACTAAACTTTAAACCCTATAAGATCAATCTTTATGTTACATTTAGTATACGGAAATCGTCTGAAATGAAATAGATTGGAATCGAAGGAATTGAATGGAATCAACAAAAGAATGATAAATCTATTCATTTGTTTGGATACAGATATAGAATGGAATGGATATGAATTAGTTTAAATCGGAATTTATAAAAAAAATCCTTTAAAACACACAAGATAATAAATTTATACATGATAAAAAGATAATTTGAATAAAAATACCTAATAGAACCAGAAATAGAATTACCGTTCCACTTCTTAAAGCAAGAATCGTTAATTTCACCTTCTCCTAACTCTTTTAAACATAAAAAAAAAAGGAGTAAAAACCAAATTATAATTTCATCCATTCCTGCAGAACAAAGAAGGCTAATGCTTTATTTTTCTAGCATACAATTCCAACTTTGTTTTGTCAATCGATTTCAGGACGATTTAATGTCTATTATTTTATTGTTATTATTATCAAAAATGAATCTTTTGCAAAATATTTGCATTTCCGTTTCCCTTTCCACTCCTTCTCCAACCCAAACACTGCCAACGTGATATTGATTAATTGGTACAAAGATAAGCATTAGACTGCAGCATCGGTGAATTAGAAGTAGAATTTTCAAAACCCAACAAACCAACAATACCCAGAAGAAGATTAAGAGGACCATGGAATCTTCTTCTTCTTCTTCAGCAGCCTCAAGATTCTCAAATCTCTCTAAACACTTGCAACCCATTAACAAGGTGAATAAAAAGTTTTCATCTTTATGCTTTAATTATAACATGTATACATACAATACCTTCAATCATCAAGGAGGATAGCTAATTCTTATGTTTATTTCTTATTTGCTTTAATGTAGAGTGAGTACTTTAGTGTAGATGGTGGCTTTGTTAAGGTTTCCTCAGATGTATCCAAAGCTTTGTTAAGTGGGCAAGCAGTTGTTGCTCTTGAATCCACTGTTATTTCTCATGGTAAATGTGCTTTTACTTGTTAGTTCGTATCCTTTCGTGTCGTGCTGTGTCGTGCCCTATCCTGTCATGTCATATCATATCATGTGATTTCTAGGTGATCAAAGTTTTATCGTTTCCTACTGGTTTTGCTGTCCGTTTTCCTGCCAATCACATGTTATTTACACTAATGCTTGATTTGATGGTGTGGGAGGAGACTTGTACCGCTATACTAAGGAATGGAATATAGTTGTAATAGTTCATCTATAAATTTTTATTTAAACGTGAGTATTTTGAGGAAAAATCAATTGCAGCATTGTCTACCAGTGATATCGTAATAGTTCTTTATAAGAATTAATAATTAAGGTTCAGTGGAATAGTTATTGTAGCAAAGTGAATAAACAGACATTGTCTATTGGTGGGAACGTTTAGTCCATCATTTGTGAATTAAAAAAAAAAAAAAAAATTAATGTAATAGAGCATTCAATGATTAATGGGAGGAGATACCACTGTTTGCTTTCTGTTTTCTTAATTTTTTTCCTATTCATAAGTGGTAATCCGGGTTTGTTGGTAAACTGTCAAGATAGCATCGGGGGATGGGGAAATTTTTTGTTTTAGATGAGGGTGAAGTTTTCTGTAATTTTCTTATGCTCACTGATCATATGCTGCTTTTTACTTTTATTCATATGTGGGGTATATGGCTGATAGCGGTAAGGTCAGTGATTTCTTTTTGATAGGGAATTTTGTTGTTTGGAAAGGAGCTTGGGTTATTTTACTATCTTTCAAGTTCAAGTTTTGAAATGATTGAGAATTTGCATTTTTGTACTTCGATCCAAGTATATTGCAAGCAGGCATAATCTTGTCCATCTGTCCTCCACGATGCCCAAGTTCACTGCCTTGTTGTGTTGTTTCCTTGTGTTCTCTATCTCGATGCTCATTGTGCTATCTGTTTTGCAAAACCTGAGTTTACCAGCTACAGCGCTAAATTACTGATAAGTACTCTGTCTTCTGTGACATTAGGGATGCCATATCCTCAAAATTTGGAAACTGCTAAGCAGCTGGAGGCAATTGTGAGGGAAAATGGAGCAGTTCCTGCCACTATTGCTATCTTGGATGGTCTTCCTTGCATAGGTTCTTGGATGAAACTTTTGCTGGACTTGTTTATGCATGCTTCTTAGAGTAGATCCAGTTATTTGCCATTCCTAAGATTCGACATTGTTTTCCTCCTCTCTGTTAGCAATAATATACAGTAATATTCTCCATGATTCCGCACAAGCTGCTCCATTGTCAAATAGTTTTTATCAACTATGGCTATTCTTCGTAGTGCTCATGGTCTTGATAGCTAGGCATTACAAGTCTACTATTATCTGTGGCTGGGTTGGGCAAGTTGGGGCGTTAGTTGTAGATGCAGGCCAACTGTCCCATATTGATTGGTTTCAATGAAAAAGTTCTTCCATGTTGTCTCATCTGCTTTTGTAAATATCTGTTCACATGAATATCCTTCCTCAGCTACCAGTATGATAGGCAAAGCATTTGGGTTTTGCCATATCTGTTCTTTATTAGTATTGTAGGATTGAAAGCTAATGATACCACCGAGGAAATTGAGGGAGGGAGGGAAGGGGTAGAGAGAGAGAAAGAGGAATGCTGCTAGACTTATTTTCCCAACCTGACTGACATCTATCCTTTCCTTTATTTTCTGTCATTAGGTCTGAGCACAGATGAGCTCGAGAAACTTGCAAAGCTTGGAAAAAGAGTTCAAAAGACTGCTAGGAGGGATATAGCACATGTGGTCAGTAATTCCTACTGCTGATGGCGCTCCCTTTTATTTATTTATTTTCACTTTTTGACTCCATCTTGAAGGGTAATATTGTTATGTTACTCCCTGCTGGAGAATGTTTTCCCTGTAGAATAAATCTTGGATGCTATCAGTAAAATGAAAAATGGAGGAATGGTTGTCTTACCTTCTTCGCAAAACATGTTATAAGTCTAAATATTTTCATCAGCAATAAGCCGAGAGATAGCATCGGTATACCTTGAAATGGAATGAGCACTTATATCTCTGTAGATTTCAGTCTTCTCTATTCATTGTGCATAATTTGAGTTGAAGAAAATTAGTTAGACTTCAATCTATTTCTGGTCGCCCCCCACCACCAAAACCCAACCCCAGCGCAGCAAAAAAAAAAAAAAAAAAAAAAAAAAAAAAAAAAAAAAGAAAATGGAAAGAAAGAAGGAAGAAGAAGAAGAAGAAGTTGTTAAGCTTAGACACTCTTGCTGCGATTTCAGTTTCATTCCAGTTAAAGTATATCCATCATATCTTGTTGATAAGATTATACTGATGAATAATTGGCTAAATATTGTTGAATGCTTTCTTCCTTCAAGGTTTCTTCTTCTTTTCTTCCTATTCTCTCTAATTTGCCACTTTTAGTGACCCAAAGGATGAATACTTTCTCCATTTCAGTACGGTGAATATAAAAGGTAGTTCTGTGGGGTAATTGTGTCTGTTTACAATCGCCTAATCAGATACATTGCTAAGTGCTTCAGAAAGTTGCAAAATGCACATATAGCCAGGAATTGACCTTTTATGATGTTCATTCTCAACATCCAGCCAAGTTGTACGGGCTGGAATACGATGAGGAGAAACTATTTCAGATTAATTGTTCTTTTGTGCTGGCAAGACATATTTGTCCAATGACAGTGGCTAGGTTGCCCCCACTTGATGTCATCTTAATTCAGAAATCACTCTCAAAAAATTCTTGAGAGATGTCCTCAATAAGGTTGATAATGATAATGATAAATATGTGTTCTGATAATGATGAATATTTGCAGTTGATGATTGAGATGACTTCTTAAAAGTTTTCCTGCCCATCCATGTTTCATTGCAATTACACACTGAATTATGCTTTGTTTAGGTAGCCAAGAGAGTAAATGGTGCAACCACTGTTTCTGCAACCATGTTTTTTGCTTCAAAGGTATTGTACCACGTCTAAATATTTCATTGCTCTCCACATTGCTGGGATACATGAGTTTGTATGGATTATTAAGATGGCATGGCGTGAACTAAAGGAACCGTGTTTTAGTTTCTTCATTTGCTTACTCTTCAAACTTCTCCAGGTTGGCATTTCTGTGTTTGCTTCTGGAGGGATAGGAGGGGTACATCGAGGTGGCGAGCACAGTAAGTTGACCTGATCTGATGTTAGAAATAACAAGAACCTCGGTCTTCATGGGTTCCTACGGCCTGAGATCCTTTTGGTGGATTGCCGATAGTGTAGCTTCTTTTTGTTTTATTATTGAAAATGGAGCGTTGTTGATCTGCACCTTAGATAGTGTCCACTAATTATTTAAGACATATACAAACAAGATGGGGTTATATCAATATACAGAACCTTGAGATGGCTACACGAGTAGCGTAGAATAAATAGAAGTTTGTAGAGACTCAGGTTGCAAAAGGTCCTTCTTTATGAATGATAACCTTTTGGGTTATTTAAAATCATTGAACGATATCATTCGATGCTTTGATTGTGCATCTGAAAGTGTGGTTTTATCCTTTGATAAGAAGGCATGGAATGACCTCCTACTTAAGAAGGAACTAGTAATTAAAATTGCCTACTTACTTGACCTCTTATATTTTAGAGACTATAGAAGGGGATAAACTTTCTGTTAGAAATCTTGATTTTATATTCAGAAGAAGAAGTCCCATACTCTTAGCACTTAAAATTGCATATTGCTTAGTCAGTACTCTCTTTGCATTATGCACCAGTCTCATTTTGTCAATGCACGACATCAGCAATTTTGAGACTGTGCTGCGAATACTGAATACTTGGCTTTCTCTTTGTTTTTTGCAGCTTTGGACATATCCTCCGACCTTACAGAGCTAGGAAGGACCCCCGTAGCAGTAGTCGCTGCAGGTGTAAAGTCGATACTTGATATTCCCAGGACCCTTGAATATTTGGTACTACAGCGCTCACAACCAAACGTTTTAATAGTGAATGAAATTTCATTTTGATCAGCTATTTCTGTGTTCAATCTTTGCTGCAGGAAACTCAGGGAGTTTGTGTTGCTGCATATGCCACAAATGAATTCCCGGCATTCTTCACTGAAAAAAGTGGCTGTAAGGTGCGAAAGGTCAACTGTGTCTTTAATACATCGAGTACTGACTTCTCAATTTTTGCTCTGTGTCCCTCCTTTTCATGCCTTAACTATTTGTGATCACTTTACATTAGAGATACTGACTGTGTAAATGAATTTGTCTCGTTGTTATTATTATTATTATTATTTTTTCCTTTAAATTAACAACTTTGGACGGCAGTTTGCTAATTCAGATGACAAAGGCTAACTGTTACAATTGAACTTGTCTACAATCTTTATACTAATATTCAGTTGATAAAGTATGCGAATTTAGTTTCTTCATGTGTGCTTTATTTAGGTGCCTTGCCGTGTTGATACACCTGAAGAGTGTGCTCGGCTCATAGGCAAGTGATGCTGCTTGCAATGTCTTAATTAAATTACTGCTTGCATCTTCTTACAACTCTTGTCGGTGACAGATGCCAACCTGAAGCTCCAGCTTGGAAATGGTATTCTGATTGCGGTGCCAATTCCAAAAGAACATGCAGCTTCTGGGAGATTGATTGAGGATGCAATCCAGACGGCACTTACAGAAGCTAGGTAAAGTTCTTTTTCTTTTCCCCAAAATCTTCATCACTGGTATTTAAGAACGACGAGTGTGGCTACTACATACTTCTGATGTCAGATACTCCATTCCTTTTCTCACTAGGGATAAAAATATAACTGGAAGTGCAGAGACTCCATTCCTTCTTTCAAGAGTGAGTGAACTCACCGGAGGAGCCTCACTTGCTTCGAGTATCCTTTACATTTTATAAATATGTTAGTTATAGTTGGGTACAAAAGAATGGTTGCACGCCAAAAGTTATCAATCTCTTTTTTTGTCTTGCATTTCACATAATTCAGAAGACATGGCAAAAATTTTCAGTAGGCTCAATAACATACTTTCATATATTGCAAGTTGACCTTGCTGATACACTCTTTTTTCTGATGTTCCAAACACTGATTAGCTAAGCTAATTTCAGCACAGATGACTTTGCTGAGCCAAAAAGAGTTTTTGTCCATCTCTGCAACTATTGCCAGTCACTTCTTTTTAAGCAGGATGCTAATTTTCTCAACAAAGAATAGATATTGCACTATTGAAGAATAATGCTAAAATTGGTGCCAAGATCGCAGCATCCCTTGCTCAACTCAGAGAGCAAAGTAAAAGTTGTAAGTTATGTTCTGCTGGTTTATTTTTCTCTCCTTTTTATTATTGTTATTTCGTAGCATGGTGTATGAAGATAGTCAGAGAGTTCATGATTTAAGGCTGTCTTTGTTCTGTGGAAATTGTTTTCCACACTTTTATCAATATTTGCTATAATTAAGTATTGAAATGTTATCATAGAAATGTTAAGATGTTGTGATATTAGTGTGCCTTTAATGTTGGGTGGTGATAGATGGTGGTGCAATGGTTAGCCACTAGTCATGGTCATTAACAACATACTAACGTAAATGAGGAAAGTATTTACTTCTTAAAAACGAAAATTCTTTCCTCATTCTCAATTGACATTTTTCATGATGAAAGCTGTACCTCTGCCTATGCCATAATCATTTGCTATTAGAAGCTACTAGTGATTGCAACCTTTAAATGCTGCAATGGTAATATTATTAAATTTTAAAATTTTGATATGACAAATGTTGAAAAGAGTTTAAAAGATATTATTTGCTAAACAAATACACCCCAAGTCTATATAGGTATTTGAGATCATTATTGAATACATAATGTAACTAAAAGGGTATTTGTTTTTTGCAAAATGTCTTGTAAACCATTTTCGGTATTTGCTATAATAAAACTTTGAAATTATTAGATATCATCATAGTAATCTCAAGAAGTTGCTGTTACAATTGAGAGTGCTGATTGCTCCTACCAGCAAGTAATGGTTGGAGGTACAGATATTAACTATTGCATAAAGCATTTATAAAAAATGTGGGATATAGTTTCATTTTTAAAAAAAGGAAATTATCTTTGTTGTTATTCATCGGTTGTGTTCACGGAAAGCTAGCTTTGATCATTATCTGTCGCGACCACTTATCTGATCGATAGAAGCTGCTAATATTTGCAGCGTCTTGAGATTGCTTATACAACAATTGACTATTACAGTGTCGTGTTATTAAAAATGTCAGAAAAAATTGTGAAAATGCTTTTTGTTTGGATCTCAAAGCATAATTATCAAAGATAAAATTGGGAATAAAAAAGCCAAGGTTTCTTCTTGAGTAGTTTACTTATTAGAAAACTATGCCATACTGGATTTGTGGATTGATCTCTTAGTTAGGACTTAGGATAAGATAACATAGTTCTTCATGACAATTGTTGTTTATATGGAACCCGGACGAAGTTGATATCAAAGGGGTTGCAAATTAGTGTCATAAGGTAACACCATGCTAGGTCCGCAAGACACATGTCTTGATCCACCCACTTCGTACACGTGTGCGCGTAACAAAATGGTGTTCATGTCTTCAAAAATTAAGTTCCAGCTCTGATCCCTTTATGCACATGAACACATGGCATTTTGTTTCTCCTTGTTTGCGAGAGAAATATTATGCAAGATCTATGATCTTCTGAGCATGCTTGATTAATTTACATGATTTGTTGATCTTCCTGGATTCTTCCGGGCATGTAACAACATCATTGTTATTTCTCTTGAATCTGGCAGGCGATTTATAGGTGGCCACTGACCACATTTCTCAGAATGAGTCTCTTGCATCAATCATCAAGTTGAATATTGTTACAACTAGTCCTTTCAACAAAGTCTACTTGAGAAGAAAGAAGAATTAATAATTAGAATATGTAGTGTAGTGTGTGATAGGTTGTTATGTATGTGCTGTTCTGCTTTGTGTCCTTATGTATGTGCTGTACGTGTGTTGTAAGTTTTGTGTTGTGGATAGGACAGGTGTAAGAATTATAAGAAAGCAGTTATTTTCATGTAAGGCAGTTTTGTGTAACTGTCAAGGGTGTGTATTTATGTGTGTTCAAGAAATGGAAAAGGACAGTCAGTTTTTGTCAAAAATTTATCCCGGTTATTCAATTAACCAAGAGATTGTTGGGTTTTCTCTCATTCGAGCCCGAATTTAAAAATTGCAAACATAGGTAGAGTGGTAGAAATATCCGATCCTATAACAAATATCATCATCGAGTTTCCTGGCAACACATATATAGTGTGAATCTCACCCCTGCCAAGCTGGAAGGGCTTCACTGCACTAGTGAAATACAATCCATTCAAGCCTTTTCATTCTTTATGTCCTCGCATTGAACTTTATTTTTATTTTTTGTTCTATTAACGAGTGCCTTTGATGTACTTACTGGTAGTTCAGAAAACATAACTTTTTTCTTCCTTTTCTTCTTAAAATTGATTATATCCGTCACAATTTAAATCCTAGTTGTAGCCAATTAGGGATGCAACCGGGCGGGGTCATTATAGGGTACTCGACTCGTCCGAACAGTTAAAAACCCTATAGGGTCACGGGACGGATTTGAAAAATTACTTGCTGACCATGTAGGGTTTCGGGATGGGTTCGGGTAATTAAAAAAATCCGATGGGCAATCCGAACCCGTCATAATATAAATAATTTAAAAAATTAAATCTAAAATTTTTAAATCACAATTATGTAATATATTTTTATTATTTCTTGACTTTTAACATCTTGATCTGCACCTCCATTTTATTTAAGATATAAAAGCTCTTACGAAGCTTCTCATTGAGCTAACACAGTAAATACATTACATACTGATCTTGTTGCTTCTTCGCTTTCCCTCTCACTATCGGTATTTTTGAAAACATGTTTTTTTATTCTTGAGTCTTCACAAGGCACGGTTCCTATATATGTATTATGTATATTTATGTAAGTGAAGTAATATCTTTTCATCTACATTTGAAAATCTTCTTATGATAGTTTTAAACCATTATATTTCTTAATAAAGTTGTGGCATATCTTGTAAAATTCATTTAAGTATAGTTGTAACTAACTATTATGCTCCTATAGGATAAAATTATCGTTAAATTTTGTAATTTAACTAAGTGTTGAGAAGAGAAAAAAAAATTAAGCGGGTCGCAGGGCGGGACGGGTCGAGGTCAAAACCCTATAGGGGCGGGTTTGGGTATTGAATAGAAAACCCTGTAGGGTCGCGGAGCGGGTTTGGAAAATCCTATTGAGAAGCTGGACGGGTTCGGGTCTCATATGACCCGTCCCAAACCCGCTCCGGTTGCATTCCTAGCCACCATAGCTCATTCACGTGGGTTCATTGCACGTTGCCAAGACTTAGATCATGGGTTCGTGCAATGAACCTAGCTGTGTGAACCTGCAGTAGGGGATGAATAAAGTTTGGGGTTATAGATTAGGGACATGATTTGATAAGCATGTCTTTTAGCCGTTTTATTTGTCTTTGTAGGATATTCCTCGTATCAAATTTTAAATAAACCCAACAAAAGCAGTCTATTTCATGAAATATCTTGCTCAATTTGTATTTTTTTTTTTTTTTTTTTTTTTTGTTAATGTTATTTCACATATCAATCTGAATAATTAGCTCTGATTTCTATTATATAGAGTTCTGGGATATTGCGATCTTCTCTTTGCTTCTTTTAGAAGAACTTCTGAACTCATCGATAACTTTGGTTTTGTGGGCCTTTAGTCACCTTACCAAAGTTCTTGATTGACACTTTAATTAAATGGGCGAAGCCACGAGTCTTTTACACAAAATATTTTGGGTACTTCGGTTAATCCGACTTTTCGTTTTAGACTAATTTTCTCCAGGGATCAGGATTCGTTTGTGTTTGTTTTTAACCCTTTTATTTCTTTTGCCCAATAAAAGAAAGGAGAGGAGATTAAATGTTGTGAATGGTATTAGAATTTTGATAAAATATATCGTTAGATATCTAAATTTTAAAATTTATTAATTTAGTATTGAATTTTAAAATCGATCAATTTTATATCTAAAAGAACTTTTCATACATGTTATCTCTCTTGTAGGTTAAAAAAGTCATTTGTGATAATGGTATTATTGATGTGTATGGAATGTTTTTTTTTATATTAAATTGATAAATTTTAAAATTTAAATAATTAGTTATGTATTTTAGTGAAGTTCATATATTATTTGTGGCATTTCCTTATGCTATAACATCATTCACGTTTTTGACATGGTGAGGTGTCTTGTACCTTACTGCATGGAACTCATCACTGTAGAGTTTATCAATAACATTTGTGTGGTTACAAAACCTATATAGGGTTATGAATTTATTTGAAATCTTATTAAAAGGTATAATGTTATATATGTAGGTGTATTGTACCATCTAAAAAGATAGAAACCGATTGATTATTTTTAAAAGTTCTTACGAAATGTAAGTGTAATTTAATCCTTCTATTTGATAATCCTAGGTTTTTTTTTTTTTGGGGGGGGGGTGGGGGTGGTTTCAAATACTATGACCACTTGATGGTACCGCAGACTCCCTTGTCCATCTCCCAAGAGAATCAAAAGTTTACAAATAGAGTGATCAAACATGCATCCATGTGCAACTAGACAAGAGGTACACTCTCATTTAGGGTCTATTAGGGATCCGACAGATGACAGACATATTTTTAAAATTTTTTTGTGTAAATTATCTATCAAGAAATACATATAAATGAAAAACATGTTGCAGTTCTAATGAAAACATTAAATAAATCAAATGCAAATAAAATATAGCTATAAATTAGATATATTTACACATAAAATTTAGATACAATCCAAACGAACCTTTCTAAACACTGGATAAAAGTTGATTCTTTTATTGAGTAAATTGGGGGATGCTGCACCATTTTTTATTAAATAAAATAATTTTCTTTTGCCAGCAAAATAAATTACCTAACTTTTTTATTTTATAAAGAAAAACCTTTTTAAATAATTTTCATGTGCCTATATTCCAATATTAAAATTCTAAACATGAAACATCCTTTCTATACACCTTAATCTCATTTTGCCGTCTTTTCTAAACCTCTTCCAATAAAATTTCAACTTCTTATCAAAGTAGTTTTATAAAATAACTCTATAGTGTAACTTATTTATCAAAAAATTATTATATTGTGAACTACCAAATGCACTATGTTTTTAGCTCTCATATTACAATGATAATGTTGTTATTCGATGATTTGTCCATTATCCTTTCATAAATACCTAATCTTAAAAATGTCATCCATTTCTTAATATAATTACACAAGCAGACGAAGCACCTGCTATACGTATGCAAATAAAACAATCTAATATTTATAAATTAAAAAATATATATTATTTTAACAGGTTGAAAGATGACAAGCTTAATTAGTCCTAGAAATTAGGAAATTAATTAAAAATCATAATTACAATTGTATTTTCTATGGGCAATTGCGATGTATAAATATGATATCAGAGGTTTAGATCGGTATATAAAGATGCTAAAAAAAGAAAATATTATGTCTATTTAATCCCTATTTAATTCTATTTAAACCTTATTTTATTTTATGATTTCAACGATACCAAAAATATTTTACGTGGAAAAGACTACATCTATTTAACCCCTATTTAATTCTATTTAAACCCTGTTTAATTTCAAGATTTCAAGGATACCAAAAATATTTTACGCCTATATGCTAAAAAAAGAAAAGACTATATATATTCAATCATTATTTAATTATAGTCAAATCCTATTCAATTTTCATGATTTCAAGGATATAAAAAATATTTTATGTCCATATGCTAAAAATATTATATTAAAAAACATTTACACTAAAAAAATTTACAACAAAGACACAAAAGGGTGTGATTTTACTTTAATAATATAGATACATAATAAATATTTTTACTTTTATTCTAATAATTTTTTATCAATAAAAATATAATAAATATATAACCGATATTATAAATCTAAAAAATTCCATTAATTTACAATCCAATCATTTTCTTACTCCATACGCATGCGGATTACGGCGTATGAGTCCTAAAAGACTTTTACTGTGTTTGATAAATTTTTAATGGTGGAAAGCTGGAGAAATCGAATGAAAGGGAAAAAGGAATGGGAAGAATTTTTTATATGTTTATTTGGATATTAAAAATAAATAAAATAATGAAATAACTAAAATGTTCGATAATGTTTTTGTTTTATTTTCTTTTTGAAGATATTCTATCCTTTCTTTTTTCGGTAAGAATTTTTTTTAAAAGCTTTCACAATTCCTCGGTCACCAAACAGGGTGTTTGAACAAGACATGTGGCAAGCAGCAAGGACATTTGGGCATGGGACATGGGCTTTGCTTCATAAGGGACTCCGCCGGGGTCCACATTCGCCCCCTCAAGGAAAATTACAATTTGAAAAGGTCCGAGGAACGAGGATGCTGTTGCTTTACTGTTGCCGGTGTGATCAAGGGTCTATTTCTTCAGTGGCCCTGCATTATTTCAACCTCATATCTTTATTATTTTTTAAATAAATTATTAATAAAAATAAATACTAATGAAAACTAAATATTTTTATTTATAAATCAATTATATAGCTTATATACTAATATAATATAAATACCAATAAAAAATAAATCATCCAATCGAACTCATGTGTGAATTGTTTTTTTATAGATTATATATTTATTTTATTTATATCTGACTTGTATGACTGTTTCTTATTTATTTATAACAAAAAATATTTATTTTTTAAAAAACATTCTAAACCCGAAATAATGGATTCAGACGTTAATAAGCCAAACGTAGCTTACTCAAGTGGAATTACGTCATGTTTAAGTTGGGATATACCGAATATAATATATATATATATATATATACCTGTATGGTTAAGCAGCTGGCCACCTAATCACTATACCTGACCGACCAAATAATTTTCAACTATTTATATTAGCCGTCACCTATCGTTATCCCCACGTTTCCTTTTTTCAGCCAGACAAAGCAAAGACTGAAGTCAAAGCTTCATTTAAACACCGGCACAAGCGCGGATATAAATAAATCAAGGCGATTTATAAATTATTTAAACTCAGCTTAATATTTATTCGAATTTGATTTAAAAGTAATTGAATCGAGTTTGGATTTCATATGCTTAGCAAGATTAAGTTGCAAGCTTAATTAAATTTTATCAAACTCGATCAAGTCTAATACAAATATTATTTGAATATGAATCAAGTTTGGATATTAATATTATTTAAATTATGATTACATTTATATATTTTAATAAGTCGAGTTTAAACAAGTTTTATTGAGTCAAGCTTGGAATTATATAGAGCTACCTGAGTCAAACTTAAGCTTAAAATCTTAAACTTGTTTGAACTTAGCAGTACATCGTCTCGACTCAACTTTACAAAATAATATACTTAAATATATATGTAATTGAAAAATAATAAGAGGTAAGAAGTAGAAAAGAGAGAGACGATGAAAAAGAAGTAAAAGCCTCATGGTAAATAACATTATTTGACAGAATTAGCTATTGTCTTGTTTTCATTTAAACTGCATTTATATCTTATTTGTATTCGATCTATTTGATATTTTTATAAATAAAAATATTCGTGTTTTATTTATATATGTTTATTGATAACCATTAGTTTAAAAACGATAAAAATAAAACGTCAGAACAATAAGAAAAAGACGAAACAAACACAAAATAATCCACACATCAACTACCACTAGGCATTTTTTTCTAAATAACAAAGATATATGCTTTTTTATTTTTATTTTTATTCTCTAATTATTCGTTTAGATAGTTCGTATAGAAAAATTATGGATTTTTTTTTTCACCTCTACTCTTATACTGATTCCAAAACTATTTCTCCCTAGTAGAGATTTTCCAAACCAAATATAAGACTATGATGTTCCACTCAACCCAAAATGATGCGATGGCAACTATTCATTAATGGCAAGGCTCAAATTGAGACAATTAATGCAGTGCAATTTATTATGGACATTACAATCTTGTGTATTTATCATTGAATGCATAAAAGCCTCATAACCGGTATTAATAATAATATTCTTCAATCAAAATTGACTTGGGTTCCATTTTTCCTCTTCAAAATTGCCACCATTATGTTTGGCATGGAAGAATTAGGAGGAAAAGATTGTGAAGGGGAGGAAACAAGAGAATTAAATTATATTCCTTTGTTTGTTTTAAAAGGAGAAGATGAGGAAAGAGACAATAAATGTCATATTTTTCATGGGCACCTTTATTTTTTTTTTTTGTCTCTTAAAAATTGAGAGAATTAGAGAAACGAGGAAAAATTTTGAAATTGCTCTTACACTCTTTTTTTTTCAGATTACATATGTTTTTTAAGGATCTAAAAATAATTTATAATTATAACTTATTTTGTCTTTTAAAATAATCAATGCTCTATTCATTTTCTTTCTTTCATTATCCAAACATATGGAATCATTTAATCTACCCAATACTTTCACTCTTCGATTGTCTTTTCTCCTTAAATATTTCATTCATGAATCATTCAATCATGCCAAACAAAGTGTAAAAAAGTGTCTATGGTACACATTTTAAAATGCTGAAATACAATTTATAAATAAATACAAATTAGTAGACATTGCGCAGGGTATAATTTTTTTTTTTTTTGGTGAACGACATTGCTCATATTAGGATAATGCTTTGAAAGATATAATTTTCCTTGTTCAAAATGTCCTTCCCTAATTTCGGAAAATATTATGTAGTTACTAAATTATAGAAATTACTATACGTTTGGAAATGGCAATTAAGAAAAGCACGACTATTGGCACAATTAACTTTCTTCCATAATCATCCACCATAAATAAAAATTAAATCATGCAACTTCCTTATAAACTTTATAACCATTTAAGGAAAATAGTCATTTATTCTCTCATTATTTTATGTAAAATTGTTATTACTTTATTTAATTCTTATTAGGCAAAATGATGGTTAGTAATTCATATATCCATACACATAAATTTTCATTTAATAATTTATTTCTAATATTAGACATAAATACTCGTGTCTTAAAAATATCAACTATACAATTATTATCCATCTGTAATAGAGACAAAGAGCATTATAAATATTTTACTTTACATTTTTATTATTTTATACCAAGTGATTGTAATAATCATTACATCTTTATTATATTCCTATTAAATTAGAATTCAATTTACACTTTAATTCATACATCAAAGTGAACCTTTAATTTTTAAAATTTGGAAAAAAACCATGATGATGGTGAGATGCATTTATTTTAAAACTTCAAACTTGTGCTCTGTATAAGGAACTTCTGCGGTATTATAATGGATCGTTAAGGTCAATTTGCATATTTGATTAGATGTTTAGTTGCTATTATTTATATCTTATCTCTTTTTGCTTTGTGTTGATAACGTGGATTTCTTAGAAATGTGATGATATAACTTGGCATTATTATATAATACAAATAAAATATTACAGGTGTTGCATTGTGATTGATTGTTCGTGATGATAGGAAAAACAACGGCTAAAATAAAGAGATGAAGGGCAAACAATAATAATTAAAGATCTAATTAGGGGTGCAAATCGATGATTTAAAGTTTCAGATGTATAATTCTAAAAAGACGTAAACTATGGTATTCTTCTTATTTTTAACTTCCTCCTTATTTTATAAAAAATAATGAAATGGAAAGGGAAAAGATTTTCTGTTTATAGCGATAGATGATTGGATAATAAATAAATAACTGTACATAAACAATGTGGATTAGAATTATAATTAAATATTAGAATGAAACTGAAGAGAGCGTTGGAAACATGAAAAGCAGAAGCTCCAGTCCACGTTCCCTACATGACACTTTTTTGTCTTCTTGTGCCCTAACAAATGGCAGTTAAAACCCAAAAAGAAAAGGTTCACCAATCAGCTTCTGCCAAATAACACTTACTTTATGTGTTTATTTACTTTTTCCCCCAAAATAAAACATCTCACTTTTCCCAAACACATTCTTTTTCCTTGTCCATAAGCATCCTTCGCATGACCAAAATTTAAACCAATCGCTTATACCTAATCCAAAACAGTGCTACCTATGCTACTCTCCACGAATTTCATGGCCGGGGAAAATTCCATGCTCTCATTGTATTTTCAACATATTAATTTTATGGATTGTTTAATGATATACATACACATATAATTAGAATGTAATAATAAAATACTTAATATATTACATATTATTTATTATATTCATTATAATAATTACATAAGTGGTATCATCGAAAGGATCATATAAATTTCAATTTATTTTTTAAATCTTAAGATAGTTGTGAGATTCAATGACCTTATAACCTTGTAACATTCGATCCACGTCCTTATTCTTGAGGTACTGAGTTTGATTTTTTACGATAACGCGTTATAATAGCCTTATGTAGCTGTGTTCTAATAGTTCTTATGGCCACAAAAAAAAGTTGTAAGAAATAGTATAACAAGATTTTAAAAGTTAATTAATAGATAAAGTAATTTTAATCATCTAGCAAAACCACCTTTTTTAGTGTTTTTAGTGTAAATATTTTTAATATAATATTTTTAGCATATAAGTATAAAATATTTTTCATATCCCTGAAATCATGAAAATTAAATAGGGTTTGAATATAATTATATAAGAGTTGAATAGACATAGTCTTTTCCTTTTTTAGCATATAAACGTAAAATATTTTTTGTATTCTTAAAATCATGACATTAAATAAGATTTGAATATAATTAAATAGGGGTTAAATAGACATTGTTTTTTTCACATAAAATATTTTTGGTATTTCTAAAATCATGGTTTGAATAAAATTAAATAGATGTTGAATATATATAGTCTTTTCCTTTCTTAGCATATAGACGTAAAATATTTTTGGTATCTTTCAAATTATGAAATTAAATAGGGTTTGAATAAAATTAAATAAGAGTTGAATAAACATAGTTTTTTGTGGGTGTAAAATATTTTTGGTATCCTTCAAATTATGAAATTAAATAGGGTTTGAATAAAATTAAATAAGGGTTGAATAAACATAGTCTTTTTATGGGCTAAAATATTTTTGGTATCCCTGAAATTATGAAATTAAATAGAATTAAACAGCAGTTGAATACATATTGTCTTTTCTTTTTTTAATCTAAGCATGTATACCAATCTAAACCTCTAATACCATATTTATATATGACAGTTACCAGAAGTTATTTGTAGAAAATACAATTATAATTATGATTTGTAATTAATTTTCTAATTTCTAGAACTAATTAAGGTATAGCAGTTACCCAAAATGGTAGAAAATACAATTGTAAATTTGATTTATAATCAATTTATTAATTTATATAACTAATTAAGGTTATCATCTTCCAACCTGTCAAAATAATGCATATATTTAATTTATATATGTTGGATGCGTCGTTGCTTGTTATACCATATGTGTAAGTGTAACACTTTTTGAATGATCTTTAAAATATGCAATCAACATAAATGCCTTTCTTTCCCCTTTAAATCTCACACAAATTGCATTTGTTATATATAATTTATATTAAAAAATGTGAATTGCATTTGCAATAATAATATTGTAGTAATTATAATATTATGTAAATCTTATTATAGTAATTAATTTATTCACGCTATAAACAAGGGAAAAAAACACTCATTGTGTCGTAGAAAACTCACTTTACTGGAAAAACTTTCAATAGACCTTGCTATTTAGATTACTGGATTTTTATTTGTATTAGATTTATATTGAATCAGTATCGGTTTAGTTTCGATATCGGTATCGGTTCAGTATTAGTTTAGTTTTTATTTTAGGAGTAATACTGTCGATTTTTTATCGGTATCATATATCTATCGATTTAGTATTTGTTTGATTATTTGGATAATCATTTGATATTATTGAGTGCTGTGTATAAGGAAAATTTTGGATTGATCCCATTAAATTGACTTTAGTACGTTATTATCAAAGTTTGCTTTATTAAACCATTTTCATACAGTGCTGTATATATGGAAAATTTTGGATTGATCACATTAAATTGAATTTAATACGTTATTATAAAAGTTTGCTTTATTAAACCATTTTCTTCATCTAGCCCCTATGTGAGTCAAAATAAAATAGCTTAATAGTGTTAATATCGGATTTTTTAAATAAAATATTCAGCCTCAAATCCTCGTTCCAATTGTAATAATATAAAAAGAAAAATAATAACAACAAGAATGCATGTAACAAAGTTTTCATTTTCTTTTCAAAATGATATTCGGTATTAAACGCCATGCAACAAAGTTGGAGTTAAAATGTAATCTACAAATTCAATAACAATACATTTATTTTTTAATTTGATCATCGATTTATGGCATTAAAAAAAAATGGAATATAAAGTTTTTAATACCATATATACCTTAAAGAATTTCAAAGTTTATTTTTTAATTCTTGATAAAGAGATTATGAAAGATTTATCCATAAGATTAAGGTAATTAATTGAAATTTGAAAATAAAAAGTGCGAATGATAACTTCTGAAAGTGTTGAATAATGGAAAAATGACATTACAAGTGTTTATACTTTGCATTTTGGGTAAATTATTATTTTTTTTCCGGTGAATAATATCAAAATCATAGAAAATCATTATAAATATAAATATAAAAAGATGATTGATTGAAGTTCGTCACTGCAGAAGTTTCATCTAACATGCATAACTTCTCCATTTGTCTACACACCATTGATCAGATGAATTTATCCCAAAATGTAATGCTAAAGGACTGACTCATTTATTTCATCATTATTTTCGTATCATATTTTTATAATTTTTGAATAGATGTTCATCAAAAAATGGATTTCGATGAAAAACTGACAGATTTATTCATAAATAAACCAAATAGATGTGATTCAAATATGATACCGATATAATATATATAAGTTACAGATATAATGATTCAGTTAAAAATCAACACAATCCAAACAGAAAATGATATAATTCATGTCATAACCGGAGACCTAACAAGAAATGTGATGGATTAAAAAGGACAACTATATCTGGTGCGCATTATAAATATCTTCTGGTTACTCGTTTTTTTTAATCTTTAAAATGGACTTTTCAAACATTTAAAACTTAATAAAAAAGCTTTCATGTATAAAAAATTAAGAGTTCTCTTTATTTTTATAGTTTTATGAATTTTTAGAATCAAGTAATTATATAAAAAATACCTTCTTAATGTCATAAAAAGTAAATAACCTTTTTTAAAATAAAAATTATATAAAAAGACTGATTTAAAATTTATCGAAAAAGGAGCAAAAGAAGTAAATCTTAACCCTCTTACCACTTATCTATTTTTAGCAAATCTCACGTAAACAAATACAGATAAAAAGGATTAATAGTATTACTAGAAGTACGAATGAATCAAATTGGTTCACAAATTACTCGTGTTTGACTTGATATTTATTTGAGTTTGATTCAAAAATGATTAAATAGGACTTAAATTCTAACTATTCGAATAGTTAATTGAGTTGAACTCGAGATTATATAATTTTATTTCGAGTTGAACTTAAGCTTGAAATATTAAGCTCGATCAAACTCAAACAAATTCGAACTTTAAAATTTTGATTCTAATTCAAACTTAGTATTATATCATCTCGATTGGATTCAATTGCGGTCCTACACGACATATACTCTGATATATGATGTTACTCATTAATTATTGTTAACTTTATTTTAACAAATGGTGGTGGTAATGAGAAAACATTAAAAGCAAACACTATTCACATTTCATATTAGACTATCCATTAATCCGCTCTAGAACAGTAAAACCTCTATTTTTATATATGGCATTCTTAATATAACAGTGCTAAAAAAGTAAGGCGGGTCTACCTATATAAATAATTCTCCAAAAAAAAAAGCTTTATTTCCAAATTAATTCTACAACAAATTTGTTAAAAAAAAAGAATAAAAATAAATTCTTATTTTTACCAGAAATTATCCAGTCTACAATATTTGACCGAAAATCAGAAAGGAGGTCAAATACATATACACGGGAATATAAAAATATTATAAAACCCACTTTCCATTTTCCCTCTCTTTGTAAGTTGCTTCTTTTTTCTCTCTCTCTTTCCTTCTCAACAAATCAAAATCCAAATCAAAATCATACCTTCAAATAAAAGAGGAAGAAGAAGAGAGAGAAAGACAGAGAATTTTATTTATTTTTATTTATCAAATACTCCTCCAACTTTCTCTCTCTAGCTCCCCTTCCCACCCAAACAGCGCAACCTAGAGAGAGAAAATAGAGAGAGAAAGAGAAGAGGGAGAAAGACCTTATTTTGATTTTCCTTTCAATTTCATCTAACGGATCACTGAAAATCAGTTCGTGTTGTGATTTTGTTTTTTCAATGTTAAAACCCTACAGGAGGATTTGATTTTGATTTCGGAGTTCGGTTTCGGTGTTTTGAAATTTTTTTGTTCGTTGATTATGTTTGTGATGAATGGAATACATTGGCAGGACCGTACACAAGAACTTCCAAGGGTTCGGTAATTTCACCGGGACCGTCCAATCGTACGATCCTTCATCGGGTTTCTTCAAAATCGTGTACGAAGACGGAGATTCCGAGGAGCTAGAGTTGCGGGAGGTGGTTTCTCTCTTCGAAACGACGACGACAGCGATAGCGATGCCGATGCCGCGGAAGCCCGGTAGACCGAGGAAGAAACGACCCGGAGAAGGAGGTAAAACTTGTTATGATGGTTTGGTAGATGTCGATAATTTGGTTGATGTTAATGTTTACGACGATGTGAATGGGGTTTTTGATGGGAAGTTGGAGAAAAGGAAAGGTTTTGGTGAAAGTTTGAATGGGGAGAATTTTAGGGCTAGTGATGGGAGTAATGTGAGGAAGGAGGGAATTAGTTTTAATTTGAATGTTCCGGTGGAGGAAAATTTGGAAGGGAACTTGAGGGATGGGTTCGTTGGAATGCCGGTTTGTAATGGGAATTTGGGTAGGCTTGATTTGAATAGTGATTCTGGCTTGGATTTGAATGAGGTAGTGAATATTGTAAATGATGATCCGGTGTGTGGTATAGGGGTTGATAGCGGGGAGAATGAATTTAAGAGGAGGGGGATAGATTTAAATTTGGATGCACCTAATGATATGGAGGAGGATTTAGGGAGCGGTGGTGGGTTGAGGAAAGAACTGTTTTTTGACTTGAATACAGTTGTCGATATCGAGGTAAAGGAGGGGGTTGAAGATGATAGGATTAAGATTAATGGAGATGTTCACGGGATAGCCTTAGAGGTTGGTGTTTGTAATGGTATCATGCAGAATGTAGATGGTGGTATAAATCAGCAAACTAGCATTCTGGCTGTCGGCAGCTCTGCTGAGCATTCTTGTGAACCTACACTCTTTGGTTTGCATGAGGACACGGACAGAGTTTCTGCTGCTGATTTCCAGCATGGAGTTTTGGCCGGCCTTAGTGATTTTAGGTCTCCATCATCTTGGAAAGGCAGTGCTTGTGTGGATCCTGATCAAACAAAGAATGGAGGCCCTGATGCTATGGCAAGCCCTTGCAAACCAGTAAGTCGACGGGGAAGGAAGAGAAAAATTCATTATCTGAACTCTCCAGGGACATTCTCAGCTGGTCCTAGCAGCAGCAGTTCTTTGTTGCCTCAGAATGGTGGTGCTTCTGATAGTGCTGATGCCCTGGACTATGGGGACCAGAATAATATGACAGCACCTTGTGAACAACCACGTAGGCGTGGGAGGAAAAGAAAAGTTGAAAGTTTGGCTTCTCCAGAGACTGTATTGAGACGAAGCACTAGGAGAGGTTCATTGAGAAATGGGGAAATTACAGTGACATTAGACATGGCGACTGACCTCTCATCCTCTCCTGCTGTCAGCGCAACAACAGAGGAAATGCTTGAGGAGCCTTATGTGCCTCCTCTGAAGTTGCAATTGCCTCCTTCTTCCCAAACTATTAATTTAGATGGACTTTGTGTTTTAGATGTTTTTTCAGTATATGCTTGTTTGAAATCATTTAGTGCTCTGTTATTTTTGAGCCCTTTTAGGTTGGAGGATTTTGTGATTGCACTAAAATCTTTATCTCCTAATTCATTGCTCGATTGGATTCACGTGTCCCTTCTACAAATACTGAGGAAGCATTTGGAACATCTTTCCAGCGAGGGTTGTACATCTGCTTCCAATTGCTTGAGGTAATATAATTTTATTGTCTGTCTCTCTTGGTAATCTGTAAATTTTCTTTCTTGCTTTATAATGGCTTTATTTCATCTTGATGCAGGAGCCTTAACTGGGACTTGTTGGACCTAGTAACATGGCCTAACTTCTTGGCTGAATATTTGCTTTTACATGGATCTAGTTTGCAACCTGGCTTTGAGCTCAATTGCTTAGAGCTCTTCAGACATGACTACTATAAGTTATCTTCATCTGTAAAAACTGAGTTACTTCGTTGTTTATGCGATGAATTAGTTGAAGTGGAAGCTGTACGTTCTGAGCTCAATAAGAGGTCTTTGGGTGCGGAACTAGAGCATGACTTTGACCGGATCACTGACATTGCTAAGAGAAGGATGGCTCCAGTGGAGGTTTCAGGTGGAGTTCCTGTGACTGAGGAGATTACTGATGATGCTCCTGACTGGAACAGTGATGAATGCTGCCTCTGTAAGATGGATGGGAACTTAATTTGTTGCGATGGTTGCCCTGCTGCATATCATTCCAGGTGCGTAGGGGTTGCAGCTGAACTTTTGCCTGACGGCGAGTGGTATTGCCCTGAGTGTGTGGTTGGGAAAAATAAGTCCCAGATGAAACCTCGCAGATCACTTCGGGGAGCAGAGATTTTGGGAGTTGATCCTCATGAGCGGTTTTATTTTAGCTGCTGTGACTATTTGCTTGTGTAAGTTCATCTTTAAAGTCAATTTTATATATCGTCATGACTTTTTGTTGTTTTTACTGGTCACCTATTTCTCGTTAAGTGCTAGCTACTGATTTTATATTGAGTTTCTAGTAAGTTCATTGTCATCTTTCTACATACAGCCTATACAAAGAGAATAAATTGATGACTATATTTTCACATTTTATTTTTGTTGTAAAGTTTTCCTTCTTTCTATCGTTGGAACGGTCACCCTTAGCTTTCCCTGTCTATGATTTAAAGGATTACGGATCTTAGATACCATGATGCATGCGCTGAATGCTTTACCACTTGCCTTGCAGGTCGGATTCAAATGGCAGTGGAGTTTTTTACCATTATTACCACAAAAACGAGTTAGATCTTGTCACTGAAGTACTGAACAGTTCACAGTTATTCTATTCTGGAATATTGAAGGCAATTTACAAAGAATGGGATGTTTCTTCTTGTGGATTGTCTAAGCATAATAATTCATTGGAGGTGATTGTTGAGGGACAGAATACTGTTTATCCTGTTCTTGAAGCATCTCAGTCATGTTCTTTGGCATGTGGAGGTATGCCTCAGGTTGGTGATGTGAAGATTATGGAGAAAAGACCTTTAGTCGCATCTCATGATGTTATTGGCTCTGAAGGAATAAACTTGGGAAAGGATTCTGCTACTGTAACAGAAACTCCATATATTAGTTCAGAAGGCTCAATTGAGACTACTTTGACTAGTTCAGATTTGCAAAAGCAGGGGCCTGGACGTAGGGTGAGAAAGTCGCAGAGAAAATCCAAGGCATATGGAAAGTTACGTCAGAAGGGAGATTGTAATTTATCATCAATATCATCAGAAGTCAAAGAAAGTAATTTGGAAGCTGCAGCTCCTGCCCTTACTTCCTTTCCAAAGTTGTCAGAAGGGGCCACATTGGATGAAGTGCGTGAAGTTGGGTACACAAACTCTTACTGCTTTGGTCAAATAGCTGCTTCCATTGCAGTAGATTTGCTGAAACCGCCCATGAAAGTTGAAGAGCCTTCTTTAAGTACAGATGATGACATTATTTCAGCTCAGCTGAAGATTATTTCAAAAAAATTTATAAAATTTTACTGGCCAACTATTGGAAGCAGAGATGCTCTAAAGGAGAAATGTGGGTGGTGCTTTGCTTGCAGAACAAACACTGATGAGGTTGATTGTCTAGTTAACATATATATGGGGCCGGTATGGGAAGGTTCAGATGAGATGAGTGTTCTGAAGTCAGAAAGGAACAAGAAAGGGCCCTTGATAGATGTAATTTGCTATATGCTCTCCATGGAAGACCGACTACGTGGCCTTCTCTTGGGTCCATGGCTGAATCCACTGTACACCAAAGTATGGCGTGAAAGTGTTCTTAAGGCATCGGATTTAGCTTCTCTGAAGCCTTTTTTGCTTCAAGTAAGATATGCTTTCTTTTCCATTTAAGAATTTACGTTGTGCTTTAACTTTCTGTGCACCAAACTTTGACATGAAAGTGTTCTCGAGTCATTTTGCATCAAGTAAGCTATGCTTTTTTTTTTTTTTTTAATTCCATTTGAGAATTTACATTGTGCTTTTGGTTTTTGGATGCAACTCATATAAACTGATGTAACTCCCTAATAGGTTGTCCAACACAAGCTTCATTTGAATCACCAGTTCAATTAATTTTTTCATGAAGATTAAATTTCTAGACTTATGCTTGATCTCTAAAATATGTGTATAGATATAGATGTTTTTCTTCTCTTTCTCACGTAAAATGCTCTATATTGACTTGTGTATGCCGTACTCGTTTTCTTAATCCAAACCAAGGACCTTGTGTCTTTATTTCTTTACTCTAAAATGTATATGGTTGTTGTTCAGTTTGTTTGCATTTTATCAGTATCTGCTTCTTCCTTTGAACAATTATTCATTATTTTAATCTTATTCATTTATAACTTTTTTTAAATAGAAAGAAATTTCTCTATTTTATTAATATCGAGAAGTTATTAATTTAGAGAAGTTCAGACTTCTCATTGGTTTGTGCCTGCCAAATAACCTTCAAAAGCATTTTTGTGCAAGCACCTTAGGTTTTATTTTTTGTTTTCTTTTGTTAATGAGTTTTATCTCCTTTTTTGGGCTTGCTGTTGCTAAATGATTGTCTTTTATGGTGCTTGAGCAGTTGGAATCAAATTTGCATCATCGTGCAATTTCAGAAGAGTGGTTGAAGTACGAGGATGTCTCTGCATCTCTTGGCTCGGCTTCTCATATAGTGACAAGTCCTGTTCCTGCATCCTCAAAGATAGGTAGTAGCAGAAAAAAGTCAAAGGTCTTTGATGAGTCAAAACCATCAACAAGTGCTGCCCGTGGACTTGGTATATATTGGTGGAGGGGTGGGAGACTTTCACGCCAATTGTTTAGTTGGAAGGTCCTGCCTCGTGCATTACTTTCCAAGGCAGCCAGACAAGGTCCCATGATGTTCTGTGTTTTTGTGTGCATTACTCATCTGCAGATGGATTGCTTTATTGGTTGTTTGGGATTTTGTCATCTGCAGGTGGTAGCATGAAAATTCCAGGTGTGCTATATCCTGATGGTTCAGATTTTGTGAGGAGAGAAAACCGTGTTGCCTGGCAAGCGGGAGTTGAGTTATCAAAAACTTCTGAACAGTTTGCGCTAAAGGTATGCCTCCTGAAATGGATCTTCTCTGTAGCTGTGTGGTGCCAATTTACGTTACTATGGTAGGTTTTTTAGAATTTTATATCCAAAGGTATACTGAACAGTAAGACATATCTGGCTTAAAAAATCAAGGATAATGGTGTTGTTTGTAGGTATTTTCAACACCGGGGAGAGTGAGTTCTCATACAATTCTCCAATCTGTTCTATGTCCCTTTCTAATTTATCTTACCTGGATGCTACTCAGCAGATGTAGAGAGTAGCTAGAAGTCTATCTATCACACAATGCAACACTTATGTCAAATAATTGAAGAAACCTAAGCACTTCCTGCATATGAACAACTTGGGTTACAGGCACATTCGTTGGAGCTGGCCTTAGTAACTATGGACATTGCTGCAGAGTTTGTATATTAATAAAAGTGATATGGAACTTTAAAATAAATAGAATTTAATATATTCTACAGTAAGTGAACTTAAAACTCTGCTGAAATTCCTAGAAAAATTAGCTGGACCAAGCTATGAAGTCGGATTCATTTGGTGCCTTTTCTGAACTGCTAATGTTAGCATCATGGATGCTTCTAATTTGTTGTTTGTGATAAATGAAATTGTTGACTCTATCAAGGTGATGTCGTGATACCATATTGCATTATAATGATGGAAAGCTTGAATTTGCAAATGGAGATACCGGGAAAATAATTAAGATCGTGTCATGGATGTTTCCTTTTTAAGGTTTACTTAATAAATTTTGCTAATGAACCTATATGTGACAGATAATTGGGAAATTGCATAGATGCATTGATATGGCAGCTAGCTTTAACACCTTGTAAGTAATGGTAATTATAAGCAGATAATATGAAATGATACAACATTAACATTTCAAATATTCAATGTCAAATTTAACCCCCACAAAAAAAAAAAAGAAAAAAGGGAAAAAATCAAAATTTTGCAGCATGTGTGTCTCGTAACCTGTAGATGAACTTGCAGATGTGGTCTCGTGCTCAAATTTGTTTTAATCCTTATCATATTAGTATAGTGGATCAATATTTGGATTTTCTTTTCAGATCAGAGAGTTGGATTTAAATATTAAGTGGGACAATATTGAGAATACCAATTACCTCTGTCGATTGGACAAGGAACTTAGAAAGCCATTGAGGGCTTTTAAGAAAGTCATAGTGCGCAGAAAATGCATTGAAGGCAATGTATCAAAGTATCTTCTTGATTTTGGAAAGAGGAGAATCATCCCTGAGACAGTATTGAAAAATGGTACTCGAGTTGAGGATGCTTCCAATGAGAGGAAGAGGTTTTGGCTCAATCAGTCTTTTCTCCCTTTGCACCTTCTGAAGAATTTTGAAGAGAAAAGGATTGCTCGCAGTTCTAGCAAGGTGAGTTCTAATGGGGACTCTAGGATTCAAAGTGGCAAGAAGTTACAAAATCGTAGTGGCAAAAAGAAGTTAGCTAGGAAGAAGAGTGCTGAAAAAGCATATCAGCCTGATGCTGGGATAACAAAGCTTCCTAGGAAAAGAGGGTTGTCTTATCTTTTCCTGAAAGCTGAAAGAGCAGAATACAGCGAGTGTGGTCATTGCAAGAAAAATGTTCTAATCAGGTATTGCCCTCCTTACCATATGCTATTTTTATGATGCACTTTTTATTGCCTTTTCATTTTATGTCATAGCCGGAGTTTGTATATCCATAAATTTAGTAGTTAACAGAACTAGAGAAAATTTTCTTGACATATAACATTTTTGTTGAATGAGATTAATATGATGATGTTTGTATAAGACGAAATCCAGTCCATTGTAGAGCTGTAGACAAGGAAGTCTGGACAACATGAACTCAAACTCGACCTGAAATTTTGAAATCTCAGACTTGATTGAGGTTAGAATTTTGAGTCAAGCTTAAATTGAAATAGCATTGAATAGTTCAAACTCGACTCATCAAGTGCGTTTAGGTTCAGTTTTTTTAAAGATAGTTCTCTTCTAATTTAAATAATATTGATATCTATTACTATTAAGTGAATCCCACTTTATTCCTTTTAAAAAATAAAGAACTAAAGTATGACAGTTGATTTTTTATATTTATCTTATTAGATAATTACTTCTCTCTCTCTCTTCCCATAACAAACCATCCTCAATGCTACTCCACTTTCTCTGTCTCCTCCCTCTTTGCTCTTCTTAGCAAAAACCGTTCCACTCTTTTTATTTTATTTTATTTTGACACACGCAGTGATACGAGTCAAGAAGGGCGATCTAGACCTATAATTATTTTGACACACGCAGCATGGGTGCATTATTTGCTAGTTTAGATTTGATTTGAACTCGACTAATATTTAAGTTCAACTCAAGTGATTAGGCTTGTGAATCAGCAGCTAACCATTGTGAAGCGTGAACTCAACTTGATAAACTATTAAGAGTAGTTTAACAATTGTCGTTTTGACGTCGTGTGGTTATGAGTAGGTGTTAGGTAGTAAATGGTGTTAATAGTAATATTATTACAGCTGGTATTTGTTTTAGCAATAGCTTATGAAAGAGCCTAATGAAATTTTTTGTGGCATGTCAATAGAAGTAAATAGTATTTGGAGAGGGAGTAGTAATTTGTTTTTGTTTTGTTTTGTTCCCTTTCTTTTTTTTTTGTGGGTGGTTTTTGGTGGGGGAGCACCCATTTTCAGTATTTTCTCTTAAAGAGCGACTTAGGTGATCTTATCATTTTCAGGAGCTATAAGCTCTATGTTTAGGAGCATTTTGCCCTGAGTGTAGTTTCTAATCCTATATTTAATATTGTTAATATTTTAATTCTTGGTTCTCTTTGAGTAGGTTGGCATATTTCCATACCTAAGTCGACTGTATCTCTTTAACCTTTCAACTTTAGGTGATCTTATCATTTTGTCAGGAAGGACATCAGAATTATCTATACCATTTAAAACTAGTGCTTTTTTTATTATGCATCAAATTGAGGTTGTAGACTTAAATTTTTTTTTTAAAATTTCAGAATATATCCCTTTCTCAACTTCTTTTCTTTTTGGGCAGGGAAGCTGTTGGTTGCCAATATTGCAAAGGTATGCTTTATCCTACTTTGAACATTTTTTAGGTGCATAGACTGAATTACTGCTGTAGATAGATAGGTCCACATATAACCGCATATTTGAATTCTTTAGTATGTTTAATATCTGGATTTTCATGTATGTTTAGTTGTTTACTCAGATTGTTGAAATCAGATTTCTAATCTCTGTCAGCAGTCCAAAATTTTATCATGTAATTGTTTTGTTTATTCTTCTAGTTTTCTTTTTTCCATGAAGATAAATTAGCAGTGTGTGTCTGTTGCTCTGATTGACTTTGTAAGGTCTCGAAGGAAGTTGTATAATGGGAAGCATTATTGTATGCTGTACCAGAAGTATTTAGTCAGCTGCCATGTATTTTTTGATAGAAACAAGGCTAGATGTTTCTATTAATTCATAGTATTCTATTGCTTACAGAAAGAATTAAGACAAAAACCTTAAACATAAAGTGGTTTCTTTCATCATAACTTAAATTATATCATTAGCTGCAAGGAGGTTCATGCTCTGCTTATTTGTGCTATTGATTTTCTTCTCTAGCTCCTTGCTTTCTGATCGATAAATAATCATGGTTTCTATTCCATTATTTCCAGGGTTGTTCCATAAAAGGCATGTCCGGAGGTTGGATGGGGCCATTGCTGCTGAATGCTTATATACATGTCATTGCTGCTATGCTGAAGCACCAGTGAGGAAGACGAAGAGGTTGGTGAACATTAACAAGTCCAAAGAGAAAATGAAGGTCAGAGTTGTGAAAGCTAGCATGAAGAGAAGGAAACAGGATTTGAAAAGGATGAAAGTTAACCTAGATGGAAGTAAGAAGACCATTGTTAGGCGCTCAATTAAGAGAAAATGCAAGGGCAGAAAAGCTGTATCTAGTGAAAAATTGGCTCCATTAGCAAATGGTGGAGAAAATTTTGAAGTATCACCCCTGCGTCGATCAGCCAGGCAAGCTATCAAGTACTCGCAGAAGCAAAACAACAGTAAGATGCAGTATAGAGAAGAGAAACACAAAAAGTCCAAGAAGGCAAATGGTAAATCTACGAAGTCCTTGAAGTCTACTTCCTTGCAGAAGAAGAGGACAAAGGTCTACTACAATTACTGGCTTAATGGTCTCCATTTATCCCGAAGTCCTGATGATGAAAGGGTGGTGATTTTTAGAGAAAAGAACCTCATTTCTCTGAGAGAAAGATCAGCTGTTGACACTGAAGAAATTAAGTGCCATCTTTGTGGTGAAGCAGGTTCTCATTCTCATCAGAGTTACATTGCCTGTGAAAGCTGTGGAGGTAAGTTGTTCAAGGCTTGTATGCCTTTATGTATCCCATTTGTGGATGGTCATCCCTCTTCTTAATGGAATAATAATGACTTACTCTTTTTAATCCTTTTTCTATATCTTCATCCTGCGGTGCAGAGTGGTATCATGGAGATGCTTTTGGACTTGATGATGGGAACATCTCTAGACTCATTGGATTTAGATGCCATGTTTGTCGTGGGAGGACGACTCCAATCTGTTCATCAGGGTTGAGAATGAAGAATGATGGAGTTCCCTTGGCCGAGGAACTAGCCAACGATGCAGTCTGTTCCTCAGGAGAAGTAAATGATCTGCAGCTGGAGGGAGAAACCAGATACGATGAGAAATCAAATTCAACGCATTTAGGAGTTTCATCTCCAGTGACAGATAGTGCAATGGAGCCACTACATCAAGAATTGGATTTAGAGGCAGATTCCGTGGTGCAGACTAAGTTGTGCACAGAAGATGACTGTTCTCCTGTTTTCAAGAAACAGAAAACGTGTGCTTCTTCAAGTGGTGGATTTTGAAGGTTGTTTGTGGTGGTATTTAAGCCATATGATTAGGACCATTGTTTTGTTAGTTGGTGATTTTTTGTTGTGTACATCTCAGAGGGGATCTGAAACCTGATTGAAGGACTGCATCTCTTTGGGAATGGAATACAAAACCTGTGGGTATTCTAACTTAGGTTCGCATGGAGAGCCTCCATTCTGCCAACCGCGGCAGATTGGAGAGGGATTGAGCTGGCATCCAAAGTGTGTCACAACACACAGGACACCTGGGTGCTGAAACACAAATTTTCTGACTGACCTGATTGATACTGATGCTGTCTCATGTCCTCAACAATTTCTGAAATTAGTAGGGATAGGAAAGAAAGGATGTATAGATTGGATGATGCGACCTTATTGGTGTAATGAGGTTGTCATTTCCATAAACTAGGATAGGTTGATCTGGCTATTGTAGCTGATATCTAATGGAATAGTTTATGTTAGCTCGATTCATTTCATTGTGGAAAATAATATTCATTTTATGCGGCTAAGTAGGTGAAAATCTGTTAATGAAATCCCTTTCATCTTTTATTGAGCTCTCTCTCTGCACTTGTGGCAGGCTCTTTGTGATGCTATCCAAGAACAGCACTCTTGCTGCTCTGCTGCTGCATTTTATATGCCATGATGTTTTGTTAAGCGTACAGATATACCTTGGTTCTTTGTTGTCATTTCTTTTACTGTCTGTTTGACTGCGCCAGAGAATTTAGATTTCCGGGCATGGCGGGGGTGGCGCTCTTTCGAGTTAATCCTGCCAGCTGTCTTTGCAGAGGCAAGTGATATGGTGCAGGATTGGAATCAGGGAATCAACATTGTCGAGGCGAACTAAGTTGGCTTGGAGCTTTACTGGAACAAGCATGTATATAGCTAGTCAGATTCTACATTCCCTTGATGCTCTTTGAGTGCACTTCTCAAAGGTGCACTTAGGATAACAAGATCAGAGGATAGCACAATCCTCAAAGCTCAAGGAAGGTAGCGTTAGTGCAAATCATTTTGTCCTAGTTAAAGCATAGGCACAGCTTAATACTTGACTTTGCAAAATAATATAAAGCTAGATGAGGTGCTAATTACCTTGTAGTTTAGTGATATTATCTTGGTCTGCCTGGATGTGCTAAGTTTAAACTTTTTTCCTGTTATAATGACCGGGCCTATTAGGTGAAACATGATTTTTGAATTGCTTAAATATTTATGTTAAACAAATTACAGTTTTGATCTGGGTGCAAAATTTTTCTATAGTCAGGAGTGTCAATGATAATATTAAGGTTTTTAGGAAGGTATTAATGCTAAGACTTACTGATGAATAAAGTTGTAATAGAATTGTTTTACTAAAAGATGAAATAGAGTTATAATAAAATTTTTATTTTTATTTTATATAAATGAGAGTATGTTGGGGAAAAAAATTAATTCCAGTACTAAATTTGCTATAAGAAGTTGGAGTGATGAAGAACTATTTAATATTTTATTTATATGAAATTGCTATTATGGTTATCTAAATGTGATAATAACTTTTCATAAAAAATTAAGCTGTAATGGAAATGCAGTGAATGAATTGACAATTTTATATAAGTTTAAAAATTTATAGGTATTTTAAAATACTAATGTGATGTTTCAAGTAATTTAAAAGTTTTGATTTTGGACAAAAAAAAGAAGAGGAGAGAAATTAGGAGGAAATTTGCAAGGCAAAGGTGACTGAATCTTGGGAAGAGCACATGAATAAAGGATGAGGGGAGCATATTATGAAAGAATAGCTACAATAAAATTACTACAAGATAAATTGCAATGGTGCATTTAAAGAGAATGAAGCCAAAACAATAGTTGGAGGATGTTAATATGAGTTTTGTACCTAAAATAATAAATTTTCTTGTAGGCATTTGATGCAGATGCAAGTCAAGAAGAAGTTGAGGTGAACAATAAGAGAGACGAATGAGTTCGCGAATGGACTTATAAAACTTGAAAGCCACATATATATATATATATATATATATTTGAACAGTGAGATGAATTTCATTCAATATAAAAATATTATATCAATTGAATTCATTGATACAAAAGGATCTATAACATATTATCCATATACGAAGGGTTGGGAGAATAAAAACCCAATTCAATGAACCAATACTTCCCTTCAAAAATTAAATTATCCCTCATATGGGATAATCTACTCATATGAACAAGACCCGTCCTATTGGCAAGTAGAAAAAATCCCATGATGGAGATGGCATAGTCCAATACAAGGGATGACAACAGAAAGAAAAGAAAAAAAAATGATGAATATATAAAATAGAAATTAAAATTAAACCACTTATTAAAAAAGTTGTTGATAATCCAAAATCTCAATTGCCAGGATCTCTCCATAATATTCACCAGATGTGTTGATTTTAGACATTTGATTTGAATTGTGATAAATCGATGAGGGTGGAAATGGTCAAAAAAAGATAGATATAAAAAGTTCTTTTCAAAAGATAGAAATCCATTGATAGTGGATTCAACAGAGATGGATTTGTGGTTTTAAGGTTGTGAAAAAAGGATAAAGGATTGGAGAGGAGGGGCAGCTAAGGCGGCTGTGTGGTCGCCTCTCAAAAGCTAGGATTTAGTGAGAGCTTTTCTATCTACGAGAGAGAGAGAGAAGAGAGAACTTGGAAGCCATATTATAGATAATGTTTTGTTTCATAGTTGTTTGCCTAGTTAATTAGTTGATAAAATATCTGTAAATGTCAAGGCTACTTTTATGGTGTTTTTGTTGAGCCCAATAGCCATGGCACTATTATCCGTGATGTAAATTTTGATCAAGGCAGGGAGGATAGATATCTCCTGCATATTCCATAAACTATTACTAATAGAGCAACAAAATAATTGTTTTACACTTATGTTTCTATAGTTGCTTTGTTATTGATAGTTTCCTCTTCATCGGAAAAAAAAAAAGGTTTGTTGGCTAGAAATTTTTAAGTTAAAAATTACATGAATGCAATTATGAATGAACAAGCTTATTTTATGAAGTCATTGACTTCAACTCATTTTTTTTGAGTAATTTATCATTTAAATATATATCATAAAATAAAATAATTCTAAATGATTCTAATTAAATTGGGTTTCAGACAATAGTTAATTTCTAGCATAGTTGAGCACAACAAAGGAAAACATGATGACACAAGTTTCTTATATAATTTTTTATATGCTAAGTGTAGCAGAAGATTTACTAGATATGAAGTCTTTGTTGAGATATTTTATTTCCATGTGACAAGTTTAAGTATAATTAGTGGAATTTATGAAAATATTACATGTATAATATACTTACCAAAAAAAAAAAAAAAACACAAAACCAAATTATGGAAAAAATATTACAAGATTAGTGTCACTACATCATAAAAGGTAGATGCAATATAGGTTTTTAAGTGTATTGTAGGCTTGTGCCGGAGCTTATGGTGCTGCAATGAAGAAGAAGGGTTCAAGAGTTTCAGGTCATGGTGGTCGGTTGTTAGAGATGGTTTGTGGAGATTGACTTTAAGGCTCGGTGAGTTCGAGTCATGGTGGTCACTGGAGATGGTTTGTGGAGGTTGACTTTAAGGCTTGGTGAGTTCAAGGCATGCAATCATGTTGGTGCCGGAGCTCATGGTGCTACGATGAAAAAGATGGGTACGAGAGCTTCATGTCGCGCTGGTTGCTGGAGATGATTGGAATGGGTTTGGAACTTTGATGATTTTTAAAGAGAGAAGAAGGTGATGTGAGATAAAGTTTAGAGAAAGAAGGCAGTGATGAGGGGAGATATTTTCTACTTGGGAAGAAAATCTACTATGGGGAGAAGATGATGATCGGCCTCTATTCACATATATATAGCCTAGTTTAAATGCTACACACATGTATCGTTTTTTGATTATGCAACAAAGGTGTTTTTACAAGTTTAATTGGATAGGTTATTGTATCACCGCTTGTATATACAACACATATAAATTATGTTATCTTCATTTCAACATGACATAACAATGCTAATTTGGTATTTGTCGAGCCTGGATTTTTCATTTACCAGTTTAATTTCTTTTAGTTCGATCTGTACCAAACCCTAACCCATTTGATACAGATTCTCGAATAGGAATTAAAAGAAACTTGATTTTCAAAAAAACTTTTAGGAGTCGCTACATGATCAAAATCGAGAAAATAATTGTAAGTTAGGGTGGATAGGTTGGTTGATCCTAACTTAGCCACTAGTCTGCGAAAAAATTAATTTAATACTAACTTTGTTAAACCAGAGATTTTTTGGATTCGTGAGTTACCTTATTAAAATCATATGATTACAACCGTAAAAATTATAAATTCAAATTCTATCGTTTTAATGCTAAAAAATTTTACTAACGTAAAGGAAATGGTATTTATAAATCACCATTAAAATTCAAAATAAATAATGATTCAATTCATACAAAAATATATAAAGAAAAAATATTTTTTATTTTTTATGTCACATCAGAGGTGCTTATGTACCCGTTAATCAAGATCACACAACATGTAATTCTTTTTTTTACAAAACTTTAGTATGTTGATTTCTTTTATATTTTAAATTTTTTTTCTCGATTTAAGTTTGTTATGTTTTATTATTTTGATAAAAATATTACTCTGTTTAATGTGTTAAAGGACCTAGGAAACTACCAATTCAACTTTTCATTTAAGAAAAGTAGGATTTTTCTAGGGGGATAGAATTGTTTTTTTTTTTTAACATATTCTTACATATATCACATAATATCATCTTATATATGTTTATTTATTTATTTTTCTTTTTATTATTTATTTTATTACTTATCTACTTATTATTATTTTTTTATCTACTTTAACTTGCAACATTACTTAGCTCCTAATAATCTTACACGTCATGTTTTCTTTTTACATATCATTTTCTTTTTCTATTTTTTTTTAATTTTATGTTCTCATTTTTTTCATTCTTTCCTATCATTAATTTTTCTTAATTGACAATTAAAAAAAAAGCAATGTCGAATGAACTTGCCTGTAAGAGACCAAGATGCATGATCTGGACAATTGGATTTTCGGCCAGTGGGTTAACTTCGCGAATTTGGTCGGGTTCATGTTTTCAATAAGAAAGAAATATTCTAGGTTTATATATATATATATATATTTTTTTTTTCTTTTCTACATACATGAGTATTTATACATAATCAAGCTTTTCTATTTTTGGTATACAAATATGCTATAATGACGATTGTAATTTGTTTTCAATGATATTTATTGACCAGTCGTAAACTCCTAATTAATGATATTCATTGACCAGCTATAAACTCCTAATTAATGATATTCATTAACCCTATGAAACAGCCATAAACTCCTAATTCCTAGGAGTCCTTCACGCCAACACTCCCTCTCAAGTTGGTGCATAGATATCTATCATGCCCAACTTGCTAAGTAAGTTATGAAAATTCTTGCTACATACTGCTTTAGTTAGGATATCTGCTAACTGGTCTTCTGATTTTACAAAGGGAACTGGATTGTCTTTTCTTCAAGATTCTGTTTGATGAAGTGTCGATCAACCTCCACATGCTTAGTTCGAACATGCTGCACCAGATTATAAGAAATATCAATAGTTGCTTTGTTATCGCAAAATAAATCTATCTCGCATTTAGGAGGAAATCCAATCTCAGGCAACAAATTTCAAAGCCAAAGAAGTTCACATAACCCTTTTGCCATTCCTCTAAATTTTGCTTCCGTACTTGATAATGCCACTATCTTCTACTTCTTACTTCTCCATGTAACAAGATTCCCACCGACAAATGTGAAATAGCTGAAGTTGACTTTTATCTAAAATATTTCTAGCCCAATCCGCATCTGTATACCCTTCAATATTCAGATGACCATTCTTAGAGAACAAAATGCCTTTACTAGGCGATTATTTTAGATATCGAAGAATCTGAATGACTGCATTCATATGATCTTCGTTAGGGCAATGCATGAATTGACTAACTACACTAACTGCATAAGCAATATCAGGTCGGGTATGAGATAAATAGATTAACTTACCAACTAGCCTCTGGTATCTTCCTTTGTCTATTGGTACTTGATTTGAGTATTCTCCAAGTCAGTGATTTTGAATTATAGGTACATCAGTGGTTTGCAGTCCAATAACTCGACTTCAGTTAATAAATCTAGCATATATTTCCGCTAAGAAAGAAATATCCCTTGATTGGATCTAGCAACTTCAATCCCCAAGAAGTATTTGAGTCCTCCCAAATTCTTCATCTCAAATTCTATGCCAACTAAGATTGAAGTTTTGCTATCTCATTTATATCGTCTCCAATAATGATCATATCGTCAACATAGACGATTAGAGCTATTATCTTGCCTTATTGGTCTTTGAAAAATAAAATGTGGTCAGAGTTACTTTGTCGATAGCCATATTTCTTCATTGTGACACTCAATCTTCTAAACTAAGCTCGCAGTGACTGTTTTAACCCATATAAAGTTCTCTGTAACTTGCAAACGACCTTATTGTCAAGTCTGCCACATATCCAGGAGGGATATCGATATAAATTTCTTCTTTAAGGTCACCATGGAGAAAGGCATTTTTTACATCGAATTGATGTAAAGGCTAGTCAAGATTTGCTGCAAGGGACAATAAAACTCTGATTGTGTTCAATTTTGCCACTAAAGAGAAGGTTTCTTGATAATCGACTCCATATGTTTGTGTTATCCCTTGGCAACCACTCTAGCTTTGTACCTTTCAACAGATCCATCTGCTTTGTATTTAACTGAAAACACCCATTTGCACCCTACTGTCTTCTTCCCTTCTGGTAATGTAGCAAGAATCCATGTTTTATTTTTTAACAAGGCCTCCATCTCTCCTTCATAGCTTGAGTCCATCTAGGGTCCTGTAATGCCTCTTCTGCATTAGTGGGAATGTGATGAGATGAGAGATCATTTGTAAAACTTTTCAAAGATTCAGATAGTAATCTAGTGGACATGTAATTGGCAATAGGATATTTGGATCGTCATTCTTCCATCTTAGGAGAGTATCGACTTGGGAGCACACCACGATTATGCCTATAAGGTAATCTATAGCCAGAGATAGAAGCAACAGTATCTATGACATTAGAGGGTTGATGATCAATAGGGGTTGATGGAGAACTTACCTCAGCGATATTCTCAAGAGATGGACTAGTGGTTATTGGTGATGAAGGGGGCACGCCATCATTTAAGGAAGTTGTCTCTGACTTATTCTGAATGTCATATTCATTAAAGCCTGGCCACTCATATCTCATCCAATTCACCTCTTCACTATAATTCTCCCCCTGACGAGGTGGAGTGGAGAGCTTAGCAGTAAAGAACATTTCAGTTTCAAAAAATGTGTCATCCATAGTGACATATGTTCGCCTATGAGTGGGATTGAAGCAGCTATATCTTTTTTGTTATAGGCCATAGCCTAAGAAAATGTACCTTACAACATAAGGATCAATTTTTGTGCATTGATCCTTTTGGACATGAACAAAATACAACACACCCAAACACATGTGGTGGCATCATCAAGATTGAGGGCAATGTTATAAAATGAGATAATGCTTGAAGAGGAGTTTTCATTTCAAGAACTTTCGTTGGCATCCTATTGATAACATAAATTGCATGCATAATTGCCTCTGCCCAATAATGCCGAGTCATATTAGCCCCAATAAGAAGAGCTCTAGCAGTCTCAAGAATATGCCGATTTTTTCGTTCGACCACTCTATTCTGTTGGGGAATATGCGAACATGATTTCTCATGAATCATTCCATGTTGACGAAAGAAGTCATTAAGTTGTGTGTTGACATATTCTTTGCCATTATCAGAACGAAGAACCTGTAATTTAGTGGAGTATTGTGTACAAACCATATTATAAAAGGACTAAAAGGTATTGAAAACCTCATCCTTATGTTTCAACAAATACAACCACGTCATCCGTGTGCAATCATCAACAAAAATCACAAACCATCATAGCCATGCATATTAGGTTTTGGGGATGGTCTCCCATCAGTATGGATTAAGGAAAAATGAATAGTACTTTTATTCAGTGGCCTGATGGCTTTTCACAAAAATACAGGTCTCACATTTAAATTGAGAAATTGCCATATCTGAAAATAAATATGGAAGAACATGTTTCAAATATCATATGACGGATGACCTAACCGACGATGCCAAAGCCAAACTTGCTCCTCCTCGGACATATTTGATGACGGTGTGGCATGCTTTACCGATCTTTACGTCCTTCAAATAGTATAGTCCCCCCTTTTTAATACTATGTCCAATAATCTCCTTTGTTAGAATATCCTGAAGAAGGAAAAGATTAGGATAAATAATTGCAACACAATTCAAATCTTTGGTAAGTTGACTCACAGACACTAATTTGTGAGAAAGAGATGGAACAAGAAGAGTATTGGATAATGGCATATTAGGTGCACTATTACTGTACCAGCCCTTGTTACTGGGGAAATTTTTCCATTGGCATTTGTAATGTTGGTTCTTCTAGGCTTGGATCTTTGGTGATATCATTTTCATCATAGATCATATGGTCAGAGGCTCCTGAGTCAGAATCCATTGGCCATGAGCATTGTCTATTTTAAATTCATGTAGATTCATACTTGTGACTGGTTTATGAATTTCAGTGATGCTGACATTGTGAGTTTGAGCTGGAATTAAGGAAAGAGTCATATCATCGATGACAACTGAACCTTGACCTCTAGTCACCTGTTCATTCTTGCCTATGTCATTGGTTCCTTCAACATTGTGCTTTTTCTTTGACTGTAATTCATGCCACCATTCAGGATAGCCATGGATTTTAAAACAGGTCTCCGAGTATGTTTAGTCCCTCGCAATAAGACATTTCAGTCCATAAGATGCATTCTTTTTAGAAGAGGAATTTGATTTTCCATTATGAGAGGAAGCTTTCGAAGGAGTTATAGTCCTCAAACTCTTTGACATAAATATGTAACCCGATGGTTCTTCAGTTGAAGTTCCTATCATGACTGCTTGTCGCACCGCTTCTCGTCGAACATGGGCATAAGCCTGTTCCATTGTGGGGAATGGTGCATCTGCAGAATATCTCTACAATGTTGTCTAGTCGGTCATCCAGGCCATCCAAGAATATGTAAACTTGATCTTCTTGCAACATGTTGTTATAATGCTGAATATCAGTTGGACTACATGGGATTTGGCTTCGAAAGTTAATCTCTCTCCATAATCCTTGTAGACTGTTGTAATATTTTTCCAATGAACCACTTACTTGCTTTAACCGTGATACTTTGCATCGAAGGTCATACACTTGGGAGACATCCTCCCATTGAAATAAGTTATTGCTATGGCATCCCATACCATTTTTGCTATAGGAAATCTGATGAAATTCCCAATCAATGATGGGTCCATGGAGTTAATGAGCCATCTTTTACTATGGCATCATCAGTATGCCATTTTTGGAAGGTTGGATCTATCGTTGTAGGTTGGGTAGATCACCATTGATATGACCCAATTTGTCTTTGCCAGAGATGTACATCTCCACCACTGGAGGCCACAGTCTACAGTTGGTCCCATCCAATTTAATTCCTATTGGAGTAGCGGCTATGTCCGTTGTTGAGGTTGTACCAGAATTCTTAGATCGGATTTCCGTCATTATGGTAGTGAGTTCTGATAAGATAGATAAAGAAGAGATTTCAGGGGTTTCTGGTGACTGCAAATCTTCACCAGCCATATCGGTGTTGCAGGATGTTATTTGCTTCAGTGTTGTCTGTATAGAGGAGGATGGGAATTGAAAACTTGCTCCGTTACCATGTTTTCAATAAGAAAGAAAATATAGGTTTATATATATATATATATATATTCTTTCTACATATATGGGTATGTATACATAATCAAGTTCTTCTATTTTTGGTATACAAATCTGCTATAATGACGATTGTAATTTGTCTTCAATGATATTCATTGATCAGCCATAAACTCCTAATTAATGATATTCATTGACTTTATGATATAGCCATAAACTTCTAATTTCTAGGAGTCCTTCACGCCAATAGTTTGTTGCTGGAAATGGAATAAATGACCGACAGAACAAGAAATGGCCTTCTCGGTGGCTATGTGTCGAGCCTGTACCGAGGAGCAAAATAGGCAATGAACTAGGTCAATTGGATCGGACTCTGGTCAGACTTTAAGTGTAAGTTTAGGTCACAAACTAAGAGATAAAGCGGCATCAATGGTGGCTTTGTTCGTCAGGGATGACTTCGACAACTTCAAGGATAGTCTAAGCTATGAAATCAAAGTTTTTTATGTAAGAAATCCTTCTATATTCTTCAAATTTTTCGAAGTGACCTACAAAAGTGGATTTTCGAAGTAAAAGCTTCAATACCTAAAAAAGTTAGAACACTTGATTTGAGCTTTTGCTCATGGGTTTCTGTGTGTGATTGTTTTGTCATAATTTTTCCATTGATGTGTGCCAGATATTTATAGATACTCAATCTGATCACCTACTGCTCACTTACCCGCTTACATCATCTGACCAAGGAGAGCGTGCCATGCCATTGCATGGGAGAAAGAAAAAAATTAAAAAGGAAATTTGCCTCTTCGTAGAATTGAACCCAAGTTTCTATTATGCATGCTAGTGATTTGTCCATACAAGCTGTTGGCATGTGCCTTGTTCTGGTTTACACAAAATTATATTTAATGTTTTTAAAATAGGCCCAATTAGATAAGCCCATTTGTATGTGGTATCTAATTGGGTCCAAGAGATATCTACAATTAAAATTGGTATTATATCGAACCCATGTGTGTATATATATATACAATACTTTTTTTCTGTCTTTTTATTATAATTAATGGGATTAACATAATCTTAATTTTTATTATAAATTGAAATCCTAAATGGATAAAAATGAGATATCTACAATTGCCCTTCTTTGTGGTGATTTTTGATAAAACTTTGCCGCAAATATAACAAGAGAGACTCCATTTTTGCTTTTTGAAAATTTATGGCAAATTTAAGGTAGAAGTAGTACCACTGGGGACTATGAATAGATGATGAACTTCCTTTAACCATGCCTTTTAAAAACTTGAGACAAGTATCTTATAAGTTAGCTTATCATTTGGTACAAGTGCACTCATTGAGCTAGCACTTAGTTTGGATTTGGTACAAGTGTGCTCCTTGAGCTAGTACTTTACTTGGAGAAATGCTCCTTGAGCTGGCCTATGATCTAGTACAAAAGTACTCCTTGAGCTAACATTTGACTTCGAGAGGTGCTTCATAAGCTAGCTTATGATCTGGAGGGGCGCTCCTTGACTTGGCCTATGTTCCTATACAAATGTGTTACTTAAGCTAATATTTAGCTTAGACATGGTATGAGTGTGCTCCTTGAGCTGGCACTTGACTTGGAGAGACGTTCTTTGAGCTGACCTATGATTTGGAGAGACGCTCCTTGAGTTGGCCTATGAACTGATACAAACGTACTTCTTAAGCTAGCATTTGACTTAGATGTGATACAAGTGTGCTCTTTGAGCTGACACTTGACTTGTAGAGGTGCTCCTTGAGCTGGCCTATGATTTGGAGAGGCACTTCATGATCTGGCCTATGAGTTGATACAAACGTGCTCTTTAAGCTAGCATTTGACTTAGATTTGATACGAGTGCACTCCTTAAGTTGGCACTTGACTTATAAAGACGCTCCTTGAGCTAACCTATGATTTGTAGAGGCGCTCTTTGAGCTGGTCTATGATTTGGAGAGGCGCTCTTTGAGCTGGCCTATGATTTGGATAGGCTCTCCTTGGTACAAACGTGCTCCTTAAGTTCGCATTTGACTTAGACATGGTATGGGTATGCTCCTTGAGTTGGCACTTGACTTGGAGAGGTGCTTCTTGAGCTAGCCTATGATTTGGAGATGCGCTCCTTGAGTTGGCCTATGAATTGATATAAACGTGCTCCTTAAGCTGGAATTTGACTTAGACATGATATGAGTGTGCTCCTTAAGCTGGCCTATGAACTGATACAAACATGCTCCTTAAGTTGGTATTTGACTTAGACATGGTATGGGTGCGCTCCTTGAGCTGGCGCTTGACTTGGAGAGGCGCTTCTTGAGCTGGCCTATGATTTGGAGAGGCATTCCTTGAGCTGGCCTATGAACTGATACAAACGCACTCCTTAAGTTAACATTTGACTTATACATGGTACGAAAGTACGAATGCACTCATTGAGCTGTTACTTGACTTGGAGAGGAGCTCCTTAAGCTGACCTATGATTTGGAGAGGCACTTCTTGAGCTGGCACTTGACTTGAAGAGGCACTCCTTGTGATGGCCTGTGATTTGATACAAACTCACTCCTTTGGTCTGGCATTTGACTTGGAGAGGCGCTCCTTCAGCTAACCTATGCTTGGATACAAACATGTCTTTTGAGTTGGCATTTGGCTCAGATGTGGTACAGGTGTACTCCTTGAGCTGGCACTTGACTCAGTACAAATGCGCTCCTTGAGTTTGCATTTGAATTAGACTTGATACCAGTGTGCTTCTTGGGCTGGCACTTGGTTTGGATAGGTGCTCCTTGAGTTGGCCTATGATTTGATACATATGCGCATACGCTCCTTAAGTTGGCATTTGGCTCAGACTTGATACAAGTGTGCTCCTTGAGCTGGCACTTGGTTCATGAATAGCTTCGAAGGATAACTAAAGTTCTCAAGCTTTTTTTTCTTTTAAAGGAAACACTATGATTATTAAAATTCTAAAGGATAATGAAGCTCCTAATCTTTGTAGGATGGCTATTATTCTTACACTTAATGGATGCCCAAAGTTCTTAAACATAGAAATGTAGGGGTTCTTGAAGTTCTTTGAAGATAAGTAAAGTTCCTGAAGATCTTAAAAATCTCTATAAGATAACTAAAGTTGTTGAAGGTATCATGAGGTAACTACAACTCCTGAAGTCTTTATAGGACTATAAGAGACCTAAAAAATCCATTAAATAGCTAAAGTTTTTATAAGATAACTATAGTTCCTAAAAGCTTTATGGGACAACGAACAGTCTTAAAGACTTTATAAGATAGTTGGAGTTCTTGAGAGTTCTATAAGATAACTTACGCTCTTGAAATCTTTATGGGACTACTAAGGTTCTAAAGAATCCATAAGATAGCCAAAATTCCTTCATGTGTCATAAGATAACTAAAGCTCTTGAAATCTTTATGGGAATATTAATGTTCCTAAAGACTTCATAAGATTGCTAAAGTTCATGAAAACTTAATTGGAGGGAGGATAACTGAGATTCCTAGATCTTTAAGTATTTTTTTTTCAAAATTTTTCATTTTTTCAAAAGGTTTCATGTTTCGAAAAAATTGAGCCAAAGGCTGCTTTTTTTTTTTTTTTTGAAAAAATTTCATTAATTTTAGCAAAGATTTTTATTGAAAAACTCATTTTCTTTCTTCTCTTTATTGAGCCTTGGTTTTGAACGGGTCGCACCTTAACTCTTTAGGCTGTTGAGCCCTCGACGTAACCCACGACATGTTCATTTCTTTAACTTTTTGTGCTTCGGACTTGAACTTATCGTGCCTTGATCACTTGGCTTGTCTAGGCCTTGACCAGCCCCTCGACCAATGATTCTTCATATTTGAGCTTGTTGAGCTTTGGCTTTAAATTTTGTCGCACCTTGGTTACTTGATTTTGGCTTACCCTCGATAACTTCTGTTTCCGCTAAAACTTGCAAAAAACTCCACAAACATGCACAATATGCATACATTTATTTATGACTAATTAAGTGTAGTTTACATCAAATAAATATTTAATTGTGTATTATATTGTGTCATCAAAATCCACATTGAACATTACAAGTTCAACAATTTTAGGCCCACACATCTATTTCATCTCCTTCATTGAGTAGAATGGACCTAAGTCTGTTGACAATATGATCATATCATATGATTTTTTTTTTAATTAATAGTTAGTTAATGCTAAAATAAATAATATGAAATATGTGACAACTGAATATTATAGATTCATGTGTCAGTCATTAATTGTTTATGGGTGATTGAAAATTCACAATGAAAATAATATTATTATTTTAATTAATTAATTAATTAATTGTATACATGCCATTGTGTACTATCAACGCAGATAAATTGTTTACCATGACATAATTGCATATAGGATGATGTAAGTCGGTTTTCCTTTTATGAATAATTCATATTTAATTATCATATGTTGCTTGTTAAATAATAATAATAATAATAATAATAATAATAAAAATAAAATCTCAAAGACAAATCTTTGAAAGTGCAAATGCCTAGATTGAAGACAAACCTACAAAACTTGAAAGTAATTAAATAAAACTTTCCACCCACACTTGTCTCATGAATAGCCTTTAATACTCGTTCTGTAGATCCTCTCTAAAATGGTAACAACCAAAGCATCTTAACATCTATGCCAAGCATTCTTAACCATTCACTACCATTGTCCATGTCCACAATAAAAGACTTCCTCAGCAACTCATACCACTCATCATGAACTCAATCAATACAAGACTCATGAATACTATAACAAGTATTCAACAAATACACCTCCTATTTTATCAATAGCATTGGCCTCAGACATTTACCATCTTGAAAGTAATCAACAGCAAATACCTAATCTTCAACCACATAACTTCTATCATACAATTTATCAATCATAGAATACAACACATTAGTTTGGAACTGTTGAAATAATAAGAAACACAGCTATTCAATGAAGCAACAACAGCTCTTCCTCTAATAACTACATCAAAAAAAGGTAATATATACAGCATTACTCGCACTAATATGCTGCCACACAAGAAAACTTAATACTACACTAATATACATAACCATCTATAAGACTCCAATAGACATTGATAGTCAGTTTATATGACTCCACAGGGAAAATAATATTATGCTAACTTTGAATTTTTGGTAATCCCATCAATGCATCAAAATATAATGAATGAACCACAGGAAGATGAATATAGAAATACTTGTAATGCTCATTAGTCCTTATTGCTTATAGAAGTGGCTTTAACTCAGGTACACAAATATCAAAAGACTCTAGCTTACTACAACGGTGCACTTTCTCTATAACATTTGTTTCTCCTACATAAGATTTACCTATACTCTCATCATCAACTTCACAATCTAGACCACCAAGAATATTCACCCGCATCTCATGATTACCCTTTGAACTCTTTTCATGAACATTACCACTATCTTCCTTAACCAAATAATCTATGCTCAACTAGGGCTATTCATTGAACAAAATGAAACTAAACTGAAAACTGAACCAAACCAAACTGAATCGAACCGCAAAATGTGGTTCTTTTATGTTTTGGTTTAGTTTTGCGATTCAGTTTAAGGGGTCGAACCGAACCAAACATTTTAAACCTGAACTAAACCGCTTCACATTAAAAGAAATAAAAAAAAAAAGAACTATTTTATTTATTTATAAATCTTGAGCATTATATATTAGGACTTGTATTGCTCTAAGATTAATTCAATAAAATGCAAATTTCTTATCATGAAATACATTTATAGGAGCAGGTTTTATACTAAGTTGCAACATCTGCAACCAACAACACTGAGATAATTTAGAACTTTAAACTAATTAGTACAACAAAAAATTAAATACATTATAAATGAATAATATTATAAGTAAATGTGGAATTAATGCAAAATAATAATTTTCTTAGTTAGTGTTATAGATTTATTAAAAATATATGTTATTTTGAATTTGCATTAAAAAATATTTTTAAAACGGGATAATATATGTCTTTAAAATTTTTAAATATATGACTTGATATAATGATAAGTCACTTTAATTTTTGTGTGATGTTTCTCAATCTAAACATTTTTTCTCCTTTGCGAGCTCAAATGACTATTAACATTGTTTATTAGAACTAAATCTTTTAAAGGCTATTCAAACCAAACCGAACCAAACTGAACCGCATATGAAGCGGTTCAGTTCATTAAGGGTTTGAATTGAACCGTTTTGAATGCGGTTCGGTTTGGTTCAATCCCTGAATCGAACCATGAACACCCCTATGCTTAACATAATCATCCAGCAAGTCAGTTGCCTTTGAGGCCTCTAGCAATTTTGTCTTCACCATTAAAGCAACATTAAGATCAACAATTCTTCAAATATGGCGATTTCGATGACATCCTTTATTGACAGAAATTTTTAACAACCAATACTCTCAGCAATGCTAGAGTTCAAGCATTCATAAATCTATTGATAGTATGCACAAGAGGCTCAAATACTTCACTGCACCTAATGAGAGTCTTAAACACTTTGGCATATTCTTTAATCTTTATTGATCCTTGTTTTAGCATCAACAAAGATGATATTTCTCATCTTGATAATTGAGTGGAAGTCGAACAAATCTTTTCCTCATCAACCTCTTCACAAAACCCGATGTAATAACATCATGAAACGCATTCAATGATAGCTCTAATATAATATTTTACCACTGCAATACTGTAAGTCCAATTCATTTCTTGATAATAATTTGCCCCAATCGACATCTAAAGCGTGGAAAATCTCCAATAATTTCGTCTACCTAGTACTTTCAATCTAAATAATCTCCTAAGGAGCCATGACCATCAAACTTAAGCAATTTCATCCTAATTTTACTTAGCATCTCAACTGAAGAATCAATTCTACAACAGTATTTGCTATACATGGTTGCTATTCAAACTTGACCACACCTTTACCAAATAATAGTAGCCCTAGCCTTCAATCACACCCCACAAACCTTAAGTGATAATGATCAAATGCAACAATCACAGTATTAGGTAATAACAACAAGTCATAACTCAAGATCCTTTTCTTCTTCCCTAAGCAATTCAAAATGGGCAATAACCTGTCTCTTAAGAAACAATCTCTAACTTGCCTTCTTTTTCGAGTAATCTCTATCAAACTACACCCACGGTTAATTCATAAGTTATGAGAATTAGATCTTATTGATTTATCACATGGCAAACCAAAGCTCTAATACCAAGATGATATGGATGGATCCATGTTAGAATTACACAATCATAGGAAAATCTTCTTGCACTCATGGGTTATGATCAGGATCAAGATGAGTTTAATCAAGATTTAATCAAGTTCAAGAAGTTAAAAAAAAAAAAGAATAGATGATGGCAGTAGCTCATCAAGACATAAAAAGGAAAAGAATGATGTGATAAATTACTATAAAAGCTAGGACACATCCAATAATATTGTCCAATGCTCTAGAAAGCATTCAAGGGATTCAAAAAAGAAGCTCTCATTGCCACTTGGAGTGATGATGACTCAAGTGACTCAGACGAAAACGTATGCTTCATGGCATTAGATGATGCAGTAAGTTCTCCATCTTCTCCTTCTTATGATGAAATGTGTAATATGTATGATAAATGTGCAGTCAGCTAATAAAAATGAAGAAAAAGAATAGCATACTTAAACCTTAATGATGGAAGCAGAAGAAGAGTCGGATAAATTTAGAATTGAGCATGAGAAGATTAAAATGGAAAATGAAAAATTGCATGAAGAAATAAATATTTTAAAATTAGAAAATGATAAAATGAATAATAAATGTAAGAAGCTAAAAAGAAAAAATGATGAATTAAGCAAAATCAATGAGAAATTAACAATTGAAAACGATTTGCTTAATCTTGAAGTTAATACCATAAATAATAAAGATAATGTTACATGTTCCAGTAGCAAATAGTGAAATTTTAAAGGAGCTAGAGGAATTAAGAAATGAAAATACTATATTAAAAGCTAACTTAGATGATTCAAAAACAACTATAGCCAAGTTCACCAATGGAAAAAAAACTTGAACCCACTTCTTTGAAATCAAAGTTGTGATTCAAATAAATATGGAATTGGATACAACAGACAAAGTAGTTGCAAGTCCCATAAAACTCGGTTTGTGAGAGCCACTTATAGGACATGTAACTAATATGGCAAAACTAGTCATATTGCATATAATTGTGCAATAAGAAGAATAATGCATTTCAATCATAAAAGTAAGCCAGTTTGGGTTCCTAAAAGAGAAATTCTTATTACACATAACCAAAAAGGACTCAAATTCAAATGGGTAACAAAGAAATAATCATTTGTTTTGTAGGAATCTTCAAGTGGGAACAATAAGTGATACTTGGATAGCGGCTGCTCTAGACACATGACTAGAGATGCATCCAACTTCACAACTTTGAACTTGAAAGATTAAGGGAATTTCACCTTCAGAGATAAGTGAAAGTCAACTGCTCTTAGTGAAGGTAATATTCTAGTAAACAAAGATTTAATTATCAAGAATGTGCTTTTGGTTAATGATTTAAAACATAACTATTGAAAGAATTAACAATAATTAAGCTTATTTTGAAGAAAATAGACAAACAAATATTTACAAAATCAATCTAGGTAATTTCAAATCATCAAATGAAAACTATTTTTACTCTCAAAATAACAATAGTTGGCTATGGCATAGAAAATTGGGGCATGCTAGCATGCATGTAATTTCAAAACTTGTTAAAAAGAATCTTGTCAAACGTTTACCAAAACTAAATTTTCAAAATGACAAGATCTATCAAGCATGTCAACAAGGAAAGCAAACTAAGACTTCTTTTAAGTCTAAGGATGGTATTTCCACTTCTAAGCCATTAGAATGATTGCATATGGACTTATTGGGTCTTACTCAAACTCTAAGTTTGGAAGACAAAAAATACACCTTTGTTATTACTGATGATTTCACTAGATTTACATGGACTTTCTTCCTTGTATCTAAAAATGAAATAAATAATGTCTTTTTTAGATATTGCAAGTCCATAATGAAAAAGGTCTTAATATTGTAATAATTTGAAGTGATCATGGGGAGAATTTGAAAATTATGAAATGGATGATTTTTGCAGTAAAAAAGGAATTGAATAAATTTTTTCAACATTTAGAACTCCACAACAAAATGGTGTAGCTGAAAGGAATAATAAAACTTTAATTGAAATGGCTAGAACCATGTTATGTGAAAACAATTTATCTATATACTTTTAAGCTAAAGCTGTAAACATTGTATGTTATATATCAAATAGAGTTTTCATGAGACCAATTCTTAAGAAAACTCCCTATGAGCTTTGGAAAAGAAGAAGACCTCTATTTTCATCCATTTGGCACTAAATGTTACATCTTGAGCAATGAAAAAGAAGAATTAGCTAAGTTGGATGCAAAAAGTGATGAAGGAATTTTTCTAAGTTACTCTTTAACTAGTAAAGCATATAGAGTGTTTAATAAAAGAACTTTGGTTGTAGAACAATCTATTCATGTTGCTTTTGATGATTCTTTGCCTCATTTATGTTCAAGTAATAATGTGGATAATATCTATGCTGATTTAGATAAGTTTTTTCCTGAAAATAATAGTATAGAAGGCGATGAACATAAAAAGGATGTTGTGAATGGATCTGTTAACGACGATCTTCCTAAAGAATGGAAATGTGCAAGATCACACCCAAAAGATCTAATAATAGGTGAACCTTCTAATAGAGTACAAACAAGATCTTCCCTAAGAAATATGAGTAATCTAGTCTTCCTATCCCAAACCAAGCCTAAAAATATAGAAGAAGCTTTAAAAGATGAGTTTATGATACAAGCTTTGCAAGAAGAATTAAATCTATTCATAAGGAATGAAGTTTGGGGCTTGGTTCCTAGACCTAATAATAGACCAGTTATTGGAACCAAATGGGTTTATTGAAATAAGCTCGATAAAGCAAGAATAATAAGTACAAATAAAGCTTGGTTAGTAGCTAAAGGATATAATCAAGAAGAAGACATAGATTTTTATGAAACCTTTGCCTCAGTAGCTATACTAGAAACTATTAGAATGCTTTTCACATTTGTTGCATTCAAAATTTTTACTTTTTTCCAAATGGATGTTAAAAATGCTTTCTTAAATGGTTTTATAAAATAAGAAGTCTGTATAGAGCAACCACTGGGTTTTGAAAATAATGAATTGCCAAAGCATATTTACAAATTGAACAAAGCTCTTTATGGTCTCAAGTAAGCTCCTAAAGCGTGGTATGATAGAATCAGTATCTTATTAAAGAAAGGTTTTTTTAGAGGAAAATTTTATACAACTCTTTTTATAAAAAATCATAAGTCAAACACATTTATCGTACAAATCTATGTAGATGACATTTATCATACAAATCTATGTGGATGACATTGTATTTAGAGCTATAAATATGAGTCTTATAGATGAATTTTTTGAGTCAATGAAGAACGAATTTAAAATGAGATGATAGGAGAACTCAATTATTTTAATATGAAAATGGAACTTTCATTAATCAATCTAAATATAACAAAGACCTCTTAAAAAGATTCAAAATGAATAATTGTAAAACAAGATCTGCATCTATGAGCACAAATGTGAACTTGACAAAGATGAAAATGGGAAAAATGTTTGTGAAAAGCTCTATAGAGGCATGATGGGTAGTTTGTTATATCTAATAGCTTCAAAACCTAATATCATGTTCTCGGTGTATGTACGTGCATGATTTCAATCTTACCCAAAAGAATCACACTTGGGTGAAGTAAAATGTATACTCAAGTATCTTGTAGGCACTATTAAAATGGGCTTGTGGTATCCAAAGTTTACCTTTTTAAATCTATTTGGATACTCCAATACTGACTTTATTGGGTGCAAAGTTAATCGAAAAAGCACAAGTGGCAGATGCCACTTTTATAGAAACTCCCTAATATCTTGACGCTCAATGAAGCAAAATTCGGTTGTACTTTCAACTGCTGAAATTGAGTATATATCTATTGGTAGCTGTTGTGCACAAGTCTTATGGATGAAACAAGCTTTGCTATATTATGGATTAAAGTATGAAAATGTTCTAATTGGCTGTGACAACACAAGTGCTACAAATTTAACAAAAAATCGGATTCAACACTCAAGAACCAAGCATATCAAAATTAGACATCATTACATTAGAGACCACGTTCTAAATAAAGATATTAGCTTGGAATTTGTTGATACAAACAATCAAAATACTGATATTTTTACAAAACCCTTGAGTGAGAATTGTTTTTTCACTTTACGTAGAGAATTGGGCATGATAAAAAATAATAGGTGCTAAATATCATGGAGCTAAGTTAGTCTAGAACTTGTTTTTGGACTGAACAAGTTGTTAAATATCATACATGCATATATATGATTTGTTTTTAAGATGATTTTTTTTCTGCTACATGCCTGCTAAGCTACACCGACTCGCTAGTATGAGAGTCAAGGGCTTGACCTGAGGCTCGCTAGCGTCTGTTTTGCCCAAAGCTCACACCAGCTCGTCGGTCTATCTTTCAAGGGCATGATCTAAGTCTCAATCGTCTCTAGCCAAATTCTTTTAAAAACTTTTTCGTATCAATGAGCCGATGGTTGTTTTTCAACATGCATGCATGTGTGTGTGTGTGTGTGTTCTTCGTCTCTCACCTCTCTCATTTCTATCTTTTCTTTCTTTCTCTTCTCTCTCTTTCGTGCTCTCTCTCGCTTCTCTTTCTCTAAAAACTCCCAGCCTCTTCTCTCTACCTCTCTTTCTTCTTCTCAACATCCCCTTCTATCTTACTCACCTTCCCACCATCTCTTAACCTTTTTTTTATCTCTCTATCTCTCTCCCGCTTCTCTTTCTCTCTCCTCTATTTCTTTCATCATGCCTCCCCGAATTGCCCGAGGACAAGCAACACCAGTACCACCAGCTTTTGGTGGATTTCTCTTCCCATCTAAGAAGCATTCTGATAGGTATGTCTTATTCCGAGATCTTCTTATAGATATAGATAGAAATTATAACGCAAATGTGTTACAATTCTTTCATATTCCTTAAATGTCTGGAGTAGCTTTGAAGAACATTCTACATACAATGTTGTTTCTTGCTGAAGTTAATGAAGAGGCTGTTAAGCTATTTTATTGTGATTTGACTAATTATTTAGAGGATGATGGTAGTTTGGGAGTTAGGATGGAAACCGGTTTTAATAGTTCAAGTTTTCTTGTACCTCAATTGTATTCATATCTCTATGGCAGAAAACTTGAATTATCACATCATAATATCTATAGTTTGATAGATGTTGATAACTTTGGGGTTAAAATGCCAAGTTCTTTTGATGGAGATTAGTATTATGAGGAGTTATTTACTATATCTGATATGGGTCCAAATTGACGCGAACCGCACAATCTGTATTATTCCCATTTGTCTCTTAGTTGCTGGGTTTCACCAGTTCTTGATAGACAATTATGTTCCACGCAAGTGACAACAGACTACAGTGACACAATAAGATTTATGGCTTATAGTTCGTATCTTAAGAGGGGATAAGATTCATCTCTTTGATCTGATATACAAGACTTTTAAAATGTAACTAATAAGCCTACTCAAGCTATTCTAAGAGGACATCGGTTGATCACTCGTTTGTTAAGGAGCAAAGATGTAGAGTTCTGCTCCAAGACTCGCCCTGTTCAGGTTCCTACTTTCTCCTTCAATACTATTAGCTCAACGACTTGGAAAAGCCAAGATAGGAGATGGGTGCGTAAGAAACCCTTAAAGCCTTTGGTTAGTGGTAGTGTTCTGCTTCCTAGCTCAGGCTTAGATATAGATTCTAATAATGATGAGCCTTCAGCTCCACCTTCTGTTCTTTAGGTCCTAGTTCCTTTATTTTCTCTCTTCAGGAGCTTCAAACTCATATGGAGTCTAGATTTGAAACAATAGAAAACTATATTTCTTATCTCCGCTTTGATTTGCAGTCTTTCAGCTTTGACTTTCGTAGATTTATGGATAACTTTTATAGTATTCATCCTTGTCCACCTCCATTTGATGATCCTCTTGCCTGATCCTTTTACCTATTCTAGTTTTCCTTTTATTGCATATTTATGTTTGTTTAAAGCTTGAAACTCTATGTTTGGACATCCTTGTAACTTTTTGTGTTGATATGATCTCTTTCTTCGTATCTATTCGTTTAAACTTGTTGTAATTGTTTCTTCTGGTTACATTGCCTCCTTTTGCTTCTTATCTTATATACATGGGTATGATTAATTTTTTGTTTTTTATTATTCTGAGTATTCTTGATATGCTTTTATTATAAAATTATGGGGGAGCATTTATTTAGGAGGAGTAAATAACAAATAGCCTTTACATAATTATTTACCCTCATCAAAATAGGGGAGATTGTTAAAGTAATTATCTTATATATGATTTTGATAAGAGCAAATGTTATGTAAAGCTATCGTAAACATGCTTCACTCCTAAGATCAATGATTTATGTAAGAAAAAATATACATCTAGAAATCTGTGTTGTGTGTGTATATGTATCTTCTTTGTTGTGCATACAAGAATTGCACTGGTGAGCCGTTTCACTTGAAGAAAGCACAATTGTGATTGAGTCCAAAAATCCAAGGCACGAAGAGGCAAAATTCAAGGCACGACAAGGCGTAAAGATTGGACCAGTGAGCTGGTGGGCCTTTAAATCGAATGATGTGTGCATTTAATTTTGTCGTATGTCAGATGCTATCACCAACGGACATATTCACTTTTGAAGACTATAAATACATGTTCCTTTGGAGATTCAAATAACTTTTGAATGAGCTTTCATTTGTAAACAAACTAAAATACCCTAAATCTTAACCTAAGTTAGAAATACAAAGTAGATCGCTTAATTGGATCAAATAAGTAAATAATAAAAAATAAATAGATAATTTGATGTAAATAAGTTAGTAAATAGATTTGAATTGAAATTGAGACTTGAAATATTTTATAAAATTATCTATTTATCTTAATAACATTTCTTAATAAATTAAACTATCCAATTCTAACTCAATTCTTAATTTTAAACTCCCTTTATTCCAAATTCTAATTCCTAAATCTCAAAACAAATATTTTAAATGTTTTGAAAACTCTTAAACCCTAGAATTTAGTTATTTTTCATTTTGTAAAATCTTATTAATTTTTAAAATCAATCACTTGCTTAAAAATATTAGTTTTAGACCAAAACCCCATTTAAATATCAGTTTTTATAAACTAAACTTTTAAAGCATGTTTTAAAAACATGTTAGTAATTCTTATATATATATATATTCTCAAATTAGTTTTGATACTTAAAATAATTATCTGAAAGGTTTAAGCCCTAAACCTTTATTAATAAATATCTCAAACTTTTTGCCTTTAAATATCTTTTCCCTTTTTAATTTTTTAGCTTCCTAATCCCGTTCCATTCCTCTCTCTCTCGCCACTGACACTTTTCTTCTTCTTCTCCTCCTCTTCAATTTTTCTTTTCTTTCTCAAATCCAAACCCAAATCTCAATTCAAACAAGATTATAGGACAAATCAAAGGTAGAAATCAAGAATTTAGTTGGAAGAACAAGATTGAAGTGGAGGATTTAAACTAGAAGAAGTGGGAAAAGATTAAGATGTTGGGTTACCTAAAAGATAAGTTTTCTTGTTTTCTTGTTTTAGTTGTTGATTTTGCATGTAAATATTTTATTAAAGCTAAATAGATATAGATCTTATGATAGAACTTGTAAGTTAGTAATATGTGATCATGTATGTTAAAAACCTATACATATGTAATTTATGTAGACTAGGTGTTTAGTAAAATATTTTAATGAAACATGATGTAAATATGTATGTGTGAGTGTTTATAAGTTAAGATTATGCATGTTATACCTTTAACGAGTTGTAGTTGTTGATATGTGTTGGATTAAGTAGTTAAAAGTTGTGTAAAAAGATAAAGAAATTCGTAACAAGGATTACCCTGTTCATCACGGCTGTAGCACGGCCCGTGATCTTAAGGACAAATTATTTTTGGAAGGCAACAGCCTGATCACGGCCGTAACAAGGAACGTAATCCCCTTTTATCACATTTTTCCTTTTGGTCAAGGGCATGACGAGGCCCGTATCAACCACCACGACCCCCAAAACAGGCATGCTCAAACGAACGATAGAGATCACATGCATAATAACGGGCGTGATGAAGATGGTGATGACGATCACGATCTCCATCACGGGCACGATTTGTCCCCTGGTACTATCCATAAAGAAGAAAAGAAAAAGAAAGAAAGAGAGAAATAAAAATAAAATGAAATAGATAATGATAGATGATATGTTATGTTAATTAATTTGTATGATTAAGAATGAGTTAAGATAGTTTATGGTTAATAATTAATTAGAGTGTACATAGTTCTTGAGTATAAAATGAACTAGTTAGTCAACTTAAGCTCAACTTGATCTAAATGAACTTAAATGAGTTAAAATGAATTAGATTGCTTAAGTTTAATCACTTTAACTTAGTAATTGAATTAAATAGTTAATTCTAATCAATTTGGCTAATTTAAGGTAATATAGACTCAATAAATGACGATTAGCTTTAATTAATGAATTAGGATAATCTTAGTTTAACATAGTAAATATGTTGTTTGAAATGGTTGTTTGCTTAGGAAATGTATGTTTTTAGAATGTGAATGATGTGATGATGCTTTTGTGATAAATGAATATAATCAAAGTAAAAAAATACTTTGACAGACAAAGAGAACTATCCATATTTTGGTGGGGCAATATTCACAGCCATAGCGGGATTCCAAATTAGTATCTAATCAAATAGGGTTTAAAAATAAGTTTGATGAATTGGATAGTTAATTTAAATGCTTATATGAGTTTAATTATTGAACAAATATATGGATAACTGGATTATCAATCTGAGATGGTGACCAAACCTCTATTTGAATTCCATATAACAAGTACATAGTAACTTGCGTGTTGTATACTAGGATAGGCATCTAAAATGGATTAAGAACTTAAAACAGCCTAAGTATTAAGTGTTGTTTTGTGAGTATGCCGTTGAATCCTGTCCGGGAAGTGGCAACCTTGTCCGGCATATACGGTAGTTTAGGCGCATATGCCACTCTCGTCATGATGCAATGACATTTGTAGGTGGCTCGGCGAGTAGCCGATGGGGTAAACTGTATCGGTGTAATATCTATCTTGATCGGTGAGAACTAATATATTGGGGTTCACCTTTATGGGACCAGTTAAACCCTTTTATAGTATGGACTGAGATGGGTAGAGTGCGTGTAACAGCTGTGAACCCTATATGAGGCTTATATTCTTTTTATATCATATGGGAGATATAGGTATTCGGGCTGCCTATATCAACCCCCTAAGCGTCGTGTCGTTACTCAGGACCTCCAAATTCCAATGGCTTATTCCGGAGTGTGAGTACTCCAGTGATGATTTGTTTATTTTAATGGAGAGATAATAACTTATTGGTTGATGCATTGCATTTAGTTAAGCCCGTGTGTCACTCCGTATGTGATTGTGTTACTACTAAGTTTTACTCATTATTGTTGTTGTTATTCTTTTTCCAAGTTCTTTCTGAGAATGATGAAGATGATGATATGTTGATGGTTAGATGATGATGATGGGGTTATTGCTTTTTTTATTGTGTTGGTGATGACAATAGTTATGTTTGGCTCGGTTTTAGGTGATGTTGGAGGAGTGAGTTAAGTAGGGTCGATGGATTTATTTGTATTTGTTATTTTGTTTTGTTTTGATTAAGAACTGGATTTATCTTTTTGAAGTCTGTAGTTCTGTATAAGGCTTAATTAGAAGCCCATATGTTTGTAATATCTTTAAAAGCTTTATTCTACCATCATATAAAGTAATGGAGATACTTGATGGTAGAGTTTTGTAGATAGCAATGTTCAACATTAGCATATCATTCTAAGAAGTTGAGCGTGTAATAGTTGAGTATTATACGTGGCAGTAATGCCTCAATTAAATTTAGGGCGTTACACAAACAAATAAAAAATCCTCTCATAATTACTATTCTCTTGTTCATTATTTTATAAATTCTTGTAAGAGAAAAAGAATCAATTTTAGTGTTCTGTTCTTAGCTTGTAACTTTATAAGAGAGCACTACAAAAAGAAAAAGAAATATATCTTGTAAATAGGTATATTGCTCAAGTGCTTGTGTTGTTGAATCAATAAAAGTATGAAGTCCTCTGGTTAGAGACGATTGTGGAGTCGTGGAGAATGGGAAGCGAGTCTAACTCCATGTTAAATCTAGGCTTAAATTTTCTATCCCTATATCTTTTACGTTCCATATTACAATTTGTTACTACAATATCTGCTGCTATTAAAGTTTAATTTAATCTGTTTTATAAAAATTATTTGCTTGTACATATTAGGTCAAATACTCAATTAAACCCACACACCCCCCCCCCGCAATTTCCAGTTAATTCAATATTTTAGTAAAGTTGAGAAGATGTTAGCTTGAATAATATTAGATTACTCAAAAAAAGTTCATTCATTTGAATCTTAAATTGACTTAGTTACTCTATTTTCCCTTATCGACATAATTTTATTATTACATATTTTCATCATTTATTGGCATAGAAAAAAATATGTGCTACGATGGCTAGTTTAAGAAGAAGAAGAACAAGAAGATAAATTAAATTAAATTTAAAAAAAAAAAGTCATTGGAATGAATATAGATAAATCAAAGTTATTGATATTTTTCTTTTGAGTTCATCTTTTACTTTTCCTTATATAGTATTACTTTGGACATTATGAATTATGTGTTTGAGAAGGAGAAAATAAAGATGATTGAAAGAAGATGCAATAAAAGAATTATGAAAAAATTTGCTTAAATAAAAATATACGAGAAATTTTTATTATATATATAGCATTAAAGTTGTTAGAGGATTTTTTGTTTTATGTATATATAAATATATAATTAAGAAAACTATACTTATTTTAAACAATAATATAAATAATGTTTTAAAAGAGTGGGTAAGAGAAGTTCAAATTATTATGTGAATATATACATATAACTTTTTCTAAATAAAAAATGAAATTACTTTTTTTAATTAGTCTCATGTGTGATTAATAAAATTAATCACTTTTTTCTTTTTAACACCAAATCAAGGTGCATTTACTAGTATATTTTAAAATATTTGTCAACTAAAAAAAAACATGTGCTTTCTAGAATAGGGTTTACTAATTTTTTTTTCTTTTTTTCCTTTTTTATTGTTACAAAAGTATGATGTCTACATGCTAGTTTTGTTGGCTTTCAAGATAATAAATTTTCTAGAAACTTCTTCTTTTCTTTTCTTTTTTTTTTCCCTTATTAGGATTTATTTTATTATTAGCAACCCATTTTAATATTTCTATCATCTATTTATATGTATTACAATAGCTAGTTTTGAAAAAAATAATAATAAGGGACATTAAAATAATGTATAGTTGTTAGCAGTTTTCTTTCAGTTCATTTATACTATTTTTTTACTTCTCCATTTATAGTATTAATTTAAACTTCACCTATACTGTGTTGGAAAGGAGAAAAGAAAGATAAATGAAAGAAATTAAGCCAGTGAAAAAAGAATTTGAGGGGGAAAAATACTTTCTTTCAAATAAAGTCTTCATTAACATTTCTTTTATTATTAACAACACTATTATGATGTATAAAAACTTTATTAAGTTCCTTGAGATTAAAAAAAATTTGTGCAAAAGCTTTCTTTTTTTAACTAGTTGATCGATTTTATTTTTATTACTAAATCTTAGGAAAAAAAAAAAGTTATCTTTCTATTTTTCAATCGTCTATCTTCATTGCATTAATGTATATAAATGTATGGTCTATATTAATTTCTTGAAATATACTTCTCTTAAGTTTCAATGTTCAAATGATAATTTATATCATATCCACCAAAATTTGAAACTCCAAATTTTATGAAAAAAAAAACACAATTTTTTAAACTTTTTATTGTAATTAAGGAATAGCATCTTCTTAGAATACTTGTACATAATATCATCCATCTCATTTAAACATCATTTATATAAATAATAAATATAAGGTAGAAAGCCTCTTATTATGCATGTGCACATAAAGAAAAATCCTATAAATTCGTCATTAACAAAACCAATTCTTTCACTATTTAACAATTCAATTTCATTTTCAATCTTGATCGTATCATTAAAATAATTAACACACCGATTACTATATTTAGTTTAACGATCAAATATGTTAAGTTCCCTAACATAAAATATAAGAGCCAAACCAAATTGATCTCAATCGTGAACACATCAGCAAAAGAGTTAATATACTAATTATTATATTTATTTTAATGATCAACAAAACCCGATTGATCTTGATACCAGCTTGGCTTTTAGTATGATCAGCTTCTAAAACATAGCTTCTTGACTTTTCTTATACATCATTGCCCATGACACCAAGGATCACAAACTCACAATGAAGTGGTTATTTTGTTTCTCAAATACTAGATAGAAAGAGATTTTTCCGTTCTAAAACATCACTTCAAAAGTTGGTAGGATCCTCGCCTAAACCCTTTTTCAGTACTCATTATCATCACCACAGCAAATGGGGACTTCTGTACTAGACAGTTTCACCTCTTGAAGTTATTAAAGTCACACTCATTTGTCATAACTGACATCATAGAAGGCTCAAAATTTACACCATAATCTTGATTAATCAATCTTCATCCATCACTTATCCTCTGAATTTCTTGTGATTAGAGTGATAAAGATAATGAGAAGATTACATGTAGCCTCAGAAAATAAAAGCAAGCCAACAAACTAGTAAATACTAAAATTTCCATAGCTAAGATTGCAAAGCACCCATTTAAAGAGGGAGAGGTCTTGACCCAACATGAGACAACAATAGCTTACAAAAACACCTCCCTCCCACGCTGTGAGCAATCCATGTAAAAATTATCACTCCACAAAATTTTCCATCAATGACTCAACAAGTCTGCTGATAATTATAAATCCTGTGCCATGTTAGTATTAGGTAGCATAGTAGTCTTATCAAACTATCTGGCATGACCCTATCCAATTGGTGCTTTACTGTGCAAATTTTGCGAGGGAAATTAAAAGAGAGAGCAGCCAACATGTGAGAAAGAGCTTTTCATACAACACAAAAGAGAAATCAATAGTAATACTCATGCTTATCATCTGAAAGTTCCATGCTGTAGTTTAATAACCCGAGCTAGTCTATTAAAGAAGATAGGGCACATGCTTGTGCTGAACTTGATCATCTCTCTCATCCACTCTGGTGCAACTCTTTCATATGTCCCCAGAGATAACACATTATACATCAGCTCAACTTCTCCTCCAGTATCTTCGTCAGCCCATGTAAGACTGAAAGAATAGCCTGGTATGGCAAGCACCAGTCACAGGTTACGGAATATGTAAGGCAATTTTCCAAAAGCTAAAAGAAAGACTGCAAAATGACGATAAAGACTAAACAATCATCCTATAGAAAGAGATCAGGCCTTCCAAGATCCAGGGAAATTTAGTATAGAGATCACTGTGTGTCTGGTGAAGATTCAATTGTTCAGCATCAGCACAATCTTTCAGAGGGATTAGATGATAAGCAAGTATGCTGCTGAAAGTAAATTACTTACCAACAGCCTGCAGGGTTCCATATAATAAGCTAAGGCAAACTTTGCCGCTTAAAACAAAATAATTTATGGATTTGGTTTGTCAACAACCAAGTCCACAATTTTCCCAAAAAAAAAAAAAAAATTATTTATCTGAGGAAACCAAAACAATTAATTCTAGATCGCAAGGTAATTCACAACAAAAACAATGCAAACACGCATCCACAAGTGCACCAAGAATCAACCATGTGCACTGCCAACATAAATGCCATTAACTGGTTAGGTACCATCACAAAAGGTCATTCCAGATCCATAATAGACATCCCATCCTGTAGAGACTGACCCTTTTACTCTATTCATGGCAACCCAACCATGTCTACCAATATGTCAAGCAAATGGACAGCATACAAGCCCAAATCAGAACTTCACAAAGTATTCCAATGTTATAGTTTTCCCCACAAGCAATCACAAGGATTTTTAGGCAAGAAATGATGCTAATAAAAAAATTGAAATGGCATCACATACAACAAGAATAATTGAACTATAAGATACAATTACGCATCAAATCCAAACTTAAGAATTACCACTTGATTCATGCAATGCTGAAATGCAGATTCCTGGAGTTTGATTGACAATTGAAAACCTCAAACCCAAAATGTACTGAATGAGAGATTGAAATAAGCATGCAGAACTAGACCTCTCACCATCTGCAGAAACACCAAGATGAATAGCACCGGCAGAAACAATATATAAATGATTGCGAAAAAAGAAAAAAAAGTTTGATACAAGACATACCAGATTTATCAGCAATTCTAATGCAGCATCCTGGCTGAAAAATCACCTTAATACAATAAGAATACAGGAACCAATATTGTCTGGCCATAAAGTAAACTTGATAGATACCTGCTGGATATCACATTTGTCTCCAGGGTACATAGACTCCTCATTGGGGTCTCTTTCAGAACCTCTAACTGCAAAATCTTGCATACAATCATGAGACACACCCATGCCTATTGCATTGCTCTCAGAAGGCCCTTCACGCTTTCTTTTCTTTCTTTGAGATGAGCCATAAGATGTACCCAGGTCACACTGAATTCTTTGTCGTATATGTAGTTCACCATCATCATATTTTCCCGGGTAATCTATATAACTCCGTTCCTTCTCTTGCAGTTTACGAAGTTTATCAACTTCTTCTGAAAGTTCTTTATCTGCCCAAAATATAATAAGAGAGGAATGGCATACGTAAAGACAAATATGCAGAGCAATATGTAAGTAGCATCAGTCTCTAATTTACAAAACCGATCCACACAGAAATTACAGAAAGAAAAAGAGTTGTTGTTGATGCCAGCAATCTTATGCTTCCCCTATAGTATAAGGGTTACAAATGAAACATGGCTTCAGAATAAGATACGATATTAAATTCCCACAACATAAACATAAAGGATGAGTTTATCCATTCTTTGATAATTCAGAGTCAGCTTACTCTTTTGTATTTCTTCCATCAAAAGCTTTTGGTATTCCAAATTTGGCTCATTCGCAGCAATCCTACATTAAATTCATAAATATCAATACATACAAAACCTATGAATCACATTACATTAAAACCAAGCTCCACATCACAAAACACCAACACACACATTAAAAAAAAAAAGTTCAAATCAAACAACACTTCAATCACATGCCTATTCGTGCCCTTAGTTCACTGACTTTCGCTTTCAAGCTGTCATTTTCCTTTCTCAAATGCTGAATCAACTCCTCAGCAGCTGCAACGGAAGAAAGATCCAATTTTTACAAAGAATTAAGCCATAATTAAGCACAAACTGGGTGTATACATAAAATTTCACAGATTTCACAAACCATTAACATATTGTACGAACTTGACTTCTTGCTCCTTGTTACTTTGATCCAATTCAGCATATTTTTTGCCCTAAACGACCAAAAAAGCAAAAAAGATCAAAACTTTAAGGCCTTTTGTGCAAGTAATCAGCATTAAGGTATTGAGATTTAAAACAATGATTTCGAAGTAACTGCGCGTACCTTCAACTTAATGTACTTATCGTAGAGCTTAGCGTATAAAGATTCCATCGGGAGAGAGGACGATAAAAGGATGGCTTCTTATTCGATTTCGCACAACACGATACCCTAATTTCGAAGAAACTGGGGAGAGAGATGGAACGGAGACCTGGGTTCGCCAATTGAATTTGGAATTGGCGGGAATATGTGGAATTGAAAATTAGGGTTTTGGAGTACTTGAATTTTTCGCCCTCCTTCAATTCTCACTGAAGCTGACGCTTCTTGACGATGACGTTTCGGGGTTTGAATTTCGAAATTCGGCTCTATTAGTGAAAAAAGAAGGAAAAGAAATTAATATTAATATTTTTTAAAAAATTTTAAAATTACTACTTAAATAAAAATAATATCAGTATTAAACAAGATGAACCGGTTTTTGAAGAGATGATGTCATAAGTCACTAACCTCGTCTCTTCAAAAACAAGTATGTATTATAAAATCAACCTCGTCTTTTGAAGGAACGAGATTAATTCTTTCTCTATATGTTCAAGAGACAAGATTGATACTTTAAAAGACGAGGTTAATGTAAATACACTAAACTTGTCTCTTGAAGAAGAGATGAACCACTTACAATCTCGTCTCTTCAAGATACATCGATCATTTATAAAGACGAATTCAATCTACTTTTTTTATATTATTTTTTATCCAATATGATTTGTATAATGTTTTTGGAAAAGGAGATTATTTTTTTCCTTAATTTGTGGAAAAAGATATAAAGGAAGTATTTCTTTTAAAAAAAGATTATTATTATTATTATTATTATTATTATTATTATTATTATTATTATTAATACACTAGCAGGTTTATATCTATTTAAAAATAAACGTTTTTAAAATACATTATTTATATTTCATTTGTTTTTAATTCATAATTACAATAAACGAGAGTTAAAATGTAACTTCACATATATTTAAAAAGATTTAATAATTGTAGTTTTATCCATTGGTGAATGACTTTTTTCCTCAAATTTGCAATAAAGTGAATAGTAAAAGAATACAATATTATATAGATTTGTTAGGTATTTAATGAGAAGAATATATGCGCTTATACCGTCATATTTTAGGTATCATATTTAGAAATATATAATGAAGAAGATAGTACAAAACGATAAAAGTCTTAAAGAAAACATGCTAAAAAGCTAACAATACGATGAATCAATAGTGAGCATAGAAGAAGTCCTTACTAAAGAAATTTCCTATGACCAAATTAGCAGGTTTTACCTTCAAATATCTATTTAGACAAATCTATCCATTTGGGTTTTGACTTAGAGGATCCCTCATGAAATTCATAATTTTCAAAGGAAAATTTTTTAGTTGTAACTTTTAAATTTTGCTAAAGATTGTAAAATTAGCCGGCGACAAATCATCAATTTTTGGTTTTAATGGTCAACTTGATAAATTTTTCTTTTCCTAGGAGAATAGCCGGTCAGGTTTGCAAAGCAGCCAATCCAGATTCACAAATATTCACAAGTTGTGATTCTTAGTTTTCCTCTTAAAAGCGTCACTATTTATGTATTACAAATCATGGATTATGTTCGGCGAAAAAAAAATCATGGATTATGAGTTTATAGTGTCGCTTGTGAAATTCCTATTTTTCATAAGAGATCATACATCTAGGGTATTCAATGATCCTATAGTAAAATCGACCAAAAATATAAATATTAGTTCTTCTCAAATTTCACCAAAACGACCCATTTCAATATGTTATAAGTGTGAATTTTACTTTTAAGATTAGCTTAGAAATTTCTTAGTTTTAAAAGGAGAACAATACGAGAGGTATCACTATAGAGTAAAATTGGCCAATCAAAGAACCTAGGAACTCACGGGTACTAGCATTTTCAATTTTCAGTAAAGATTGCTAATTTTAAATATAGTATAGACCGTGGATTTTGAATTTCTAGAATTCCCTCGTGATGTTCTGATTTTTTAAAGAGGAATAACTGATGTATAACCAGACGATTTTGGAGTCAAAATAGCCCACCCGAGTTCCTAAAAATCCAATGGCGGAAGCATGCTAGCAAATTGGGGGCAAGGTAGTTAAAAAGCAGCAGGAAGAGAGGTAGGATATGGAGCATATAAGTGGTTATAACATACGTCCTACCTTCTTTTAGGAGGAGAAATCAAATTCCATTCAAATTCCACGCCGGCAAAAATTCTAAGAAATAGGCATTTTACTTGCCTTTTACTCTACTAGATGACGAAAACATTTGATAACTATTATCGAATGATAAAAAATCTATTGAATTAGAAAACCGAAATCACGTAGAAAAAGAATCTACAGGCCAGGGAATCTTGAATCGGATGCCAAACAATCCCATATCAGCCTAATATTTTGAACCTTGCATTAACTCACGGTATTAGGCTGTGCTTAGATCATCCGTTATTATTTATTTTTGCGATTTGCATACCATGTTGCTTACTCAAGCCATAATAGCGTGCAGATTGCCCCCTTTATACACAACTGATAACTTTTTGATGGATTGTTTATTTGAATTGATCGGTTTCATTATTTCCGTTAGCAGACACCAACGCACCATCAGCAGCCAATCATTCACCAACTCCAATTCTTCTTAGTCAGAAATGTTTTGAATCACTAAAAATATTCTTTCATCCATTGATGCACGTACTTCCAATGTTGGCTGGATTTGAAAATTCAGAGAAATCCATAATGGTTACATCGTCCCTACATTGGGTTGGACTTGATATCTACGAAGAATTAGTTCTGAACCTTGTGACAATTAGCAGAATTCCCAAATGTTCTTGGGATCTCTTATGGATTCTCTTCATAGATTCACCAAAGAACTTATTGGACAGTCCAGAATTGTGTTAAAGATTTGAGGACTCAGGTGCTGAGTGCTGATCACTCCCTCCTTATTGACAATGTCTTCCTCAATACACTACCTGTTCCAGTTCCGTACTGGAGGAAATGGGATCGGAAAACATGACCCGATCTTCTTGTATGTCGATTCTCGATTTAGAAAACTAAGGCCTTAAGCCACTCAGCCATACTTCCATGTTGCTGATCGGAACTTTATTGGCAGGTTTGGTTGGTTGCCCGAAGCCGAAGGATTATCTAATCTGACCAACTCTGTAAACTGTAGAGTGCTAGCGCTTACTCTTCCTCTATCTATGAGCGAGACTCCAATATCTGCCATTTGTCGGCGGGATCCTTCTCTTGCTTGAGTCCATGCTTCACCACCTCACAAAAGCCATGCCATGTGACACCAAGATTGCATGCGTTTGGCAGTGTAGTGGGGACACTAGCTCAGATGGCATAAATCAGAAAGACCAAGCACAAAGATTCACGGGCAGAATTAACTAATGATGACCAAAAGCGTAACTATGAATGCTATTGACCATTACAAAAGATGCAAAAGAACTCTCATTACACTCTGCCGCAAATGATCCATCACTCAATTAAGAACTATAAATATACATAAATCATGATATCTGTCACAACAAGAACCATTCAACAATGGTAAATCAGGTTTGATAGCTCTCTGGTGTAATGACTATACTTTAAGAGTTCTTCAATGCTGATAAAGCATCTTTCGTTGTTGCAGATATAACAGCATCTGAAGCATTTGGCAAGTAGTAATATTTCCCTGCATTTACGTCATAATAGTTTAATAGGGAGGTCCGCCTAGAACCCTAGCGAACTTGCAAATTAACTGTGTTAAATATGGCCAAACCTTGAGCAACTCTAGCGATCTCTTTCGCAAAACCAGTTGAAACAAATTTGTTTTCTGTGTCAATTACAAGCAGAGACATTCCTGCTTTGTATATCTTTCCAGCTACTTCCAGAATTTCATCCTTTCAAAGCCCAAAAAAGAAATAATCAGCTACAGCATTATAATACAACAATTACGATAAAATGCAACTATATTGTCTCCCATTTACTCCATGTGCACTCCTATCTTTGAATGAAATGCCTGGATCTCAAAAATCTTTCTAAAAGCGCTTTTTTGTTCCTGACATGACCATTTTGTCATTTATAAATTATAAAAGATCATTTTTAACATTTTTTTAATTATTTTACTAGGGACAAAATTATAAACATAATCTAATATTGTTACCGTATATATAATATGCATCTTGCAATAAGTAATATGCATATAACATGTCTTATAACTTGTCTCAGGGTTACAAACCCTAATTACATGTATCTATAATTTCCATTGTTAATGATGATTGAGATTATACTTAATCAAACACAAGATTGTACGGCACTATATTGCAAGCTGCTTGACTATGGCTTTCATTTAATCAAATTTGAACGAACTAAAGTCAAATCAAGCTTATGCTACATACTTATCCTTATTGAACAAGTTACTTAAGTAGCTTATCAAACAAAGCTCGAGCTTCTAACAATTTGATGCAATAAGCTCATAAAGCCTTATTAAACTCAAGACAAGCTTATAAATTCATTCCAAATTAAAAAAGTATGAGTCAATATTGTCTGATATAAATCTTATCAAAAGCAATATAATTATTTTCTAAAACAAACAAGCTTTAATGAGCTGGGCCAAGCAAATTCGAGCTCATCAAGTAACATTCCGAGCCAAATATGACTTTACAAATATAAACTGAATCTAGTTTGCATCTTTTGGAACAAGCCTACATAAGCTTAGTTGAGCTGAAGTCAAATCTCACTGGATAACACTTTATGCCATGCTTGAACTTAAAAATCTAAACTACATAGATTTCAACTCACTAATCAACTTAATTTGGCTTGTTTACACCCTTAATTGGAATAACGGCCACTAGAAGTAATAAAAAGAGGCCACAGTATAGGATATTATATTTTGCCAAAAATGAAGACATAATTAATCAAAATTTTTTCTCATGGCACCACCTTAAGTAATTGAAACGAGAAGGATATCCGTAGCACTTCCACTTTTGTATATCATCTCCCCAACCAAGGTTCAAGATGGTATTATAAAATCAGAATAGAAATTCAAGCAATTAACTGGCATCTATTCCATAAAGCTAATTAAAGAGGACTCATACAATGGCATGAAAGGTGAAAAACAGGGACCTATAATCTACGATGTTACGAAAAAATTTAAATTTCACAAAAGCTTAAAAGCATGTGACATCTGTGTAATATGTACAAATACATCGATGGGTACAATATATCATGACAAATAATTTAGAATGCCAAAATGATCAACCATTTCAGTCGCAATTAGAAGATAGTGCTGATAGATTACCTTTAGCTCCTGTGAGGATGGCCTTGGAGCTTCATTTACAGCGGTTTCAGGGTCAGTAGATCTTTTCAGAGATATATTCGCTCTTCCATCAGTGATTGCAACAATCATTACCCTTCCAACATCACCACTCTTCTCTGCATTCATACCCACCCTTACAGCCTGTGCATATATAGAAAATGATCATGGTCAGCAAAGTAGAATAATATTAAAAAAAAAAAATAATAATAATAAAGAAGAAGAAGAAAGAAAGAAAAAGGCCCTTGATATTGCAAATTTTTTTAATGGAATCTAATCTCCACAAACTTACAAGTTGACTAATTATAAATGACATAAGATGAGACATAAGAAGCTTCAGGAACAATTGAATCATTATTTGTCAACATTCAATGTGGAAAATTTTATGCCTATAGAATAATGGAATTTTGTGGAATTTTTTTTTTTTTTTTTTTTTTTTGTTAAATCAAAAATTTATATGTAACCCAAGGAAGGAATACAACCGCAATATGCAGGATGGAGGGGACCAAGCCCAATATTTACATTTTCAAAACTAGAACAAAACCACTACTATGAAAGTACAAACAATCAACCATTACGTACAAAAGACAGTTCAAAATAAGCCTTGTGGAAATTTATTAATCACATAAAGATTGCAAATTAACTCCAAATAGAAATTCTCTTCCAATGTGACAATGCCACAAACGTAGAAATGATCCTACATACCGTGGTAAGACCATGAGCCAAGGGAGAACCTCCACCACAGGGGAGTCGCTCAAGACGTTTTCTTGCCATTGCTATAGACCTTGATGGAGGAAGAAGAACCTCTGCAGCATCCCCACGGAAAGGAATGATCGATACCTATTTAGTGACATGAATACAACAGAATGTATAAAATTTTCAGAAAATGAATGCAGGATAATAAGATATTTACTTCTAGTTCTAGGAACACACCCACCAAAAAAAAAAGACACAAGGATCTTTGGCGATGCAGAGTCATAGAATATAACTTTAAACTGGAGAAACACATAAATATTTGAGATTTCATTTGAAGATGAGGTCACTGGTTATCTCTGACCAAGATCCTCCAATCAATACACCCTAGGAACCCTATCCATTAAAATTGCAACATGTTCTTTTCCTAATTCTTTTTGCCACGAAAGGTTCTCAGACTTTCTGATGGAGAAATATACTCATCTCACTTAAAGAACTATGAAAAAAGGGAAAGATCAATATTCTGGAGCATGAGCTATCATTACACCTTCCAGCAGGTACAATTATGAACATGGGGACTTGAATTTCTGTAAATACCCTAGAGAGTATTGCTGCTGCTTCAAATGAAGTTGCAGCATCAAAATTTAAACCATGGTATTCTTTTAAAGAATAAAATTTAACAGCCAACACACCCTGTCTTCAGCTAAATAAAGAAAAAGAAAATAAGATGATTAAAAAAAAGAAAAGAAAACTTGTCAAAATATCAAACCAAAGACACAATCAATGTTAACATCATTCTACAAGTTTCTGAATCCAGACATAGCAGGAAAGCTGTGGGGAAAATGTCACGGTCTATGTCTGGACCAGTGTAAACAACCAAGATGGTCTATGACTCCAGGTGCTTGCCTTCTTACTGTTCCAGTTATTTTGCATATAGAATGTCTCACCTGATCCCTGCTTGTATAACTCTCTGCCAGCAGCTTTAGTGCTGCACCTTTAGCATTCTGCATTCGATTTAAGGCCATGCTTCCACTTGCATCAACAACAAATATTACCTGGCATGAGAGAATCAAATATGTAATCTATGAGTATGAATGTGAACATCTATATTAGCCCCAGCGAAAGGCCATAACTCCTCATGAACAGTTCTTACTTTCTCTTTTATTTCCCATTATTATTAATTCATCAATCTAACACACTATACAAACTCTTGTTGCCAAGAATTTTTTTATACCAGCGCTCCAGCTTTCCGTGCCATCCGCTTTGCCCTCATATCAGCTTTCTCAACAAAAACTTTCCTACTCTTCTGAACATCTTTTTCTCTACGCAATTTCTGGTAAGGTGCTGCTGCTCTTAGAGTCGCATCAACAGCCAACCTCTTCACAGGACCCTGCAAAAATTGTCATTAAATTTATGTTTTAAAAAGAAATGCCTAATCTTTTCAACTATTTTCAGTAATAGATAAATACGATGCAATAGATGAAATCATCTCTTGGTAAAAAGGGTAGACTACAATCATACCATCCACAAACTATAAAAATTACAAAAATACCGAGGGTTTTAACATAAGTGCATTAACACCCCAAAAAAAAAATTACAAGTGTTGTTTATATATGAGGCTGATTTGGCATTACATTAAAAAAGAAACCTTATAGTGTCAACATTTTTCAGGGGATGTAAGTGCACTATACCTTAAATTCAAGGTGTAAAATTTTTATACTTTTCTGGGGTATCACTTGCAATATACTCATAATATATGTGCTGAATTGCACAACAAATAATGGGAAAAGAAATGCAAAAGTAAGACCCTTTCTGATTCCAGTTACAGCCAAAGAGCAGACGTTTTATTACTATTGTTTTTCCTTCTTTTGGTGGGGATTTGATCAATTTAAGTAAAAGAGAATGTACAAAGAAGAACTTCGAGACCTAAGTAAAACAAAAGGCACTAAAGTAGTAGCTGTACAAGCACAAGCAGTAAGATCCAAATACACTGCAATAACAGCTACTCCAAACAATAACGATTTGTGGTAGAACAAAGATTACGATACAAAGAAGAAATAGAGGATGTTACAATGTAAATGACAAAACAATAAGAAAGTAAAATAATAATATAGGACAAAAGAAGAATCCTAAGTTACAACCATGTAACGTGAACTTTGTTTAAAGAAAGCTCCAAACTAAAGAGATGTTTACCTTTGGTAGCATGGGTTTGATATACCTTCCACGGTCCTCTGAAAAAATAACATTTTTCGCTCTTCCAGCCTTCCCTCGCCGCCTTTGTGCTTGCTGGGCAAAGAATAAAAGCTTTTCATCCACCAGACCACCTTCTGCATCAAAGATAAACTCTTCAGGTATCTGATCCTGCTGCTGTTCATTCTCCTCATCATTCTCATCCTGCTACAAGTAGATCCTTAAGATTTTCAAGTTCTCCATTTATCTAGAAAGAAGAAAGATATACAAACAGTAGAAACCCTGTGGATGTGAACAAACCTCTTGATCTTCCTCCTCATTTTGCTCCTCCCCAGAGTCTTGATTTTGTGGAGGGGGTGGAGGAGGAGGCTGCTGGTTGTTCTGTTCTGGAGGACTCTCAATGACTATGGACCGTGGAAGAATAACCAGCTCTACCTGTATTGTACAACCTGTTAGAAAAGAAATAACTGGATCTTCTAAACAGAAAGTGCAAGTCATGACCAAGCAAAAATAGGACAGAAATTTGGTTCTTCATGAGAACATCTATCACAGATAGGTTCCTTCCATATTTAGCAAATAAAAAACATCTAGCGGGTGATCTCCCTTGGTGCAAACAGTTAAGTCATTTCCTTGACAAGTCGTACAGTGGAAAGTTGAGAGATATGGTACACTTAATTTGGAAGTTGATTGGTGTATAACTTAAGTTAGAGCAGAGTCCAGAATAAGAGGAATCAGTAACATTAGGAGAACTTCTACCTGACATTATTAGAGTAAGGGCATGCATGCAACCAATAATAGAACAAGTGCTTTAGTAGGCATGTTTTGAAATCAACAGCGCCAGAAACAAGATCAAGCCCATAAGTGAATGTTTAGGTTTAGGAGAATACTCAACAGCTTTTTTAAGGTCATCCACATTAACTTTTTCATGTCCTTCTAAAGCGGCCAAACATTTTGCAACACGGGCAGCATAAAGCTCAGCTCTGTGGCCCTGCATTCAAAACATGTATTTATGCTGGAATATTCAAAAGAAGTGGAATATTCAAGAGAATAAAGATATTAACTAACCAGTATGAATAGCCACAAAAAGATAGATAAGCATAAGGAAGTATCTTTTGCCATCTTTGTTAGTTAAATATTGGACTGTCTGCTCACACTTCAACCAAGAAAACAACAAGAGACCTTATCAACTACATCACTTTCAACTAGTCCCTTTATTGTTCATTCACTGTGGCCATCTAAATTTGATATGTCAATCCACTAGCATGCCAAACAAATGCACTAACTGGTACAGGTGCATACATATTACCACATAAACTTAAACAAATAAAATATAGGACAACAAAAGGTTATCCAAGCGGAGGTTATAAGCAAAGAAGGCAGTCTACTGTAGTATGAAGGTCATGGAAAGGCATGACATGATTGACACAGTATTAACTTTTTGCTTGAATAACAGATTTGTTATTAAAAAAAATAAAAAAGACAAGATTCTTCGTTCAAGCATAATAACATGGAAGACCATTTTAATGGGGCTTAAGTTGCTATCTTCAAAATAGTGAATTATAAAATTGCAAAAGAGGATTAACATATTGAAGAAGAGTCTAATGTGAACCTGGCAACCACCTCGAAGAGCTTCCATGACCAGGTACTTTAACTGCTCTCTGCTGATTGTGACATCTTTAAGATACTCCCGCGCCAATATAATCTGCGATAAAAGAATATGTTAAAAAAAATAACTGGACAGAGAGACTCCATAACTTTTTTCTTTTTTTTTAAATATGATATGGAAACAAACACTAAGCAAATGAACAATATGAAAATGGAAACTTTCCCCCATCAGAATCAGGTAGAACCTGGCACCATATAATAGCAAAGATTGCAGAAGAACATAATATTGTGAGCACAAAAATGTATCCATGTAGACTAGATTTTAACATTACTTCTTTAAGCATAACAATCAAAATAAGCAATTAGAAATATGCATCTATCTAAAGCCATAATAGATCAAACGCAAATTGCATTTTTCCCGATGAATGAGTTCCAGATATCTACTAGATGATGGACCATTACATATACTGCACTAAATTATCTTAACTTTACAAACCCACTTGAGATCCTTTTTGCCAAAAACAAAGAGAGAAGTTCCATAAATCTGTAAAATTGTTACGCATGAGCTATCATTTATTAGCCATCAAGAAGAATTTTCAACAGACGACATGAATAAAAAATCAAGATTTGAACATGTAGAAACCTAAATCTCAAGCCCTGTCAATTCATGTCTACCTGAGTCTTTGCGTAGTCAGTTTCCTCCTCCACCATCTTGAAAACCTCGTTTGTACGTTCCTGAAACTTGGTAGCAATTTCAACTGCAGCAACACGATCTTCAAAACTCATAGGGAGATCTGCACTGCAACAGAAGCGTGTTATTAGCATAGGAATGAGAACAAAAGTGGGCTAAACACAATTTATACCTCAAATTAATTGCAATACGATCCAAAAGGTGTTCACGCACAGCCCCCTCCTCTGGGTTATAAGTTGCAATTAGGAGTGGCTTGCATGGATGTCTAAAGCTTATTCCCTCTCTTTCCACTATATTAACTCCCTCAGTCAAAACATTTAGAAGCAGATTACTGATTCCCTCATCCAAAAGATTGATTTCATCAACATAAAGAACTCCCCTGTGGGCCTCAGCAAGAAGGCCGGGCTGGAAAACAGTTGTCCCTGTCTTTACAGATTCCTCAACATCAACGGAGCCAACAAGTCTATCCTCCGTGACCCCAAGTGGAATCTGCAGCAACAAGAAATAAAGGTCGCGAAATGGAAAATTAATCTCCTTTCACAAGCCATGGGTTTTAGGTGTACCTGGACAAAAGGAGATTTTACTATCTGTGTCTTAATATTTCCACTGGAATCATATTCAACTATCTCTGCCAGTCTATCTTCCCATCTTCAAAATATAAAAGAGAAACCATAAATTTGAAAACAAGTAATGCAGTAGTAAAATTGCACCAGATAGGGAAAGGTACAAAAGGAAGGCCAAAGTTTGCTTTGGAAAAACCGCAAACTATAGGTAATAGCACAATATACATGCTCAAAAAGGAAATCAGTCAGCAAACTTCTCCATTGGCACATTACAGAAAAGACCATTGAGTGATCAATGCAGCTAATACGTCACACTGTCCAGAGGTCAAAGTGGCTTAATGCAAAATCCTTCTAATTCAGTTAGCCAATGCATACAGCAAGGCACTGGTCTATCCTATGACTAGGTACAATAACATTGAAGGCTCATACACATCGTGTCTTCTTCATTAAACCAAGTTGAAGCAGGATGTGTCACTATTGCAGCTTATTATATGTATCTGAATGATAATAAAAGTTTGGACACTTTCTAGAAGAATAATTACAACAGAATGGACAATGTCCAGGAATAAATGGCCTTACTCTTCTGGGCATGATGGATCTGCATTCGAGATCGAGCCAACAACCACTTCAATGGGCGGTAAAATGGCATGTAAACCACGAGCCATTACTGTTTTGGCTGTTCCTCTTTTACCAGAGATACCGATTCCTCCGATTTCTCGGTCAATTGCCCCAAGCAACAGAGCAGTTTTAATAGCATCCTGTAAATATTCATGGAGACATACCAAATCTCATCATGCATGCTGTCCACAACTTTTGGTGACAGAATGTAGAACTATGCTGAAATTGCAATATCTAAATATTTTGCAGTTGCATAAATTTTTTATAATCTGTAAAAAACTATAAGAATCAAATGTTTTAACAAAATTGCAAAAGGAATCACTGCTTGCCTTCATTGTGAATTGGATGACAAGTATATATAGAGGCTAAAAGGAGCATCTAAATTACATAAGAAAGATTATTATGATCATATCTCTAGGGTTTCCATTTTAACATCCTCATGGTTCAATAATGTGATGGCTTCACCCCCTAAGACGCATATTGATAATTTGCATGAGTTCGAAACCTGCTATGGATATTTCTTGAGATACCTATACAACACAAGCTATTCTAACCTGGTTTTTGTTTCTTGTAAGGTTTTTCATGCACCCAAGGTAGTCGGTTCTAATACGACTATGCCCACTGTCAAAAAAAAAAAATTATTATAATAATAATGTGGTGGCTTCTACCCAATTATCTCCATCCTTGTCAAGATCAATGCTATTAATTTCTTCAAGTTTCTCTTCTTGAAACTTAAGATTATCACTGAAAGTCCATCTTTTCTCTCTTCCTTTTCCCTTTTTTAATCATTCAACAAGGATCACTCTTCACTAATCATATTTAACAACAAAATACCCACACTGATAATTCCATATGTGGGACAAGATTTACCATATGCATTTTACTTTAATTGTTCCAATGAGCTTTTAAATCATCTCGACTTTATTACAATTGACTTCTCGTCTCTTAATATATTATTATATATATATATATATATATATCATAATCTTGTCTCATCAAGCTCAGCTATATAAAAAGAAAATAACTAGAAACGGTAAAAACCGGAATTACCACTAACACTTTGCATTGAGTTCTCCACTGCTTTTTCATTTCAAAATTTCCTTCATCACATAAAGTTTCATTATTCAAAACATAATTTAGCAAATGCAACTCTTCCGTGTCAGAAATAAACACGTATAACACGGCCCACTAGACAGATTATAATTCAGAAAACAAACACTACATCGATCATCTCATCTCCACCAGTACTAACTATTCAATGCCATGCTCTTATGATACTACTCAACACAATCGCTTTACGACACGAAAACTACATCCAAACCCTAACACTACCAAATCGAGTCACAAAACCATCAATCATCATCTCAGGAGAGAAACAGAGAGAGAATATACTTGTCCGACGACGGCCGCAAGAGGGAAGTTTTGACGTCCATAAGGAGAGACGGAATCTATCGATTTCTCTTCCGACGGCGTTATAACCGCGCCGTTACCGGAATCCACAACTGCATTCCTAACGGAACGAGAGAGCAAGCGGCGTCGTTTCGGAGAAGAAGAGAGAGAGACTGGAATTTGAAGGAAGGAAGGAGTATAGAAGAAGAAGAAGGATTGAGGTGAGAGAGTGAAGTGTAGTGGTAGTGAAAGTAGTTAAGATGATGTGCAGTTGGCGAAAACGCCATTTTGGAGAGAGAAAGAGAGAGTTGTTATGGAGCTTGGAGTGGTTCTCCACTTCTTCTCTTCTTCTTCTTATCTGTTGAAGAGGGAGAGGGAGAGAGCTTGTTGTTACTGGTGCGGTTAGATACGCCTCGTCCACGTCATCATCCACCATGTCACTGGTCTCAACGGTAATTATTTTGACCTGGAACTCGATTTGATCTTTCCAATTTGGCTTAATATTATTTTAAACCTCAATTTAAAGTTGTATCTAATGAGATTAAAGTAGTTTTTGATTGTTTAATATTTTTTATAGTAATGATTGCTTAGTGAACATTTCGACCATGCAAAATAAATTTCATAATGTTCAAATTTTGGATAAAATACGTGTCATTATTATTAAAAAAATTATAAAAATATAAATTATATAAAAATAAATATTATAAATATTTAATTTTTATTTTTAATATAATAAAAATTAACATTACATCAAGCCCATAAACTATAATAAAAAAAAAAAATATAAATTTAATTATAGATCTACCTTAGCCATAATTAAATACCACATATAAATAAATTTATTTAATTAAGCTCATTTTAAAAACTTTAAATATAATTTTTATATAAACCAGAATAAAGTATAGGTCAATAACCTATATAATTAAGTCACTAGGATGCATCATGAGACTTGGTTCAATTCTGTGATGAGATAAATTACTTTTTTTATTTTTTCTTGATAAGTGGATAGGTAAACTGATAAGTGAGCAAGTTAAGTATCCATAAATAACTAACACAACAATGAAACGAAGACAACAAAACAATCACACACAAAAACCCAGCAACAAAAGCTTAAATCAAGTGTTCTAACATTTTTGGATTTTGAAGCTTTTACTTCGAAAATCCACCTTTGCAGGTCACTTCAAAAAATTTGAAGAATGTGGAAGGATTTTTTACATCAAAAGCTTCGATTTCATAGCTTGAACTATCCTTGAAGTTGTCGGAGTCATGTTCGAGGAACAGAGCCACCGCCGATGCCGCTCTATCTCTCACTTCGTGACCTGAACTTACCCCTGATGTCTGACCAGAGTTCGATCCAATTGACCCAGTTCGTCGCCTGTTTTGCTCCTCGGTTCAGGCTTGACACAGCCACCAAGAAGGCCATTTCCTGTTCCATGGGTCGTTTATTCCATTTCCAGCAATGAACCCGACCTAAATCCACGAAGCTAACCCACTGCTCGAAAATCCGACTGTCCAGATCGTCCATCCTGGTCTCTTGTAGGCAACTTCATTTGACATCGCATTTTTTGTTATTTTATCAATTAAAAAAAATTAATGATAGGAAAGAATGATAAAAATGAGAATATAAAATTAAAAAAAAAAAGAAAAAGAAAATGAAATATAAAAAGAAAACATGACGCGTAAGATTATTAAGAGTTAAGTAATGTTGAAAGTTAAAGTAGATAAAAAAAATTAATAAGTAGATAAGTAATAAAATAAATAATAAAAAAGAAAATAGAAAATAGATAAATATATATATAAGATGATATTATGTTATATATGCAAGAACGTGTTAAAAAAAAAAAAAAATTTTATCCCCTTAGAAAAATCTTATTTTTCTTAAATAAAAAGTTGAATTGGTAGTTTCTTAGGTCCTTTAACACCTTAAACAGAGTAATATTTTTATCAAAATAATAAAATGTAACAAACTTAAACCAAGAAAAAAAATTAAAATTCTAAAAGAAATCAATGGACTGTAGTTTTGTTAAAAAAAAAAAGAACTATATGTTGTCTAATCCCGATTAGCCTATACATAGGCACTTTCTGGGGCAACATAAAAAATTAAAAAAACCTTTTATATATATTTTTGTAAATATCTAATTGGTTCATTGTTTATTGTAAATTTTAATTATAATTTGTAAATGTCATAGCATGTACATTAGTAAAATTTTTAGCATTAAAATGATAATATTTCAATTCATGAATTTTAAGGTGGTAACGATATAATTTTAATAAGGTAGCCTCCAAATCCAAAAAATTTTCGATTTAACAAAATTGGTTTTAAATCGATTTTTTTTTTTCGCAGACTAGTGGTTAGAGATGGGCACGAATCATTTTTGTTCAATTTTTCCTAAAATCAAACCAAACTATAATTTTACGGTTTAGTTTTTTCTTCATCCTAAACCAAACCATTAAATAATGGTTTGGTTCGGATTAGAAATTTTCTAAATCATTAAATAACGGTTTGATTCGATTTGGATTATGGATTAGATTAAAATCCTAACTAAAAATTTTCTTTGTTCTAGTTTTTTACATTCATATAGATACTTAAATATTTATATGATTTAATAAAATTTATATTATAAACTACGACAAATACCTTATGAATTCATTATACTTTTAATCTATAGTTTTCTATAAAATCAGTTATCCATCAATAAAATACATTCACTAGCCAATATATAGTAAGTCATAATTTATAATTTTTAATAGAATCGTCAAGTCAATTATCTATTAATAAATTTAGCTAAAATAAAAAATCATCTATCAACCAAATTCATCAACGAACAAAATGATCCGCTGACACAATACATTAAACAATTAATACATAATAAGAGTTTATAACTAAATAAATAAATTTCATACTTTATAAAGTTAAAAACTATTAGAAAAAATAATAGTTCATCATCAATAAAATATATATGTATATATATCATAAGCTTAAAAAACAAATTTAAAAATGAACAAGTTGATTTTAATCAGTATTTACCAAATAATAAATATCGAATGAAATCATATGAATATATATCACTTTTAATAAATCATCATTAAAAAAAATCTATAATTACAACTTACAAGCCAAATATTATTATATTTTTTAAAAATAGTTTGGTTCATTTTTATGAATTGGTTAGGTTTACCTTCTAAATCAAACTATAAATTTACGGATTGGTTTAAATTGGAAAACTTTTAAAACAAATTATTAAGAAAACAAACCATATTTTTTGTTCGAATTGGTTCGGTTACTAATTAGTTCAGTTCGATTGTTTTTCTGCCTACCCTAATAGTAGCTAAGTTATAATCAATCAATCCACTAATCCTAACTTACAATTTTCTCAATTTTGACCAAGTGGCGTCTCCTATTTTTTTTTTTTAAATCAAGTATCTTTTAGTTCTTAGTCGAGCGTCTGCATCAAATGGGTTGCGATTTGGTACAGATCAAACTGAAAGAAATTAAATCGGGAAATGAAAAATCTAAGCTCGACAGCTTGGCGACTCTACTGAGGACGCCTATTTTTAATAGGGTTAGCCACTCAAAATTCATAGATTTAAAGTTTATTTTTTTAATGCTCATTCTTGTATATTATTTGTATAATTATTAATTTGTAAATAGTTGTACTAATCTTTTTCTTTAAATGATACAGATAAAAGGAAATTTTGTAAATAGCCCCAATAAGGGCACATGATACCTTTAGGGCAGAAATTATGAAACATGTGTGCTAGATATGTTCAAAACCAAACTATCTTAGGAGGCTACTAATAAGATCTATAGGCTGTAGCTTTTCCACCTTCTGGTTCATGAATTGACCTCCCGCTCCGATTTAGTATTAATGTGCGATCTATTAAACCAAAGAACCTTTAGAACCCATCCAACTATATTAATAAGCATAGGTTAGCAAATAAATAATAGTAGGGCATACTCTAAAAAGAGTTACAATTGAAAAAAAAAATTCTAAATTCTTCATATGTAAATATATCCACTTAAATTTTCTTTAAATAAAGTTGTAACTTAAATGAAAAATTTACTAAATTGCCCCACTATTAATTAATTGTCAACCCCTAAATTTGCATCCGTATGAATTGCATGTATAATATCTAACATGAATAATTTATTCTACTTTGTAAATAATAGCTTATTATTAGTATATAGTTCAAAAAAATTTTAAAAATAATAATAATATGATAAACTTGTAAATTGTCATGAATAAAAAAAATAAAATAAAAAGATTTTTTTTATTTTACTCATGTAAAATAGTGTACTTTATTGTGATATAAAAAATCTGAATATAATATAATTATCATTAATCTTATTTTTTTCCATTTTTTGTAAATAAATAAATTCTCAAAAAAAAAAGAAACTAAACTTGCAAATACTCTTTAGATTATATAGATCATAATAAAGTAAATACAAAACTTGTATATAAAAGTTATTAAAAAATGTACAGTAAGCTTGTAAATATTCGTAAGTTGTAAATAATCCCGTTGTCCATCAGCTTAATTCCTCTTTTAAGTGATTTTAGGTTCTTTTCAATTAAAATCACTCTTTGTCATGGGTGTTCCACTCCTTTAAACTCAAACCTATTATTCTATAAATACTAGTCTCCATTTGTAAATATTTAAGAAAAGAAAAAAAAAGTCATCGTTACTCTTTACAAATTATTTTGAAAAGAAAAAAATGCTAACCTATATAATAGGTTTTTGTTTGAAATTTTCAAAAAAAAAAAAAAAAGAATCATCTCTATAAATAAATTTCCACTTTAGATTGTAAACAGTCATTGTGAAATGTGGTTTCCAAATACTTCTTTTTAAATATCCATTATCTTTTCAGTAATTAATGTTTAGTTATTTCTAGAATATAGTTTTCTTATAAATTAAAAAAATGAATTTTTCTTCAAAAAAAAAAAAACAAATTCGCTAACAATCAAGAATCCTTTAAATTTTGAGACTAATGATCACTCACTTTAGGTTAAAGGTGAACTACAAATGAAAAACGATCAGAAAATAGGAGGCAACCAAAAGGACTTGATAAGTCACTAATTAGGGGTGTTTGTCGGGCTTAATTTCTAAAATATAAACCCAATATAAAATGGACATTTAGTGAATTAGCTTGAGGCAAACTAAAAGAATGGATGATTGATAACCAAGAAAAATATCTCATTAAAAAAAAGTTTAGAATGATAAGAGGTAAAATGAATCCTAAACACTAACCTTAAACACTCAAGAGCAGAGTGACTTAAAGGGAGGAAATTGACTCATTCCTTAAAAGAGGTCCGCCTTAAATTTGATACCTGGGTCAAAATGACATTAGGTATTCATTTCAATATCCCAAACATACTTATCCCTTACCAACTCATTTGAGTGTATTAAGGAAGTATTTTAAGAGTGAACCCTGTCAAGAACCACCTCACATTAGGACACACCACAATGAGGCAATTTGGAGATTAGGCTCATTCATAAGGAGAAAAGAAGATTAACTAATGCGTGTTTACCTCAGTTGTATCAATTCGAAAGCAATCAATTGATATAGATAATTCATTTCCTTTGAAAGGAAGAAGAGACTCTATTTCAAAACCATACACAACTCATACACTTTTAAGTTATGTAAAGACCCGACCCTCTAAATCCCGAGATATAGAGTACCGAGTCCCTAACCACATATAACATTTTCACATTATATGTAAGGTTGTCCTAAAACTAACAATTTATGAAAATCGTTTGATCAAATTTACTAAAACTTTATAAAGAACTTTTAACAAAACAAGATCGCTAATAAAAGCAATCTATACATATATTTACATCATATGTACATTGTTTAGTGTCAATACAAGACACTACAAAATTACAAGTTTTCTTAAAGCAAAAAGAACCCTAGGAGATCTTAAGGTCTTGAGATCTTATGGTCTTTACATCTTAGGCTTATCTATCAAGCCTTCTATACAAAAACTTTTCCTTTAACAAAAACTCCTCCAAAAAAAATCTAGGGTGTTCGAGTCCTATTCGTCCCACTCATCCATAAATTTCTCAAAGTCTGACCCGTAACCCAAATCATCATAAAACTCGTCTCCATTACCTGCAAAGCAACAAAAGTGAGCCAAAGGCCCAGTACACAATAACAAAATGCAAAAACAAGTTATCAAGCCAAACTTAAATCAAATGGAATGCATCAATAGATAAGTGATTATCTTATTAAGTTTTCTTTTACAAAATAGCAGGAGAGTATTCAAACCCCGGAATCACGCTCTGGGAATTTAGGGATCCTGAGTAACAGCAGCTGCTTAGGGGGTTGATATAAGCAGTCCGAATACTTATATCTCCTATATCTATTTCATAAAGAAAATAGCTTCATTTAGGGTTCAAAAGTCATTGCCGACTCTACTTAAACTCAGTCCATAACATGAGCCTAGTTCACAAGTTCCCATAAACTTTGAACTAAACCATGGTATTTCCTCCTAAGTTTAAGTAAACGTTGCTCAGATACTATTCCCCATATCGGCTACCCACTTAACCAAAAAGAATTGCTATTGCATCATAGCGTACCACTGTATCATGGTAAAGTCATTGCATTATGACTTGGTTAAGCGCCTAACTAACATGTCACTGCATCATGACAGGTTTGCTGCTCCTCGGACCAGATTAAACAGCGTAATAGACATCCAGTTCATTAAAACATTAAGATGAATCAAATTAAATCAAATTAGGAATGCTTAGTCCTAACAAACATCAAACAAGCTATTGCGTACCTGAACCCGATAATATATTACTATAGTCACTCGGTGAGGAACTAACCGAAGAACCTTTAACTGAAATAGGAATATCAGAATAATCAATAATTGAATATAGATTTCACATCCATATATATATAATATATATCACAATCCTAGATTAATTATACAAGGGGATTCATTAAACTTTGCATAAAGTTTTAATATTTAATTCATGCATAAAACATGTTTATCTAGCTTATATATTCATTAGGAGATCATATATGAAGTAAAGATTGAAGATTAAAGAAGTTTGAATTTGAAAAACTCAAGGGATACGCAGCCTTCCTACGCATGCAAAATTTGAATGAACGCCGGCAGAGTAGGAAATATACGCCAGCGACGTTTCACCCCGGTGTTTAAATATTTAGTTCTGTCCCACTTCAACACTGCCTCATACGCCGGCGGCTTTTAAGCTCTAATGGCCGGCGTACATTTTGAAAAACAAACGCTGGCAAAATTTTCTTGCAAAAGCCGACGGTGTTCAAAGCGGCTTTAAAAAAATCAATTCTGTTTACTTCCAACCCCGCCTCTACGCCGGCGGCGTTGAAATGCCAGATGCCGGCGTACGTTCAAAACAGACCTATTCGAACAAAACTCATTTCCCCCATTTTTCACTTTATAAATTTCTAACCTATAACACTTTTAATCCTTCTTCAATTTCATTTTTAGCTTCATATACTAACTCCTATCTACACTAATCAATCCTAGCAACTTAGAACATTAAATCAACACACTTAATCACTTCAAATCCTATTTCAACTCATCCTCAACTTTAACTACTCAAATTATCCTTATTCCTTCCCAACACTCCATATAACTACCACAACACATAAACAAATTCACACAATAACAAAACACAATCCAACCTAATTTCAATGCATGAACAAGCAACTTAGATGACATTAAACTCATTCTATCCAAGATCTTACATAGATACTATAAGAAATGAAAATAAAACAAAAGCTATACTTATATTAACTCACATGAATAAGCCTTGTCTTGGAGAGAATTTTGATTCACAAAGCTTGGTGTTATCTTTGGTTTGGGGCTTAGAATTTGGAGTGAAAGAAGAAGAGAAAAGGAAAGAAAGAAAATGAAAATTCGGATGAAATGAGAGGGCTACCAAAAGAGAGCTTAATTAAGCAAATTTTGGACTTAATCTTATCTCAAGTTTGACTTTTAAGGCTTATTAGACTTTAGGTTGAATTTGGGTTAATTTGGGGCTCATTTGAGTTTAATTTAGGCATGAATATTGGCTTAATTAAGGGAAATTTCCGTCAACTATTCCTTCAGCAAATCCAAAGTTGATTTTATAGATTTAAACATAACTTAACATATTAATGTATAAAAGACACAATTATTAACTATACTATACACACATTAATATATTTAAAACAATGACATTGATTTCATTACATATGCAAAATAACACATATGAAATGTTCAAATTATACCAACTTAGACACATTTAAACTATTACCCACTCATCTACTCAATTGTTAATATTACCAAACACAACTCTCATAAATCAACATGCTCATTTAGTTCAATAATTAAGATAAATAAACATTTACATGGAAGTTAAATAGAATTTAAATATAGATAATTTCATTCTTCCCTCCTTCAAGAAGTTTCGTCTCCGAAACTTAACTCACCTTCTTAATCAGAAAGTTCAGGATACTTCTGTCTCATAACGCTTTCCACTTCCTAAATCGCTTCTCTCTCAGATTGGTTACTCCATTGGACTTTTACCATCGGTATCACTTTATTCCTCAATTCTTTGTCCATTTTGCCCAAAATTCTAATCGGTTTCTCCTCAGTAGTCAAATCCGGTAGTATCTCTGGTTGATTTGTGTTCAATATAGCGTCGGAATCAGATATGCATTTTCTAAGCTAAGACACATGAAAAACATTGTGAACACCTAACAAACTTGGTGGTAGCGCCAATCTTAGTTTTAGGACAACCTTACATATAATGTGAAAACGTTATATGTAGTTGGGGACTCGGTACTCTATATCTTGGATTTAGAGGGTCGGGTCTTTACAAGTTATAAGCCATAAGAAACATAAATCACCTTGAATTCTAAAAAAGAAGAAGAAGAAGAAGATCAAAAAAAGAGGAAGAAAATGGGATTAGAAAAGAAAACGAAAAGAAAAAAAAAAGAAAAGAAAAATGAAAGCATTCATACAAGTGATCATGGCAAAGGATTGGAGGCACATGCTCAAAGCTCAAAACCACCACAACTTATCAAAACTCAATGTCCAAGGTCTACGACATATTTATATTATGGACCCACCCACAATATCACCTTTTTAGAGACTCTTCAAATTAGAAGACTTGATTTATTAATGTTCTTGAAACTAGGGACAAATGCATTATTAGTTTTCCTTAAGAGTTATTAGCTTGTAAACCCAGGGAATATGGAAGATAAATATCAGAAAAAGCCTTTATAAGATATCCATTTCAATATAAGCCAATAACCAAAAAGATTACGTTACAATCCAAAAAAGACCAAATAGATTGACCAATATGTATCACTTATAAGTCGAACCATAATTTTTTAAATCCGAGACAAATATGTGAAAATAAACTCAAAAGAGTGTAAAGAAGTTCTCTTGGACTAGACAATTTAGAACGAGATAACTATCTCTAGGTTGAAAAATCATCCACAGGAGCATAGAAAATCATTTGCTCCAATTTAAAGGTATTTGCCTCCTGTTTAAGAACTATTTGCCCCAAAGATAGAAAGCAATGCCCTAACAAAAATCAAAGTCATAGAAAGAAGAGTTTTGCCCCAATAAATAATGTACTCAAGCTGAAAAAAATGAGTGACCAATGGTATAAATCCGTCGTTTAATCATAATTTTTGGATCCCATAAGATTTTCATTTGATAGCAACTTTTCAAAAAAAAAAAAAAGTGGAAAGAAAATTTTTGAAAAAAAAAGAAAAATAAAATGAGTTTTTTAATAAAAGTCCAAAAAGTGAAAGTTTCTCAAATAAAAAAATAAAAACAAGAGGAAAGAAACAAAGAAAAAAGAAAAAAAAAAAGTCTTTAGCTCCAATAAAGGTTTTTTTAAGAGAGAAGAGAGAAGAAAATTTTCAAAAAGAGAAGAAGAAAATGAGTTTTTCAATAAAAATCTTTGCTAAAATTAATGAAATTTTTTCAAAAAAAAAAAAAAAAGCAGCCTTTGGCTCAATTTTTTCGAAACATGAAACCTTTTGAAAAAATGAAAAATTTTGAAAAAAAAATACTTAAAGATCTAGGAATCTCAGTTATCCCCCTCCAATTAAGTTTTCATGAACTTTAGCAATCTTATGAAGTCTTTAGGAACATTAATATTCCCATAAAGATTTAAGAGCTTTAGTTATCTTATGACACATGAAGGAATTTTGGCTATCTTATGGATTCTTTAGAACCTTAGTAGTCCCATAAAGATTTCAAGAGCGTAAGTTATCTTATAGAACTCTCAAGAACTCCAACTATCTTATAAAGTCTTTAAGACTGTTCGTTGTCCCATAAAGCTTTTAGGAACTATAGTTATCTTATAAAAACTTTAGCTATTTAATGGATTTTTTAGGTCTCTTATAGTCCTATAAAGACTTCAGGAGTTGTAGTTACCTCATGATACCTTCAACAACTTTAGTTATCTTATAGAGATTTTTAAGATCTTCAGGAACTTTACTTATCTTCAAAGAACTTCAAGAACCCCTACATTTCTATGTTTAAGAACTTTGGGCATCCATTAAGTGTAAGAATAATAGCCATCCTACAAAGATTAGGAGCTTCAGTTATCCTTTAGAATTTTAATAATCATAGTGTTTCCTTTAAAAGAAAAAAAAGCTTGAGAACTTTGGTTATCCTTCGAAGCTATTCATGAACCAAGTGCCAGCTCAAGGAGCACACTTGTATCAAGTCTGAGCCAAATGCCAACTTAAGGAGCGTATGCGCATATGTATCAAATCATAGGCCAACTCAAGGAGCACCTATCCAAACCAAGTGCCAGCCCAAGAAGCACACTGGTATCAAGTCTAATTCAAATGCAAACTCAAGGAGCGCATTTGTACTGAGTCAAGTGCCAGCTCAAGGAGTACACCTGTACCACATCTGAGCCAAATGCCAACTCAAAAGACATGTTTGTATCCAAGCATAGGTTAGCTGAAGGAGCGCCTCTCCAAGTCAAATGCCAGACCAAAGGAGTGAGTTTGTATCAAATCACAGGCCATCACAAGGAGTGCCTCTTCAAGTCAAGTGCCAGCTCAAGAAGTGCCTCTCCAAATCATAGGTCAGCTTAAGGAGCTCCTCTCCAAGTCAAGTAACAGCTCAATGAGTGCATTCGTACTTTCGTACCATGTATAAGTCAAATGTTAACTTAAGGAGTGCGTTTGTATCAGTTCATAGGCCAGCTCAAGGAATGCCTCTCCAAATCATAGGCCAGCTCAAGAAGCGCCTCTCCAAGTCAAGCGCCAGCTCAAGGAGCGCACCCATACCATGTCTAAGTCAAATACCAACTTAAGGAGCATGTTTGTATCAGTTCATAGGCCAGCTTAAGGAGCACACTCATATCATGTCTAAGTCAAATTCCAGCTTAAGGAGCACGTTTATATCAATTCATAGGCCAACTCAAGGAGCGCATCTCCAAATCATAGGCTAGCTCAAGAAGCACCTCTCCAAGTCAAGTGCCAACTCAAGGAGCATACCCATACCATGTCTAAGTCAAATGCGAACTTAAGGAGCACGTTTGTACCAAGGAGAGCCTATCCAAATCATAGGCCAGCTCAAAGAGCGCCTCTCCAAATCATAGACCAGCTCAAAGAGCGCCTCTACAAATCATAGGTTAGCTCAAGGAGCGTCTTTATAAGTCAAGTGCCAACTTAAGGAGTGCACTCGTATCAAATCTAAGTCAAATGCTAGCTTAAAGAGCACGTTTGTATCAACTCATAGGCCAGATCATGAAGTGCCTCTCCAAATCATAGGCCAGCTCAAGGAGCACCTCTACAAGTCAAGTGTCAGCTCAAAGAGCACACTTGTATCACATCTAAGTCAAATGCTAGCTTAAGAAGTACGTTTGTATCAGTTCATAGGCCAACTCAAGGAGCGTCTCTCCAAATCATAGGTCAGCTCAAAGAACGTCTCTCCAAGTCAAGTGCCAGCTCAAGGAGCACACTCATACCATGTCTAAGCTAAATATTAGCTTAAGTAACACATTTGTATAGGAACATAGGCCAAGTCAAGGAGCGCCCCTCCAGATCATAAGCTAGCTTATGAAGCACCTCTCGAAGTCAAATGTTAGCTCAAGGAGTACTTTTGTACTAGATCATAGGCCAGCTCAAGGAGCATTTCTCCAAGTAAAGTACTAGCTCAAGGAGCACACTTGTACCAAATCCAAACTAAGTGCTAGCTCAATGAGTGCACTTGTACCAAATGATAAGCTAACTTATAAGATACTTGTCTCAAGTTTTTAAAAGGCATGGTTAAAGGAAGTTCATCATCTATTCATAGTCCCCAGTACTACTTCTACTACCTTAAATTTGCCATAAATTTTCAAAAAGCAAAAATGGAGTCTCTCTTGTTATATTTGCGGCAAAGTTTTATCAAAAATCACCACAAAGAAGGGCAATTGTAGATATCTCATTTTTATCCATTTAGGATTTCAATTTATAATAAAAATTAAGATTATGTTAATCCCATTAATTATAATAAAAAGACAGAAAAAAAGTATTGTATATATATACACACATGGGTTCGATATAATACTAATTTTAATTGTAGATATCTCTTGGATCCAATTAGATACCACATACAAATGGGCTTATCTAATTGGGCCTATTTTAAAAACATTAAATACAATTTTGTGTAAACCAGAACAAGGCACATGCCAACAGCTTGTATGGATAAATCACTAGCATGCATAATAGAAACTTGGGTTCAATTTTACGAAGAGGCAAATTTCCTTTTTAATTTTTTCTTTCTCCCATGCAATAGCATGGCACGCTCTCCTTGGTCAGATGATGTAAGCGGGTAAGTGAGCAGTAGGTAACCAGATTGAGTATCAATAAATATCTGGCACACATCAATGGAAAAATTATGACAAAACAATCACACACAGAAACCCATGAGCAAAAGCTCAAATCAAGTGCTCTAACTTTTTTAGGTATCGAAGCTTTTACTTCGAAAATCCACTTTTGTAGGTCACTTCGAAAAATTTGAAGAATATAGAAGAATTTCTGACATAAAAAACTTTGATTTCATAGCTTAGACTATCCTTGAAGTTGTCGAAGTCATCCCTGATGAACAAAGCCACCATTGATGCCGCTTTATCTCTTAGTTCGTGACCTAAACTTACACCTAAAGTCTGACCAGAGTCCGATCCAATTGACCTAGTTCATTGCCTATTTTGCTCCTCGGTACAGGCTCGACACATAGCCACCGAGAAGGCCATTTCTTGTTCTGTCGGTCATTTATTCCATTTCCAGCAACAAACTATTGGCGTGAAGGACTCCTAGAAATTAGAAGTTTATGGCTATATCATAAAGTCAATGAATATCATTAATTAGGAGTTTATGGCTGATCAATGAATATCATTGAAGACAAATTACAATCGTCATTATAGCAGATTTGTATACCAAAAATAGAAGAACTTGATTATGTATACATACCCATATATGTAGAAAAGAATATATATATATATATATATAAACCTATAATATTTCTTTCTTATTGAAAACATGGTAACGGAGCAAGTTTTCAATTCCCATCCTCCTCTATACAGACAACACTGAAGCAAATAACATCCTGCAACACCGATATGGCTGGTGAAGATTTGCAGTCACCAGAAACCCCTGAAATCTCTTCTTTATCTATCTTATCAGAACTCACTACCATAATGACGGAAATCCGATCTAAGAATTCTGGTACAACCTCAACAACGGACATAGCCGCTACTCCAATAGGAATTAAATTGGATGGGACCAACTGTAGACTGTGGCCTCCAGTGGTGGAGATGTACATCTCTGGCAAAGACAAATTGGGTCATATCAATGGTGATCTACCCAACCTACAACGATAGATCCAACCTTCCAAAAATGGCATACTGATGATGCCATAGTAAAAAGATGGCTCATTAACTCCATGGACCCATCATTGATTGGGAATTTCATCAGATTTCCTATAGCAAAAATGGTATGGGATGCCATAGCAATAACTTATTTCAATGGGAGGGATGTCTCCCAAGTGTATGACCTTCGATGCAAAGTATCACGGTTAAAGCAAGTAAGTGGTTCATTGGAAAAATATTACAACAGTCTACAAGGATTATGGAGAGAGATTAACTTTCGAAAGCCAAATCCCATGTAGTACCAAACTGATATTCAGCATTATAACAACATGTTGCAAGAAGATCAAGTTTACATATTCTTGGATGGCCTGGATGACCGACTAGACAACATTTGTAGAGATATTCTGCAGATGCAGCCATTCCCCACAATGGAACAGGCTTATGCCCATGTTCGACGAGAAGCGGTGCGACAAGCAGTCATGATAGGAACTTCAACTGAAGAACCATCGGGTTACATATTTATGTCAAAGAGTTTGAGGACTATAACTCCTTCGAAAGCTTCCTCTCATAATGGAAAATCAAATTCCTCTTCTAAAAAGAATGCATCTTATGGACTGAAATGTCTTATTGCGAAGGATTTAAACATACTCGGGAGACCTGTTTTAAAATCCATGGCTATCCTGAATGGTGGCATGAATTACAGTCAAAGAAAAAGCACAATGTTGAAGGAACCAATGACATAGGCAAGAATGAACAGGTGACTAGAGGTCAAGGTTCAGTTGTCATCGATGATATGACTCTTTCCTTAATTCCAGCTCAAACTCACAATGTCAGCATCACTGAAATTCATAAACCAGTCACAAGTATGAATCTACATGAATTTAAAATAGACAATGCTCATGGCCAATGGATTCCTGACTCAGGAGCCTCTGACCATATGATCTATGATGAAAATGATATCACCAAAGATCCAAGCCTAGAAGAACCAACATTACAAATGCCAATGGAAAAATTTCCCCAGTAACAAGGGCTGGTACAGTAATAGTGACACCTGATATGCCATTATCCAATACTCTTCTTGTTCCATCTCTTTCTCACAAATTAGTGTCTGTGAGTCAACTTACCAAAGATTTGAATTGTGTTGCAATTATTTATCCTAATCTTTTCCTTCTTCAGGATATTCTAACAAAGGAGATTATTGGACATAGTATTAAAAAGGGGGGACTATACTATTTGAAGGACGTAAAGATCGGTAAAGCATGCCACACCGGTCATCAAAATATGTCCGAGGAGGAGCAAGTTTGGCTTTGGCATCGTCGGTTAGGTCATCCGTCATATGAATATTTGAAACATGTTCTTCCATATTTATTTTCAGATATGGCAATTTCTCAATTTAAATGTGAGACCTGTATTTTTGTGAAAAGCCATCAGGCCACTGAATAAAAGTACTATTCATTTTTCCTTAATCCATACTGATGCATGGAGACCATCCCCAAAACCTAATATGCATGGCTATTGATGGTTTGTGATTTTTGTTGATGATTGCACACGGATGACGTGGTTGTATTTGTTGAAACATAAGGATGAGGTTTTAAATACCTTTTAGTCCTTTTATAATATGGTTTGTACACAATACTCCACCAAATTACAGGTTCTTCGTTCTGATAATAGCAAAGAATATGTCAACACACAACTTAATGACTTCTTTCGTCAACATGGAATGATTCATGAGAAATCATGTTCGCATACTCCCCAACAGAATAGAGTGGTCGAACGAAAAAATCGGCATATTCTTGAGACTGCTAGAGCTCTTCTTATTGGGGCTAATATGACTCGGCATTATTGGGCAGAGGCAATTATGCATGCAATTTATGTTATCAATAGGATGCCAACGAAAGTTCTTGAAATGAAAACTCCTATTCAAGCATTATCTCATTTTATAACACTGCCCTCAATCTTGATGATGCCACCACACGTGTTTGGGTGTGTTGTATTTTGTTCATGTCCAAAAGGATCAACGCACAAAAATTGATCCTTATGTTGTAAGGTACATTTTCTTAGGCTATGGCCTATAACAAAAAAGATATAGCTGCTTCGATCCCACTCATAGGCGAACATATGTCACTATGGATGCCACATTTTTTGAAACTGAAATGTTCTTTATTGCTAAGCTCTCCACTCCAGCTCGTCAGGGGAAGAATTATAGTGAAGAGGTGAATTGGATGAGATATGAGTGGCCAGGCTTTAATGAATATGACATTTAGAATAAGTCAGAGACAACTTCCTTAAATGATGGCATGCCCCCTTCATCACCAATAACCACTAGTCCATCTCTTGAGAATATCACTGAGGTAAATTCTCCATCAACCCCTATTAATCATCAACCCTCTAATGTCATAGATATTGTTGCTTCTATCTCTGGCTATAGATTACCTTATAGGCATAATCCTGGTGTGCTCCCAAGTCGATACTCTCCTAAGATGGAAGAATGACGATCCAAATATCCTATTGCCAATTACATGTCCACTAGATTACTATCTGAATCTTTGAAAAGTTTTACAAATGATCTCTCATCTCATCACATTCCCACTAATGCAGAAGAGGCATTACAGGACCCTAGATGGACTCAAGCTATGAAGGAGAGATGGAGGCCTTGTTAAAAAATAAAACATGGATTCTTGCTACATTACCAGAAGGGAAGAAGACAGTAGGGTGCAAATGGGTGTTTTCAGTTAAATACAAAGCAGATGGATCTGTTGAAAGGTACAAAGCTAGAGTGGTTGCCAAGGGATATACACAAACATATGGAGTCGATTATCAAGAAACCTTCTCTTTAGTGGCAAAATTGAACACAATCAGAGTTTTATTGTCCCTTGCAGCAAATCTTGACTAGCCTTTACATCAATTCGATGTAAAAAATGCCTTTCTCCATGGTGACCTTAAAGAAGAAATTTATATCGATATCCCTCCTGGATATGTGGCAGACTTTGACAATAAGGTCGTTTGCAAGTTACAGAGAACTTTATATGGGTTAAAACAGTCACTGCGAGCTTAGTTTAGAAGATTGAGTGTCACAATGAAGAAATATGGCTATCGACAAAGTAACTCTGACCACATTTTATTTTTCAAAGACCAATAAGGCAAGATAATAGCTCTAATCGTCTATGTTGACGATATGATCATTATTGGAGACGATATAAATGAGATAGCAAAACTTCAATCTTAGTTGGCATTAGAATTTGAGATGAAGAATTTGGGAGGACTCAAATACTTCTTGGGGATTGAAGTTGCTAGATCCAATCAAGGGATATTTCTTTCTTAGCGGAAATATATGCTAGATTTATTAACTGAAGTCGAGTTATTGGACTGCAAACCAACTGATGTACCTATAATTCAAAATCACTGACTTGGAGAATACTCAAATCAAGTACCAATAGACAAAGGAAGATACCAGAGGCTAGTTGGTAAGTTAATCTATTTATCTCATACCCGACCTGATATTGCTTATGCAGTTAGTGTAGTTAGTCAATTCATGCATTGCCCTAACGAAGATCATATGAATGCAGTCATTCAGATTCTTCGATATCTAAAATAATCGCCTAGTAAAGGCATTTTGTTCTCTAAGAATGGTCATCTGAATACTGAAGGGTATACAGATGCGGATTGGGCTAGAAATATTTTAGATAAAAAGTCAACTTCAAGCTATTTCACATTTGTCGGTGGGAATCTTGTTACATGGAGAAGTAAGAAGTAGAAGATAGTGGCATTATCAAGTACGGAAGCAAAATTTAGAGGAATGGCAAAAGGGTTATGTGAACTTCTTTGGCTTTGAAATTTGTTGCCTGAGATTGGATTTCCTCCTAAATGCGAGATAGACTTATTTTGCGATAACAAAGCAACTATTGATATTTCTTATAATCTGGTGCAGCATGTTCGAACTAAGCATGTGGAGGTTGATCGACACTTCATCAAACAGAATCTTGAAGAAAAGACAATCCAGTTCCCCTTTGTAAAATCAGAAGACCAGTTAGCAGATATCCTAACTAAAGCAGTATGTAGCAAGAATTTTCATAACTTACTTAGCAAGTTGGGCATGATAGATATCTATGCACCAACTTGAGAGGGAGTGTTGGCGTGAAGGACTCCTAGGAATTAGGAGTTTATGGCTGTTTCATAGGGTTAATGAATATCATTAATTAGGAGTTTATAGCTGGTCAATGAATATCATTAATTAGGAGTTTACGACTGGTCAATAAATATCATTGAAAACAAATTACAATCGTCATTATAGCATATTTGTATACCAAAAATAGAAAAGCTTGATTATGTATAAATACTCATGTATGTAGAAAAGAAAAAATATATATATATATATATATATATATAAACCTAGAATATTTCTTTCTTATTGAAAACATGAACCCGACCAAATTCGCGAAGTTAACCCACTGGCCGAAAATCCAATTGTCCAGATCATGCATCTTGGTCTCTTACAGGCAAGTTCATTCGACATTGCTTTTTTTTTAATTGTCAATTAAGAAAAATTAATGATAGGAAAGAATGAAAAAAATGAGAACATAAAATTAAAAAAAAATAGAAAAAGAAAATGATATGTAAAAAGAAAACATGACGTGTAAGATTATTAGGAGCTAAGTAATGTTGCAAGTTAAAGTAGATAAAAAAATAATAATAAGTAGATAAGTAATAAAATAAATAATAAAAAGAAAAATAAATAAATAAACATATATAAGATGATATTATGTGATATATGTAAGAATATGTTAAAAAAAAAAAACATTCTATCCCCCTAGAAAAATCCTACTTTTCTTAAATGAAAAGTTGAATTGGTAGTTTCCTAGGTCCTTTAACACATTAAACAGAGTAATATTTTTATCAAAATAATAAAACATAACAAACTTAAATCGAGAAAAAAAATTTAAAATATAAAAGAAATCAACATACTAAAGTTTTGTAAAAAAAAGAATTACATGTTGTGTGATCTTGATTAACGGGTACATAAGCACCTCTGATGTGACATAAAAAATAAAATATTTTTTCTTTATATATTTTTGTATGAATTGAATCATTATTTATTTTGAATTTTAATGGTGATTTATAAATACCATTTCCTTTACGTTAGTAAAATTTTTTAGCATTAAAACGATAGAATTTGAATTTATAATTTTTACGGTTGTAATCATATGATTTTAATAAGGTAACTCACGAATCCAAAAAATCTCTGGTTTAACAAAGTTAGTATTAAATTAATTTTTTCGCAGACTAGTGGCTAAGTTAGGATCAACCAACCTATCCACCCTAACTTACAATTATTTTCTCGATTTTGATCATGTAGCGACTCCTAAAAGTTTTTTTGAAAATCAAGTTTCTTTTAATTCCTATTCGAGAATCTGTATCAAATGGGTTAGGGTTTGGTACAGATCGAACTAAAAGAAATTAAACTGGTAAATGAAAAATCCAGGCTCGACAAATACCAAATTAGCATTGTTATGTCATGTTGAAATGAAGATAACATAATTTATATGTGTTGTATATACAAGCGGTGATACAATAACCTATCCAATTAAACTTGTAAAAAAACTGATATTTAAATGGGGTTTTGGTCTAAAACTAATATTTTTAAGCAAGTGATTGATTTTAAAAATTAATAAGATTTTACAAAATGAAAAATAACTAAATTCTAGGGTTTAAGAGTTTTCAAAAATTTAAAATATTTGTTTTGAGATTTAGGAATTAGAATTTGGAATAAAGGGAGTTTAAAATTAAGAATTGAGTTAGAATTGGATAGTTTAATTTATTAAGAAATGTTATTAAGATAAATAGATAATTTTATAAAATATTTCGAATCTCAATTTCAATTCAAATCTATTTACTAACTTATTTACATCAAATTATCTATTTATTTTTTATTATTTACTTATTTGATCCAATTAAGCGATCTACTTTGTATTTCTAACTTAGGTTAAGATTTAGGGTATTTTAGTTTGTTTACAAATGAAAGCTCATTCAAAAGTTATTTGAATCTCCAAAGGAACATGTATTTATAGTCTTCAAAAGTGAATATGTCCGTTGGTGATAGCATCTGACATACGACAAAATTAAATGCACACATCATTCGATTTAAAGGCCCACCAGCTCACTGGTCCAATCTTTACGCCTTGTCGTGCCTTGAATTTTGCCTCTTCGTGCCTTGGATTTTTGGACTCAATCACAATTGTGCTTTCTTCAAGTGAAACGGCTCACCAGTGCAATTCTTGTATGCACAACAAAGAAGATACATATACACACACAACACAGATTTCTAGATGTATATTTTTTCTTACATAAATCATTGATCTTAGGAGTGAAGCATGTTTACGATAGCTTTACATAACATTTGCTCTTATCAAAATCATATATAAGATAATTACTTTAACAATCTCCCCTATTTTGATGAGGGTAAATAATTATGTAAAGGCTATTTGTTATTTACTCCTCCTAAAATAAATGCTCCCCCATAATTTTATAATAAAAGCATATCAAGAATACTCAGAATAATAAAAAACAAAAATTAATCATACCCATGTATATAAGATAAGAAGCAAAAGGAGGCAATGTAACCAGAAGAAACAATTACAACAAGTTTAAACGAATAGATACGAAGAAAGAGATCATATCAACACAAAAAGTTACAAGGATGTCCAAACATAGAGTTTCAAGCTTTAAACAAACATAAATATGCAATAAAAGGAAAACTAGAATAGGTAAAAGGATCAGGCAAGAGGATCATCAAATGGAGGTGGACAAGGATGAATACTATAAAAGTTATCCATAAATCTACGAAAGTCAAAGCTGAAAGACTGCAAATCAAAGCGGAGATAAGAAATATAGTTTTCTATTGTTTCAAATCTAGACTCCATATGAGTTTGAAGCTCCTGAAGAGAGAAAATAAAGGAACTAGGACCTAAAGAACAGAAGGTGGAGCTGAAGGCTCATCATTATTAGAATCTATATCTAAGCCTGAGCTAGGAAGCAGAACACTACCACTAACCAAAGGCTTTAAGGGTTTCTTACGCACCCATCTCCTATCTTGGCTTTTCCAAGTCGTTGAGCTAATAGTATTGAAGGAGAAAGTAGGAACCTGAACAGGGCGAGTCTTGGAGCAGAACTCTACATCTTTGCTCCTTAACAAACGAGTGATCAACCGATGTCCTCTTAGAATAGCTTGAGTAGGCTTATTAGTTACATTTTAAAAGTCTTGTATATCAGATCAAAGAGATGAATCTTATCCCCTCTTAAGATACGAACTATAAGCCATAAATCTTATTGTGTCACTGTAGTCTGTTGTCACTTGCGTGGAACATAATTGTCTATCAAGAACTGGTGAAACCCAGCAACTAAGAGACAAATGGGAATAATACAGATTGTGCGGTTCGCGTCAATTTGGACCCATATCAGATATAGTAAATAACTCCTCATAATACTAATCTCCATCAAAAGAACTTGGCATTTTAACCCCAAAGTTATCAACATCTATCAAACTATAGATATTATGATGTGATAATTCAAGTTTTCTGCCATAGAGATATGAATACAATTGAGGTACAAGAAAACTTGAACTATTAAAACCGGTTTCCATCCTAACTCCCAAACTACCATCATCCTCTAAATAATTAGTCAAATCACAATAAAATAGCTTAACAGCCTCTTCATTAACTTCAGCAAGAAACAACATTGTATGTAGAATGTTCTTCAAAGCTACTCCAGACATTTAAGGAATATGAAAGAATTGTAACACATTTGCGTTATAATTTCTATCTATATCTATAAGAAGATCTCGGAATAAGACATACCTATCAGAATGCTTCTTAGATGGGAAGAGAAATCCACCAAAAGCTGGTGGTACTGGTGTTGCTTGTCCTCGGGCAATTCGGGGAGGCATGATGAAAGAAATAGAGGAGAGAAAGAGAAGCGGGAGAGAGATAGAGAGATAAAAAAAAGGTTAAGAGATGGTGGGAAGGTGAGTAAGATAGAAGGGGATGTTGAGAAGAAGAAAGAGAGGTAGAGAGAAGAGGCTGGGAGTTTTTAGAGAAAGAGAAGCGAGAGAGAGCACGAAAGAGAGAAGAGAAAGAAAGAAAAGATAGAAATGAGAGAGGTGAGAGACGAAGAACACACACACACACACACATGCATGCATGTTGAAAAACAACCATCGGCTCATTGATACGAAAAAGTTTTTAAAAGAATTTGGCTAGAGACGATTGAGACTTAGATCATGCCCTTGAAAGATAGACCGACGAGCTGGTGTGAGCTTTGGGCAAAACAGACGCTAGCGAGCCTCAGGTCAAGCCCTTGACTCTCATACTAGCGAGTCGGTGTAGCTTAGCAGGCATGTAGCAGAAAAAAATATCATCTTAAAAACAAATCATATATATGCATGTATGATATTTAACAACTTGTTCAGTCCAAAAACAAGTTCTAGACTAACTTAGCTCCATGATATTTAGCACCTATTATTTTTTATCATGCCCAATTCTCTACGTAAAGTGAAAAAACAATTCTCACTCAAGGGTTTTGTAAAAATATCAGTATTTTGATTGTTTGTATCAACAAATTCCAAGCTAATATCTTTATTTAGAACGTGGTCTCTAATGTAATGATGTCTAATTTTGATATGCTTGGTTCTTGAGTGTTGAATCCGATTTTTTGTTAAATTTGTAGCACTTGTGTTGTCACAGCCAATTAGAACATTTTCATACTTTAATCCATAATATAGCAAAGCTTGTTTCATCCATAAGACTTGTGCACAACAGCTACCAATAGATATATACTCAATTTCAGCAGTTGAAAGTACAACCGAATTTTGCTTCATTGAGCGTCAAGATATTAGGGAGTTTCTATAAAAGTGGCATCTGCCACTTGTGCTTTTTCGATTAACTTTGCACCCAATAAAGTCAGTATTGGAGTATCCAAATAGATTTAAAAAGGTAAACTTTGGATACCACAAGCCCATTTTAATAGTGCCTACAAGATACTTGAGTATACATTTTACTTCACCCAAGTGTGATTCTTTTGGGTAAGATTGAAATCATGCACGTACATACACCGAGAACATGATATTAGGTTTTGAAGCTATTAGATATAAAAAACTACCCATCATGCCTCTATAGAGCTTTTCACAAACATTTTTCCCATTTTCATCTTTGTCAAGTTCACATTTGTGCTCATAGATGCAGATCTTGTTTTACAATTATTCATTTTGAATCTTTTTAAGAGGTCTTTGTTATATTTAGATTGATTAATGAAAGTTCCATTTTCATATTAAAATAATTGAGTTCTCCTATCATCTCATTTTAAATTCGTTCTTCATTGACTCAAAAAATTCATCTATAAGACTCATATTTATAGCTCTAAATACAATGTCATCCACATAGATTTGTATGATAAATGTCATCTACATAGATTTGTACGATAAATGTGTTTGACTTATGATTTTTTATAAAAGAGTTGTATAAAATTTTCCTCTAAAAAAACCTTTCTTTAATAAGATACTGATTCTATCATACCACGCTTTAGGAGCTTACTTGAGACCATAAAGAGCTTTGTTCAATTTGTAAATATGCTTTGGCAATTCATTATTTTCAAAACCCAGTGGTTGCTCTATACAGACTTCTTATTTTATAAAACCATTTAAGAAAGCATTTTTAACATCCATTTGGAAAAAAGTAAAAATTTTGAATGCAACAAATGTGAAAAGCATTCTAATAGTTTTCTAGTATAGCTACTGAGGCAAAGGTTTCATAAAAATCTATGTCTTCTTCTTGATTATATCCTTTAGCTACTAACCAAGCTTTATTTGTACTTATTATTCTTGCTTTATCGAGCTTATTTCAATAAACCCATTTGGTTCCAATAACTGGTCTATTATTAGGTCTAGGAACCAAGCCCCAAACTTCATTCCTTATGAATAGATTTAATTCTTCTTGCAAAGCTTGTATCATAAACTCATCTTTTAAAGCTTCTTCTATATTTTTAGGCTTGGTTTGGGATAGGAAGACTAGATTACTCATATTTCTTAGGGAACTTGTTTACTCTATTAGAAGGTTCACCTATTATTAGATCTTTTGGGTGTGATCTTGCACATTTCCATTCTTTAGGAAGATCGTCGTTAACAGATCCATTCACAACATCCTTTTTATGTTCATCGCCTTCTATACTATTATTTTCAGGAAAAAACTTATCTAAATCAGCATAGATATTATCCACATTATTACTTGAACATAAATGAGGCAAAGAATCATCAAAAGCAACATGAATAGATTGTTCTACAACCAAAGTTCTTTTATTAAACACTCTATATGCTTTACTAGTTAAAGAGTAACTTAGAAAAATTCCTTCATCACTTTTTGCATCCAACTTAGCTAATTCTTCTTTTTCATTGCTCAAGATGTAACATTTAGTGCCAAATGGATGAAAATAGAGGTCTTCTTCTTTTCCAAAGCTCATAGGGAGTTTTCTTAAGAATTGGTCTCATGAAAACTCTATTTGATATATAACATACAATGTTTACAGCTTTAGCTTAAAAGTATATAGATAAATTGTTTTCACATAACATGGTTCTAGCCATTTCAATTAAAGTTTTATTATTCCTTTCAGCTACACCATTTTGTTGTGGAGTTCTAAATGTTGAAAAAATTTATTCAATTCCTTTTTTACTGCAAAAATCATCCATTTCATAATTTTCAAATTCTCTCCCATGATCACTTCAAATTATTACAATATTAAGACCTTTTTCATTATGGACTTGCAATATCTAAAAAAGACATTATTTATTTCATTTTTAGATACAAGGAAGAAAGTCCATGTAAATCTAGTGAAATCATCAGTAATAACAAAGGTGTATTTTTTGTCTTCCAAACTTAGAGTTTGAGTAAGACCCAATAAGTCCATATGCAATCATTCTAATGGCTTAGAAGTGGAAATACCATCCTTAGACTTAAAAGAAGTCTTAGTTTGCTTTCCTTGTTGACATGCTTGATAGATCTTGTCATTTTGAAAATTTAGTTTTGGTAAACGTTTGACAAGATTCTTTTTAACAAGTTTTGAAATTACATGCATGCTAGCATGCCCCAATTTTCTATGCCATAGCCAACTATTGTTATTTTGAGAGTAAAAATAGTTTTCATTTGATGATTTGAAATTACCTAGATTGATTTTGTAAATATTTGTTTGTCTATTTTCTTCAAAATAAGCTTAATTATTGTTAATTCTTTCAATAGTTATGTTTTAAATCATTAACCAAAAGCACATTCTTGATAATTAAATCTTTGTTTACTAGAATATTACCTTCACTAAGAGCAGTTGACTTTCACTTATCTCTGAAGGTGAAATTCCCTTAATCTTTCAAGTTCAAAGTTGTGAAGTTGGATGCATCTCTAGTCATGTGTCTAGAGCAGCCGCTATCCAAGTATCACTTATTGTTCCCACTTGAAGATTCCTACAAAACAAATGATTATTTCTTTGTTACCCATTTGAATTTGAGTCCTTTTTGGTTATGTGTAATAAGAATTTCTCTTTTAGGAACCCAAACTGGCTTACTTTTATGATTGAAATGCATTATTCTTCTTATTGCACAATTATATGCAATATGACTAGTTTTGCCATATTAGTTACATGTCCTATAAGTGGCTCTCACAAACCGAGTTTTATGGGACTTGCAACTACTTTGTCTGTTGTATCCAATTCCATATTTATTTGAATCACAACTTTGATTTCAAAGAAGTGGGTTCAAGTTCTTTTTTCCATTGGTGAACTTGGCTATAGTTGTTTTTGAATCATCTAAGTTAGCTTTTAATATAGTATTTTCATTTCTTAATTCCTCTAGCTCCTTTAAAATTTCACTATTTGCTACTGGAACATGTAACATTATCTTTATTATTTATGGTATTAACTTCAAGATTAAGCAAATCGTTTTCAATTGTTAATTTCTCATTGATTTTGCTTAATTCATCATTTTTTCTTTTTAGCTTCTTACATTTATTATTCATTTTATCATTTTCTAATTTTAAAATATTTATTTCTTCATGCAATTTTTCATTTTCCATTTTAATCTTCTCATGCTCAATTCTAAATTTATCCGACTCTTCTTCTGCTTCCATCATTAAGGTTTAAGTATGCTATTCTTTTTCTTCATTTTTATTAGTGACTGCACATTTATCATACATATTACACATTTCATCATAAGAAGGAGAAGATGGAGAACTTACTGCATCATCTAATGCCATGAAGCATACGTTTTCGTCTGAGTCACTTGAGTCATCATCACTCCAAGTGGCAATGAGAGCTTCTTTTTTGAATCCCTTGAATGCTTTCTAGAGCATTGGACAATATTATTGGATGTGTCCTAGCTTTTATAGTAATTTATCACATCATTCTTTTCCTTTTTATGTCTTGATGAGCTACTGCCATCATCTATTCTTTTTTTTTTTTAACTTCTTGAACTTGATTAAATCTTGATTAAACTCATCTTGATCCTGATCATAACCCATGAGTGCAAGAAGATTTTCCTATGATTGTGTAATTCTAACATGGATCCATCCATATCATCTTGGTATTAGAGCTTTGGTTTGCCATGTGATAAATCAATAAGATCTAATTCTCATAACTTATGAATTAACCGTGGGTGTAGTTTGATAGAGATTACTCGAAAAAGAAGGCAAGTTAGAGATTGTTTCTTAAGAGACAGGTTATTGCCCATTTTGAATTGCTTAGGAAGAAGAAAGGATCTTGAGTTATGACTTGTTGTTATTACCTAATACTGTGATTGTTGCATTTGATCATTATCACTTAAGGTTTGTGGGGTGTGATTGAAGGCTAGGGCTACTATTATTTGGTAAAGGTGTGGTCAAGTTTGAATAGCAACCATGTATAGCAAATACTGTTGTAGAATTGATTCTTCAGTTGAGATGCTAAGTAAAATTAGGATGAAATTGCTTAAGTTTGATGGTCATGGCTCCTTAGGAGATTATTTAGATTGAAAGTACTAGGTAGACGAAATTATTGGAGATTTTCCACGCTTTAGATGTCGATTGGGGCAAATTATTATCAAGAAATGAATTGGACTTACAGTATTGCAGTGGTAAAATATTATATTAGAGCTATCATTGAATGCGTTTCATGATGTTATTACATCGGGTTTTGTGAAGAGGTTGATGAGGAAAAGATTTGTTCGACTTCCACTCAATTATCAAGATGAGAAATATCAGTCTTTGTTGATGCTAAAACAAGGATCAATAAAGATTAAAGAATATGCCAAAGTGTTTAAGACTCTCATTAGGTGCAGTGAAGTATTTGAGCCTCTTGTGCATACTATCAATAGATTTATGAATGCTTGAACTCTAGCATTGCTGAGAGTATTGGTTGTTAAAAATTTCTGTCATTAAAGGATGTCATCGAAATCGCCATATTTGAAGAATTGTTGATCTTAATGTTGCTTTAATGGTGAAGACAACATTGCTAGAGGCCTCAAAGGCAACTGACTTGTTGGATGATTATGTTAAGCATAGGGGTGTTCATGGTTCGATTCAGGGATTGAACCAAACCGAACCGCATTCAAAATGGTTCAATTCAAACCCTTAATGAACTGAACCGCTTCATATGCGATTCTGTTTGGTTCGGTTTGGTTTGAATAGCCTTTAAAAGATTTAGTTCTAATAAATAATGTTAATAGTCATTTGAGTTCGCAAAGGAGAAAAAATGTTTAGATTGAGAAACATCACACAAAAATTAAAGTGACTTATCATTATATTAAGTCATATATTTAAAAATTTCAAAGACATATATTATCCCATTTTAAAAATATTTTTTAATGCAAATTCAAAACAACATATATTTTTAATAAATCTATAACACTAACTAAGAAAATTATTATTTTGCATTAATTCCACATTTACTTATAATATTATTCATTTATAATGTATTTAAATTTTTGTTGTACTAATTAGTTTAAAGTTCTAAATTATCTCAATGTTGTTGGTTGCAGATGTTACAACCTAGTATGAAACCTGCTCCTGTAAATGTATTTCATGATAAGAAATTTGCATTTTATTGAATTAATCTTAGAGCAATACAAGTCCTAATATATAATGCTCAAGATTTATAAATAAATAAAATAGTTCTTTTTTTTTAATTTCTTTTAATGTGAAGCTGTTTGGTTCGGGTTCAAACGGTTTGGTTTTGTTCAACCCCTTAAACTGAATCGCAAAACTAAACTAAAACATAAAAGAACCACATTTTGCGGTTTGATTCAGTTTGGTTTGGTTCAGTTTTCAGTTTAGTTTCATTTTGTTCAATGAACAGCCCTAGTTGAGCATAGATTATTTGGTTAAGGAAGATAGTGGTAATGCTCATGAAAAGAGTTCAAAGGGTAATCATGAGATGTGGGTGAATATTCTTGGTGGTCTAGATTGTGAAGTTGATGATGAGAGTATAGGTAAATCTTATGTAGGAGAAACAAATGTTATAGAGAAAGTGCACCGTTGTAGTAAGCTAGAGTCTTTTGATATTTGTGTACCTGAGTTAAAGCCACTTCTATAAGCAATAAGGACTAATGAGCATTACAAGTATTTCTATATTCATCTTCCTGTGGTTCATTCATTATATTTTGATGCATTGATGGGATTACCAAAAATTCAAAGTTAGCATAATATTATTTTCCCTGTGGAGTCATATAAACTGACTATCAATGTCTATTGGAGTCTTATAGATGGTTATGTATATTAGTGTAGTATTAAGTTTTCGTGTGGCAGCATATTAGTGCGAGTAATGCTGTATATATTACCTTTTTTTGATGTAGTTATTAGAGGAAGAGCTGTTGTTGCTTCATTGAATAGCTGTGTTTCTTATTATTTCAACAGTTCCAAACTAATGTGTTGTATTCTATGATTGATAAATTGTATGATAGAAGTTATGTGGTTGAAGATTAGGTATTTGCTGTTGATTACTTTCAAGATGGTAAATGTCTGAGGCCAATGCTATTGATAAAATAGGAGGTGTATTTGTTGAATACTTGTTATAGTATTCATGAGTCTTGTATTGATTGAGTTCATGATGAGTGGTATGAGTTGCTGAGGAAGTCTTTTATTGTGGACATGGACAATGGTAGTGAATGGTTAAGAATGCTTGGCATAGATGTTAAGATGCTTTGGTTGTTACCATTTTAGAGAGGATCTACAGAACGAGTATTAAAGGCTATTCATGAGACAAGTGTGGGTGGAAAGTTTTATTTAATTACTTTCAAGTTTTGTAGGTTTGTCTTCAATCTAGGCATTTGCACTTTCAAAGATTTGTCTTTGAGATTTTATTTTTATTATTATTATTATTATTATTATTATTTAACAAGCAACATATGATAATTAAATATGAATTATTCATAAAAGGAAAACCGACTTACATCATCCTATATGCAATTATGTCATGGTAAACAATTTATCTGCGTTGATAGTACACAATGGCATGTATACAATTAATTAATTAATTAATTAAAATAATAATATTATTTTCATTGTGAATTTTCAATCACCCATAAACAATTAATGACTGACACATGAATCTATAATATTCAGTTGTCACATATTTCATATTATTTATTTTAGCATTAACTAACTATTAATTAAAAAAAAAATCATATGATATGATCATATTGTCAACAGACTTAGGTCCATTCTACTCAATGAAGGAGATGAAATAGATGTGTGGGCCTAAAATTGTTGAACTTGTAATGTTCAATGTGGATTTTGATGACACAATATAATACACAATTAAATATTTATTTGATGTAAACTACACTTAATTAGTCATAAATAAATGTATGCATATTGTGCATGTTTGTGGAGTTTTTTGCAAGTTTTAGCGGAAACAGAAGTTATCGAGGGTAAGCCAAAATCAAGTAACCAAGGTGCGACAAAATTTAAAGCCAAAGCTCAACAAGCTCAAATATGAAGAATCATTGGTCGAGGGGCTGGTCAAGGCCTAGACAAGCCAAGTGATCAAGGCACGATAAGTTCAAGTCCGAAGCACAAAAAGTTAAAGAAATGAACATGTCGTGGGTTACGTCGAGGGCTCAACAGCCTAAAGAGTTAAGGTGCGACCCGTCAAAACCAAGGCTCAATAAAGATAAAAGTCTCACAGTATTGGTTACAGGTCACGTTGAGGGATCAACATAATGAAGACTTAGGATGTGATAGTTCAAATTTGAGGCTCAAAGAAGCATACATATAAGAAGGCTGTTGAGGGCAAAGTTTTGACATGGCAGACTAAGGCGTGACAAGCATTTGAGGTGCGATGGGTTAAATACTAGAGTTGATGTGGTAAGAAAAGAGCCGTTGAAGCGCATTAAATGCTTAGCTACTCAAAGACATTGTCTTCAACGGATCTTTGAAATTCAAATACTATATAAATATATATTATATATATATATATAGTTTTGGGAGATCAGTAGTAATAAGTGAGAAGAAGAATAAAGTGCCAAAATGATTTATAAGCTTTTTATTGCTATTCATTTAAGGGCATTTATAGAGAGAGGAAATATTTTATTTATTGAGTGGTGTAATTGCTTATCTTGAGCCAATTTCTAAAATTAATACAAGTGGTGGTGAAGACCTTGATTAAGGCATTTGGTAAACTATGAAGAGTAGGAAGTGGGCCGAACTCTAAATTAAAATATCGGCTTGATTTCCTCCAAACCTATCTTTTCATTTACGCATTATATCTGTTGTTGTCTATCTGCTGCAATTTGTATTATTTTTGACTTGTTAAATTAAAAATCCAATTTTTTGGGCTTTTGGGCAAATACTCAATTTATCCCCCTCTTAAGTATTCTTAGTGTTATTTCATTTGGTATCAAAGTCAGTCTCTATTTTTTCTTTATGCTTAATCATTAAATAGAGTAAAGATCATGACTTCTAATGCACTAGGATTTCTAAAGGGGCAAGCTATAATCAGACCTTCGCTTTTAAGTGGGGTAATTACCCTTATTGGAAGTGTAGGATGAAATTTTTCTTAAAGTCCAAAATAGATTAATCTAAAATGTCATAGAAAATGGGCCTTTAAAAATTGAAGGAAAAGAAATACAAGATTGTGATGAAGAAGATTGGAAAAAGTTAGAATTAAACGAAATTGCCATGAATATTATATATTGTGGTTTAAACGAAAGTGATTTTAATTGATTATGTACATGTACAACCACTAAAGAAATTTGGGATGAACTTGAAAAGACTTATAAAGGAACCTCTAGAGTGAGAAATACTAAAATAAGTCTTTTATGCAGTCAATTTGAAAACTTTAAAATGCTTCCAAATGAATCTATTGATGAAATGCTTAATAGATTCATTAATATTATAAATCCTTTAAGTGTACTTAGGAAGAACTTCACTGACTTGGAAAATAACTCTAAAATTCTCAGGTCACTTTCCAAGGATTGGGAAACAAAGAGGACGGCAATAGAAGAAACACGTGATCTAAGTGCTTTGAGCAAGGAGGAACTCCTAGGTACGCTCAATGCCCATAAGCTCATTAAGAAACAAGGAGAAGAAACAAGCAAAAAGGCAACTGCCTTGAAAGCCACAAAACAAGACTCCGGTGATAAAGAAGATAAAGATGAAAATGAGGAGCTTGTCCTGATTACTAAGAAGCTCAGAAAGTTCATGAGGCGCAATAGAAAGTAACAAAAAGGTGGAAGAAGACAGCAACACCTCAAAGCACAAAAGGAAGGATGTAATCACATACGTCAACTGTCAAAAGCCTGGAAACATCTAACAATACTGCTTACTGCTCAAAAAGAGATCAAAGGAGGAAAAGAAAAGGGCATACATGGCATCCTGGAGCAATGAAGACTCGCTTAACTCAGATGATGAAAATATATGCTTCATGGCTCTAGATAGTGAGGTAACATCTCCCTCTTGTCCTTCATATTCTAAGTTGTATGCTATGTATGAAAAAGTATGTTGCAAATTAATGAAAGTTGGGAAGAAGAATAGCATGTTAAAATCTTTAATGATAGAAATAGGAGAACAACAAGAAAATTTCAGACTAATCATGAAGAAATTGATTTTGAAAATGAAAAGCAGCATAATGAAATAAATAGTCTGAAAATTGAAAATGAAAAGGTAAATGGTAAGTGTAAAAAGCTAAAAAGAAAAAAAATCATGAATTCGAAGAAATTGATGAGAAACTGACAATTGAAAATGATCTGCTGGAAATTGAAGCGAAAACATTAACAAAAAAATGGCAATGCTACATGTACTGGTAGCTGTAGTGATGAAATAATGAGCTAGAAATTTTGAAAAATGAAAATAAAATGTTAAAAACTAGCTTGGATGATTCAAAGCCACTATAGCTAAATTCACCAATGGAAAAAAAAAAAATCTAAACACACTTCTTAGAAACCAAAAGTGTGATTCAAATAAATTTGGAATTAGCTGTAAGGACCCATTATCACCCCTTATAATTAAAATAGGCGATAACAGTTTCCTAACCACATATAACCTGTAGGATTATATGTAAGGTTGTCTAAAAAAAGTGTTTGATGAATTGTTTGTCTAATTCCACATACTTAACATAATTGAAACCATAGTTTTTCAAAACTTTTAGAAAAACATACTACACCATTAACATATTTCACAAAAGAAATAAACTCAAGTCTTACATAGCTAAGTACGTATCTATATATGTACATTATAACCAAAGGCTTCTTACAAGCCTTAACAAAATTACACATATAATCCAACTAGAACTTTAAATACAACCACAAAAGCTATCATAACTAGTCTATTACAAAATATGGATTCCATCACGTCTAAGATCATCTTTAGTTCTCCAAATCATCAAGAAAATCCTCGAAATTGGTTCCATACCCTATACTTGTGTAAAACTCATCAGATTCATCATCTAAAATGGTTAAAATATGAGCCAAAGGACCAGTATGCAAATAACGAATACAAATGCAAAGTGATTCACACATGCTTAAGCTAAATGCAAAATGCAACAACCAATAATTTATTATTCAATCTTTAGTTGGTCATACATCATGGAAGTATTCAAACTCCGGGCAACAGGGATTTCTAAGGGAACCTGAGTAACGATCACGACGTTCAGGGGGTTGATATAAGTAGCTCGGATACTCATACCATCCTAGATAAATTTATCCATAATGATTAAGTAATCTCATCTAAGGTTTCTAGCCGTTTCTTGACTTTACTTAACTTGATCCATAATATCACTTAATTCAAGTGTTCCCATAAACATTGAATTAAATCATATTACATCCTTTCAAGAATAAGCAAATGTTATACCGATACCAAATTCCCCATCGATTACCCGCCGAACCCCTTATGAAAGTCATATCAAAATGACAAGGATGGTCTAAGTGCCTAAAACTACCATGCCCCTAATTTGAGTAGGGTTACCGCTCTTCGAACCAGATTCAACGGTATAAAAGACACTCAACAAACAATTATTAAATTTCTTAATTTAGAGTAACTTGAAATAATGCATATCTTAGCAAAGAAACAAGCAAGTTACAGCGTACCTAAGATAGCTCGGGAACTAATAGGGGTAACCGAGCGAGGATCTAACACTGTACAAGAAAATATCGAATTTCTCACTTAGTTCAAGCACTAATCAACTAGTTTCAAATATAATTAATCAAATAAATTTAAATAAATTATTACAAAGTCATAACATAGCATTTAAACATCTTATTATATCATACAATATACAACAAATATTCAATTGATCATATATCAAGCTTTGGGAAATATTGAAGAAAGTTTTTGAAAATAAAAATTACAGGGGACACACGAGCCTTCAATGCCGGTGGCGTTGAACGGTGTACAATGTACTAAAACTCAACGCTTACCATCATTGGCAGCCTTTAGTCTACTCGGTGTAGACTACAACTCTAAATTTTTAAAAATTTCCGAGAGTTCTATGGGTTGGTTCACGCCCGTGGATACCCCAAACACCGACACGTTTCCATGTACACGACAGCGTGGGATACCACGCCGACGACTTTAAGCCCGGTGTTAAAGATTTTGATTCTGTTCGCATTCCACACCGCCTATAAGCTGACGACGTTGGAACATTAATAGTCGGCGTACGATTTGAAAAACCAACACTGGCCAATTTTCCTTACAAAAGCCGGCAGCGTGTTAAGCGGCTTTAAGAAAATAGGTTCTGATCACCTTCAACATCGCCTCTACGCCGGCGGCATTGAAGTATCAGATGCTGGCGTACAATCAAAAACAGGCTATTTGAAAATGTTTTACTTCCCCTATTTTTTTACAACATTTTGTAAATTTTTACACTTTCAAACCTTCTTTAAACTCATCCTAAGTTTCCCAAAACTTGTTATATGTTCTAAACACCATTCAAATAACACAAACTCTACTTCTAATCATCAAATACCCAACTACAACATCAAACATCAATTACACTTCAACTACTCAACTTAACTTCACTACTCACCAACACTTCTTACAACTTCCCTAACACTTCACTAAGCTCACACAATAACAAAACTCAACCTAACATATATCAATGCATAAAATCAATCAACTCAAATAACATTAACTCATCCTACCATAAGTTTTACATTTGAAAATACAAGAAAGGAAATAAAACTAAGAGATTATACTTGCATTAACTTACATGAATAGGCTTTGGCTTGGAGAGATTTTTTATTCCAAAAGTTTGATATTGGTTTTTGGTTTAGGGCTTAAGGTTTGAAGAGAAAAGAAAAAGAGAAAGGAGAGAAAAGGGGGAAAAATTTGTATGAAAATATGGGTTGCCAAAAAGAGACAATATTTGATCAAATTTGAGGTTTATAATTATCCAAAGTTTGTTTTTAGGGGTATATTTGACTTAGGCTTAATTTGGAGTGCATTTGAGTTTAATTTGGGCTTGAAAAATAGGTTTAACTTAAGAAAAATTCTGCCAACAATTTCTTAGGAAATTCAAAAGTTATTTTGATAATTCTAAACATAGCACATACATATTAATTCATAAAAAACACAAACATTTATTACCCCATGTACACATTAATATATATAAAACAATAACATTAGTTTCATTGCACATACACACATACAAAATGACACATATTCAACACATGCACTAATTATATTGTTCATACACATATATCTCATTTCAAAATCATATATAATTTCAATAACACATTAATAATATATAAATTAGGAAATTCGTGGCTATTTCAATAGCTATAAAGAAAATAGTTGCAAGTCCCACAAAAAAAATTGTTAAAGCAATCTTGGACCTGTAATTATTGTGGAAAAATTGCTCATATTGCACATAATTGTGCAATAAGAAAATCTATGAATTTGAATCATCGAAGCAAGTTGAATTGGGTTCCAAAGAGAGAGGTACTTATTCCCCCTAACCAAAAAGAACCCAAACTAAAATGAGCACTAAAGAAATATTGATCTGTTTTGCAGGGATCCTCAAGTAGTAGCAAAGGGTACTTGGATAGTGCATGCTTTAGGTATATGACAGGAGACGCATCCAAGTTCACATCACTAGTCTTATAGGATCAAGTGACTGTTACCTTTGGGGATAACGGAAAATCAACAATTCTTGGTAAAGGTAACATTCTCATTAACAAAGATTTGTTTATAAAAAATGTTTTGCTTGTAGATAATTTAAAACATAATTTGCTAAGTGTTAGCCAATTGTGTGATAATGGGCTTAAAGTTACATTTTTTGCCAAAAATTGTTCTATTGAAAGAATTGATAATAACCAAGCATGCTTTGAAGTACATAGACAAAGAAACATTTACAAAATCAATTTAGATAATTTTAAATCATCAAGTGAAACTTGTATATATTCTCAAAATGACAATATTTGTTATGGCATAGAAAACTAGGACATGATAGTATAGACATTATTTCAAAGCTCATTAAAAAGAATCTTTTCAAAAGTTTACCAAAGATAAATTTTCAGAAATATAAGATTTTCCAAGCATGTCAATAAGGAAAGTAAACTAAGATTTCTTTCAAGTCTAAGGTTGCTATTTCCACATTTAGGCCATTAGAACTATTGTATGGACTTATTTGGTCCCACTCAAACTTTAAGTTTAGGATGAAAGAAATACACATTGGTAATTATTGATGATTACACTGTCGGCCTACCCTTATAAGCCGTCAGCGTTGGACGTTTACACTGTCGGCTTATGGACAGTGTTAGTATATTCATCATCTTCTCCGATGAACCAATTCATATTTCTTAAATTTTCTATGTCAAAAACATTCCTAAACCATTCCTAAGTGCTTCCATATCTTGTTTATATATATACAACAACTTCTAACGCTTCTATAAGCATATACTCTTAAATTTTAATTCTAGTAAAGTACAACTAGGGTTTTCGAATTTTACCTTGGTTGAGCCAATCCGATGGAATTCGAAGCTTGTTTTTGTGTTGGTTATGTTCCTATGATTATCAAAAGTCAGTTCCAATCCTTAGTTTTAAAGGAAAACCATTCGAATTACATCAACTTACCTTGATCTTGTTTCAAGCGTTTTTCGTACTAGTTTTTCTTCTGATTTGAACTAGGATGATTTGAGTGGTTTTATTTCTATTTTTGGGTTATTTTGGCTATTGATTTCGAGTGGGTTTGATCTGGAAAGTTTGAGAGTATTTAAGGTTTTTTTGTTTCTTCATTAAGAGCTTTAAGTATATGTATATATAGAGGAGAAAAAGGAGACAGTTTTTCCTTTGCTTTTTGCATTCGTTTTTCTCCCACTTGCACACTGTTTTGTCACTTGTTTTCATTGTCATAAATGTAAGGTTGATTTGGCAATCTATGATTGGGTTAGTGTGTTGATTTTGTTGACAATTTGGTGCATTATTGAAGCAAATTTCGGCTCTCCTTCCTCCATGTAATCCAAGCCATCCATGAACAACTTGCAGTCGATAAAACAAAACAACTCTTATATATTAATATTAGTTAGTTATTTAACATAGTTTTAGGATAGTTTACTAAGTATACGGGTATAAATTAGCTAGTATTTGAGAGTTTTTGTACAAAGATATTTTTATAGAATTCTACATAATACTTGGATTATCAAACTATACAACTTAAAGTTTTAAATTTACGTGATTAATTATTTGTAGAATTTTATCTCCCGCGATTAGGGTTTCCTAAGCTCATTAGGTCAATTTTTGTTTTAGGATCCAATAGCTTAAGAAAACCCTAATTAGAACAATGGTGTGATTCTATTATTTATTTGAAGTTTAGATCTTGAGTTATACATCAGTTTATGTTTTCATTGTGTATTTATAATCCTAACGGTTTATCTTTAGGTTATCGTTTCCTGTCTATAAGCGTAGTTGATTAACTACTTAATATCGCAATTGATATAAAGGCTAAATTATATATATATCTTTAGTTTTTGATGCCTATTATGAAATCTTATTAGTAGCGTTTAATACTATTTAGGAATCTTGAATTTAGGGTTTAAATCCATGCATAGGCTCGTTACTATTCATTGTTCTAATCACAAATCATTGTTGAGTTCAAAAGTAGTCATCTAATCTCTATATTTATATTTTTCTATTTAATCTATTTGTATAACAAGTTTCGGGTTTGAAATTTAGATTTCCTTTAATCATATCTCGAATTATCCATTCAAGATACGAAATCTCGTTTTTGGTATCAATTAGGGTTAAAGAAGTTCTTTATTTGATTTCTAAATCCTTATCTAGCCAAAATCAATGCATTGATCTATTCTTAGGTTTTTATTGGAATCTAAGTTTATTAACTAGTTCATATATTCTACTTTAGAGTCGTGTACTAATGTGGAAAATTTCTGGGGTTTACAATTAGGCTACAAAAACAATTGAAAATGAACGACGCCTAAAACACCATAGTCATGGTGATTTGTGTGCACAATATGATCCTTCCTTTGATCAAGAAAAATCAAGAAGGAAAACTAAATTCTCATAATGTTCTTCTCATAAAAAAGCTAAAAGAAATTTCAAAAAGAAATTCTTTAGGAAAAACAAATACGAGAAAAAGCAAACAAATGATAAGATTAAACCTTATAAGAATAAGGGAAAGTCTTACAAAAAACTCAAATGTTTCAAATGCGGAGTTGTTGGTCATACAACAAAATTCTGTAGGATTAATAACAAAACTAATGAATTGAATCTTGATGAAGAAACAATGGAGCATATTTTGCAAATATTTGCAGAAAACAAATATCTAACCTCAGATTCAGAATCACTTTATGAAAACAATGGGATTCAAGTCAATAATATTGAACCCACTTCGTTAGAAGAGATTTATGTTCTAACCAAAGAAGAAGAAGACATTCTTCTAAAGTTAAACCAAATGTTTGAAAATGATAAACAAAAATACATTAAGGAAATAGAACAAAGAAGTACAATTCACATAGTACCAAAATTACCCTATAACCATAATGAAATCATTGAAAAAGGAAATTTCAAACAGAAAAAACCAATTTCTGTTAATGAACTTCATTTTGAAATCAGGGTTCAGAAAGAAGAAATAAAAAGTCTAAAAATAATGCAAATAAAATTGTAACGGGAATTTCTTGAATTAAAACAAAAACTAATTCAAGAAGATTCTAAATCAGATAATGAAGAAGATCCTATTGAAAATATAGGGTCTTCACGACACCAAGAATTACCTTCTACATCTAGTAGAAGTAACCACAAGAAAATGGATCATCAACATCAAGTTGAAAATCAACAATGAAATGATCTTGGAAACAACTACATTATTTGATACCGGAGCGACCTGAATTGCATAAGAGAAGGGTTAATACCAACAAAATATTTTGAAAAAACAACCCATCTCTTAGTTCAGCATCTGGTAACAAATTACAAATTGATTTCAAATTATCAAATGTTAAGGTAATGAAAGACAATATTTCTTATAACACTGCTTTCATTCTTGTCAAGAATCTTAAGCAGAATGTTATCTTAGGGACTCCTTTCATTAATCTTCTCCAACCCTTCAAGGTTAATGATAAGGAATTGAGACCAAATATTTGAGGAGCAAATTTGTCTTCAATTTTGTCTCAAAACCTAAAACCAGATCATTAAACCAATTAAAAGCTAATTCGATTTCGGAATTGAATTATTTGATTCAATCCAAAGAAAGACATTTGATGTTTTACAAAACGACCTATCATTCTATAAATTGAAAAAAAAACTTTCAGATGGATCCCTAAAAGAAAATATTTTCAAATTACAAAATGAAATTGAAAAGTCAATTTGTTCAAACCTACCAAATGCCTTTTGGAATTGAAAATGTCACATTGTTGATCTTCCCTATGAGAATGATTTCGAGGAGAAAAAAATTCCCACTAAAGCAAGACCAACTCAAATGAATCAAGATGTTTTAAATCATTATAAGAAAGAAATCAATGATTTATTACAGAAATCCTTAATCAGGAAAAGTAAATCCCCATGGATTTGCTAAGCCTTTTATGTCAATAAAAACGCTGAAATTGAGAGAGGGACACCTAGATTAGTGATCAACTATAAACCTCTCAATACCGTACTCAAATGGATTAGGTATCCAATACCTAATAAAAAAGGATTTACTTAACCGACTACACAATGCAAGAATTTTTTCAAAATTCGATATGAAATTAGGATTTTGGCAAATTCAAATTAATGAAACCGACAGGTATAAAACTGCATTTACTGTCCCATTTGGACAGTTTGAGTGGAATGTTATGCCCTTCGGATTAAAAAATACACCCTCTGAATTTCACAGAATTATGAATGAAATTTTCAATGATTTCTCCAACTTCATAATCATTTACATAGATGATGTATTGATCTACTCTCCTAATATAGATCAACACTTCAAACATGCTAAGTTATTTATGAATGTTGCAAAGAAAAATGGGCTTATTGTTTTTGTAACAAAAATATCTCTCTTTCAAAGAAAGTTAGATTTTTAGGATTCAACATTCATAATGGAACAATATTACCTATCCAAAGGTCAATAGAGTTCACTTCCAAATTCCTTGATGAAATTAGGGATAAGAACTAACGCTAAAGGTTCTTAGGAAACCTTAATTACATCTCGGATTTTTTCCCAAAGCTCAGCCTAATATGTAAACCATTGCATGACAAGATAAGAAAAAATCCTCCACAATGGTCTGACACACATACTAATGCAGTCAGAATACTAAAAACCAAAATCAAAGAAATACCTTGCCTAAACAATGCCAACCCATCTCTACTAAAAATAGTAGAAACTGATGCGTCAAATATAGGATATGGATGTATTCTTAAACAAATCAAAGATAATAAAGAATGTGTAGTTCAATTTGTATCCAAACATTGGAATGAATGTCAAATGAACTACTCCATAATCAAAAGAGAAATTTTAGCAATCGTTTTAATTATTTCCAAATTTCGAGATTTGTCAAATAAAAAATTTCTTCAAAGGTTGATTGCAAGTCAGCCAAAAATGTTTTACAAAATGATGTTCAAAATTTAGATTCTAAACGAATTTTTTCCAGATGGCAATCTATTTTTCCTGTTTTGGTTTTGATATTGAACATATCAATGGGAAAACCAATACACTTCCTGACTTTCTTACCCGTGAATTCCTGCAGGGAGATGCCTCCTAAGAAAGACAAAGGAAAAGGAAAGGGAGGCCCTCCTAAAATAAAGGGTCTAATTGATGTTAGATCTTAGCTCACAACACTCAAACCAATTACAATCAATGAACCATCCTCTCAGGAGGATCAACCCACAATGAATGAGCCATCTCAAATAACTCAATCAAACATCTTCCCAATCCACAGAAGATGTCTCCCAATTTATTACCCCAGAATTGATTAAGGCAATTTCAATGGCCCTTAGTCAATCAAACACTCCCATAATGGCTCTGAGGTAAAAAACACACAAATCCATCAATGGCCCTAATGGAAAAATGCTTAGAAGAGGAAGTAAAACCTCTTAGTAAAAAACCTTAAATGGTTGTGCAAACACAACAAGAAAATGTGATTTCTTCTCATAAAAATCACATCAAGATATCCAAATAACTGAGGTGGCTTCTTCCTCTCGGAAAGAAATTATCCCTAAAAAAAATGTTCAAAAATCGGCATTTTTCATAAAAGCAATCTCCAAATATATCCTTTTTGCATAAAAAGATATATTTGAAGCTGACCCTTATGAATATGCCAACAAAATATTTTCAAATAAAATTAATTTTGTTCCAAATGATTCTCACAAAACTTTGGAATTTTATAAGAAAATGTTATTGAAACTAAATCAGTTTCCTTTAAGAATTTTCAACAAAATGGAGTATTTCTTTACTTAACAGCTAGAATTCATAGTCTTCAACTCTAGTGAATGGACTAGCAAATTTGGCCAACCTTATGAGCCTATCAAATTCATTGTCTTAGTGACTAATGCCTAACCAGACCATCGCATGCAATATAATTATTATGATTATAAGCAAACATGGTGGAATGCTTTCTTCCGTTCAAATGCCACAAGATCTCACACATGGTTCATAGTCTTTGACAAATGTTCTTCCAGAAACCTCCCCTGCTGGTTTGCAAGCTGGTGGGATGAATTTAGAACCACTAATGAGATCATTCATCAAAATGCACGGAAAGGATTTGATGCCTTTCTAAAATACTATACTTTAAAATCCTACGAAACATTTTTCAAAAAAGAAATGATGTTTTTCTTGCACATTAGTGTTTCTTGGGTAATGACTGGTTTTATGAATACAAAACGGAAAATGTAGCAACTATCCTCGCTAGAAGATACAAAGTCAAGTGGTGGGATAGCTTCAAAATATGGGACAAAGTTGAAGAGACTACTATTATCAAATGGATAAATAGCCATTCAACAAATGTTCCATTAATGGCAATGCAGCAAACTCCCTTCTTTCATGATAAGGGATTCTTAATATCGACAATGTCACAAGCTAAGACATCAGAACAAATGAAGAAACTTTTAGAAATGGCTTTGGCAAGTCTTAATGAAACCTCCGCAAATCAACTGCTGAAGAAGAATCAAGCCACAGTGGAGACACAAATGAAGATGATTGTTATGAATCAATCTAGCAGAACCATAACAAAATCTACCAATGTAATAGTGTAGGATTTTAAAATTAAAATGAGAGTCATGCACTGTAAACAGATGTAATAGGTCGTACAAAAACATGTAAACCTACAATATATTCAGATGTACAAAACAGGTACATCTACAATGTATCACAAGATTACTATTCAAATTCACACCAGGGAAAAAACATCGAAAGTGAAAACAATAACTCTTTAGATCCCCCTGCTATTACTGTTCACTACAGTAAAATATCATGGCTTCTACTGTTTACAACAGTAAATTATCAGCCACAATGGTACTGTTCACTACAGTACAACTCGTGCCCTCTTGCCTATATAAGGAGGTCTCATTTAGTTGAGGAGGACACCAGAAAAAATCAAGAGAATACTCTCAACTAGTTTTTGCAATCTCACCTATGATTCAAAACACTTATTGCTAGGCCATTCTCTCTCATTCTTCTCCATTCAACAATATTCCTCCACATACTCATCCTCTCTTACCTCCTTCAGCCTACCTTCTGGTCCCTCAAAATTAGCTAGAAATCTTCATATGTATCTATCTTAAGGTATATGTTCAATGTTTCAATGTTTTAATGTTTTAATGTTTTATGTAATTTCAATATATTATTGTTTAATTAAAAAAATAGTATTTTTGTTACAAATCTATTTGTGTGCTTAAGTAAACCCCTCTTGCTAGGGAATACCTGACGTGGTGGTTGAAATTTGTATTAATTATCTATAGATTTCATCTCTTTTTGATATATATATTTCTTCTCTGCTTCTTATATTACCTTCATGATCCTTTTTTTCATGGTATCAGAGCCAGGATATATATATATATAACACCACTTTTGGACAAATTTTTATTTAAAGCAACTAATAAAAGAAATGTTAATTACAACTTTATTTTATTTAGCTCCTCATACGATGTATCTATTGGTCGTGATATTCTCCTCGATGGGAGCTAAGAGGTATAAGAGGGTAGGAGGGTAGCATGGAAGTATACATTTCCTCCCAAATACTTCAATGCTCAAATTATCCCCTTGGGAGTGGAGGGTTAGTTCAGGTCTAAAATTGACTGAGAGCTGGTATGTCTCGATTCAAATTTTAAGAACTAGCCTCAACCTCATTTAGGATCTAAAGTGGAGCTGGTTCCTTATTGCATACCTGTTGGTTCTCAAATTCATTCAACACTTTTTTTTTATGGTACAACAAAATTGAAAACTAAAAATTTCAATTTGAAACAAAATTTAAACTCAAAACGAAAATTGAATTAAGAATTTTATAGTCTTCAACCCATTTTCATAGAAAATTATTTAGAATGTGTTTTTATTTATATACAAAGACATCCCATTTTAGTTGTAATATAAACGATGAAGGATTGAAATGCACTCTTGAGGTTTTAAAGAAGCTTACAAAATAAAGACAATCCTAGGTTGCTAAGAATTGAAATTATTATTTTAAGAAATGAATATATTGTTTTTAGTATAACCTATATAAAACAAAGAGACATGTTTTTAAGTATAATTATTTCTTGTGTTGCTACCAATAACATATAAATAATAGATAATAACTTATTTCTATTTATATGGAAACTAACTTAAATATTAAATGTTATTTACTATTTTAAATTATTGCATTAGTTTTTATTATATTATATTAACTTTTATTTTTTTTAATTCCCGAATTAGGTGGATCCATTGGGTTCACGACCCAGTCAGACCTAGCCACCTGGGTTAGGTTGGGTCTTTGGCTTGGTAGGTTATGGTTCGAGCTAACCTTGTGAAGATGTTTAGATTTTGCTCCTCTGTCTTGTATACTATAGGTACATATAGGAGGAAGTGGACTTTTAGAAGGAACATGTCCTTTCGATGCTTTAACCTCTTAGTTGGAAGCATGATTGATAGAGCGGCAAGTAGTGGAGGATGACTTTTAATTTAATGTTAACTCTGGTGTTATCTTATTTTGTCTTTAATGAGCGGTTATGACCAAAATTTCCCCTAAGAAAACAAACCATTAATGGTAAGCATCACTTAGAAAAAAACAAATTAGGTGTTGAAACACAATACTTGAGATATCTCAAATTTTGCTAGGTTCATTAAGAAAGTGTGAATTAATACAATATTGCCACCTAATGTCATTGTCTTTGTTCCACTCCTTTTTACAAATGAAACCCTAATGCATCCTATAGTAGATACCACTTTACTTCTCTATATAGCAAAAGTTTTCACTTCATTTTTATTTAAAACATATCCTAAAACACTACAAACTCTCTTTCCTTATCAAAATCCTAATAGGTACTAAATTCTCTATGTTTTATTATCTTTTAAACCACCCTAAAACCCTTATTAATCTCTATTTTTCTTTTTGAAATTAGGTGATATCAAGAGAAATTTTGGTTTAGAAGCAAAATGAGCTTCATCAAATTGGTAGAAGTGAGGTAGTGAAAGGTTTAATCTTACATGGTTATTACAAGTATTTTGATTAATTTGTGTAATAATGAAATATATTAGCAAACAATAGGATATAATAGTAAAAATACATAAAATAAAATATATGATTGAAGTAAAATATTATGTATTATTTAGCTTAAGTGAAATATGTTAATTTTGCCATTATTCTTGTATGATTCAATTAGTGTGTGATATAAATGTATTAAATATGGAATGACATGATATATATTCTATTTTAATATGTTTTATGTGATTTTTTAAATAATTTTTCATAATGAAATCAAATAAATATGCTATTATTTATGTTGGATAGAATTTAATCATTAGGAACATAATTTTTCATGGAAATGTTAGTTTATTGTCTTAGGATATTAAATGGAAAGTTTGATGGTTTTTCAACTTGGTTTACTATTTTTAAATACCCAATAGGCATGCTACTTAAAAAATAAAATAAAATAAAAAAACGAAAGAATTTATTTTTATATAAATTTTTATGGATGATAGATTAATATGTCTAGTAGTAAATTGCAAAGTTTCGTAATTTTTAAAGGTCATTTACTATTTTTGAAAAATCAATTTAATTTCATATAACATTAGATAGTAACTTCAGTTGTTACATCCAAAAAAATATCAAATGAATTTATTTTTACCAAAATTTATAGAATGATATTCTAATATCTCTATATTAAAATTGAAATTTTCATGATTTTTGAAAATCATTTACTATTTGTAAAGTTTATTTAATTTTGTTTGATAGTACACAGTAACCTGAGTTGTTAAATCTAAATAATACCAAATGAATTTATTTTTGAAATAAATTTTGGAAAATTATATTTAATATGTCTATCTTCAAACTAGAGATTTTTGTAATTTTTTTAATTCATTTAATATTTTTAAAACATAATTTAAATTCATCTTACAATTTTCTAGCCATGTTTTAAAATAATAATTACATGTTTTGGCTTAACACCATACCCATTGAATAATGTATAATTAACTATAATTAGTTAATTTAGGTATATTCTAAATTATTAGTCTCTTGTTAAATTAAAATTTGATAAAAATAAGTTAATAGGTTAAATAGGCTAGTTTAGGTATAATAGAACTTTTAGTTATAAAATTGAATATGAGGCTAAATGAAATAAAATAAAATAATCTATTTTGGCCTTGAAGTTAAATGGACCCAGTTGGCAATATGGGAATCGATTAAATTCAATGAACTAAATAGCGAAATGAGCTAAACAAGATTAAATGGGTATTTAGCCATATAAAGGGACTTATATTGGATATTTAGCAAATAAATGGGCATTTATAGATTTTGGGCTTAAAAGGATTATAAAATAGAATTAGTAATTATTTTATGTTTAAATGGCTAAAATAATTCAAATGGGCCTAATTAGTAACAATATGATTAATTTGACATAAATGACTTAAAATGGGCCAAGGCAATAAGAATATGTTCAACTTGACCTAAATAACCTATAACAAACTTAGAAATTAGTTTTGATCCAACTTAACTAATATTAATAATTTTTGTTTTTAGTAATTGGTTATGGACTTAAATACTATAATAGTATACAATTTGATTAAATAATCACAAATGGGTTTGATTGAATAAAGTTAGTTTAGAAACACAACCTATGCCCAATAACATAATTTCTTATCAACTAGGCCTATTTACACTGAAAGACCTAGACTAAGTCCTAACAAGTCTTCTCTAGCTATTTAGGGCTTAAACATTTAAAATATAGATAATACATAATTTTACACTTTATAGGCTTAAATTCCATAATAAAGGCCCAATACCTTTTACCTATTTCAATTTGGCCTATTTCTAAGTCCATTATCGGTTCTAAGTATTGAAATACCTAATTGAGTTATTTTATTTTCATTGGCCCAAAAGCTCTAGAATGTCTTTAGTGGGTCTTAATAGGAAATTAGAAGGTTCAATAGCTTAATTAAGGTCTAAATTAAATTCCATTGGACTTTTAACTCAATTCTTAGGTTAAATAACCAATATTACTCTAATTGGATCTAATTTCAAAATAAAGCCAAATCCACCTAATATAATGCATAGATTCCTTAGTCGGCTCGATTCCTTCGTTTTTTCATCACCCTAAAAAGTGAAACACTTAGATAATTTTTTATTAGGCTTAAGCTAAGATCCCTAGAGGACTAATACATCTAAATAATAAATTCAATTTCTAAATTTTATAGGCTTAGTCCAAATGGTCTAAGCCCAACTACCCTAAAAGGACCAACCCAATTTTATCCCAAGGGTCTTATGTAGTATAAGACCTTACTTCATTGATTAATCAATATGAGATGAATTATTGGTTTGTATGCTTGATCCTTGTAAAAATTAATCTTCCTTGAATAGATATTTGATCAACATATTGTTTTACGTGTGATCCTTATCATCTATCGGTTCATTATCAAGCATGTAATGACATGTGTGTTACTTGATTAAGATAAGAATTTTAAATGAATTAATACTTAAAGACGATTAATAATAATTGAGTGATTGATTGTGAGCAATTGTTCTTAGACTTAAGCTAGGGGCGGCAATCTTGTTAGGCACTACCAACATGGTAATTAGATGCTTAGGCCATCCAAGATGGCTCAACAGGTAGCCGATAGGTGTACACTAGTGAGATAACATCTACTTACATTCAATGAGATAACATCTTTCACTTATATAATTTAGGATTATGGGCTTCATTAAACTAAATAGTGATGGACTGAAATAAGTGGAGTTATATAACGGCTATAACCCTTAAATGAAGCTATTACTTTATTAGAGATAAGAAATATAGGTATTCGGCCTATCTATGTCAACCCCCTGAGCAGTTGCTGCTATTTAGGACCCCAAGGTTCCAAGTGTATCATCGAAGTGTGAGTGCTCTTTTGTTGATTGCCCCACTTAAATTAAAGATGTAAATGGTTGGTTGTTGTATTGCATTAGAATTCATACTTGTGATCATTTCATGCGTACGTGTGATCATTTTATGTGTGCTTGCATTATTGTGTATTGGGCTTCAACTCATTTCTCTCTTTTTTAGGTACTGGTGATTTTAACTTTGATGCCCTTACGTATCTATGGTATGGGACCGATTGGTACAAGCTTGTTGACAAGCAAAGTGGCTAGGAATGTTGGATTATATGTATTCTTAAATTAAAGTTGTAAATGTCTTTTCAAAACTGTAATTCTTTTGATTGTGGTTGTGGTTTGTGGTTGTGGTTGTGGTTGTAAAAGCCTTTATCAGATACCATGTATTGATATTTATCTACCTTTGACACTTTGATTATTTTTCATTGCTTAATCAAATGTTTTCAAAACCTAATTATACGATTATGGAATCTAAAATGGATTAGCAAACATTCACAATAAACAAATATTTTAAAGTAGCTTCAGCATATAACGCCTAAGTGATATACCTGGTGGAACTAAACAAGTTTTAGCCATATTTAGAGCATGACAATACTTATATACTGAAAAGATAAATTCAAATTGTGATCCCCAAAAAACTTGACCTTTTTTGTTTCTTTCAACAAGCACTAAAAATATACTACTAGATCTTGTACTATTTTTAGAATAAATATTAGTTATTTCTAATTTACTATCTCAAACGTATTATCACCAATCATAATAAAACATCTAATTAGTAAAACTAGTAAAAAATTATCCTAATCCATGTCTTATGGTTAAGTGTTAACTCTTGATTTGTTAAGATTATTATAATAGTGATATGAGGACAATAGATACGGGTTCATAACATTCCAAGCCTTCAGTTGTTTATATATTATAGATGTAAACTTTTCTTCATATATGCTTTCTTATTTAAAGAAAATCTTTTCTTTCCTCAAAATCTTTTTACCTATTTTTATTTCAATATCTTTTATTTACCTTTCTTTTCTTCTTTCTAAACTAGGAGAAGTCTAAATTAATATTATAAAAGGGCGAGTAAAACACAAGATAGATAGACTAAAAAATATACTAATGACTTAATCTTTTTATCTACTTCGACCATATTTTTTTTCCTAGACTAACTTTTACAATACATATATATGTATGTATATGTTAATGAGATAAATTATGTGAGAAGATATCAACAATTAGGAGTAAATTCCTTTAAGAATCAATGCTTTACAAAGTGAATCAACGATGAAGTTATTTATCCTCAAATTCATTTTTCTTACTCCATTTATTTCTCTTATTTTTCTTTTGTCCTACCTAAACACGTGATGGGTAATGTGTAATGTAATACTATGTAAAGGCAAGTGAAACATAATATAGATTAACTCAAAAGAAAAATACTAATGACTTTATTGTTTTCATTCCAATGAATTTTTATTTTATTTAAGTTTATTTCATTATTAGGAAGAAAATAAAATAAAACAGCTATTGCAGCAAGCTTTTTTATATATCATTAGATGATGGGAATATGTAATAATAAAAGTATACTAACAAGGGAAAATAAAGTCTTCTATATACTTATTATGATTTTCTTCTATTTAGTTTTCCTTTTTTATTTTCAATCAACAATTAACTATACAGTGAATACTAAAACTTAGCACTTTTCTCTTCATTCAAGGAACACTTTAAAAATATATTAACTGCTACTTTTCTCTTCTTTCTGTACAACACACTTTTCTCCCATCCATCCTAAAAACCACCTTAGAAATATATTACTAGTATTTTCTCTTTGTAGTATGTTTATTTGTGAAAGGGAGAACTTTTTCAATCCCTCAATGAGAAGTTTAGGACCACTAAAGCAATATAATATTCAATTTATTAAGTAATTTAGTGATACAATCATAGTTATATATAAATATGAGCTATGAAATAATTAATTTAAGAAATATCAGATGGAATTATCCACGAAAGGGGAATAAGGACCTAGCATTGTGATTCCATACTAATAGATTAAGTTGGAATCACACTTTAATGGTCGCTAATGATATAATAGAATTGTTCTTAGGTTCCTTTGTTACTTCCCGAGAACAAATTATGATTAATTTCATGTTGTAAATGAATATTTATAATAGGATTATTTGGGGAAGAAATGGAAAAGAAGTGTAGCTATTACTTACTTTCTAGCAATTGCTATTCTTTATGATTATAACTATAATTATCTATTGCTAAGGTATAAAATATCACCAAATATGGGAATAGGGATTTAACTGTGGAATAAATGCCAATTGTAGCAACCAAATGTAATATTATAATGTTTGGAAAAAAAACTTTTCAAAACCTCATATCCTAATATATTTTTTCTCTTTTCATTCTAGATACACTTTAAAAATATTTTAACTGATATTATACTCATGATATTAGTGTTAAAATAATAAAATAAATTTATCAATTATACATGAGATTACTTTAATAGTACTTTTAACTATAAAAATAAAAAATGGTATATAACTTCAAACAACAATCAAAATAGCTTCCTTTTACTTCTTTTTTCTTTATATACTTGCCTAAAACAAGTATCCTTTTCTTAATTAGAATGTGTAATGTATGAAATTTTAATGGTTTTTACTTTATAGATATAATTTTTATAATTATTTCTATCATATTTTTAAAATAAAATTATTTCTTTTTTTTCCTTCTGATATTTGTCTTTCTTCTCTCCACCCCAAATGAAGCATGGGCGAAGTATAAAATGAGATATTACACAGAGGAAAGTAAAATACAATGTAGATGAACTGAAAAGAAAAAATTACGAACTTTATTTTTTTCAGTCACATTACTTTATTTATTTACTTCTTTTCAAAAATAGCTATTGCAACACTTTTTTTATATATAAATTAATAGGTGATATTTTTTTTAATAGATGATAGTATCAAAACTAGTTGTGAATAATACAAGATGTTGATTAAGGAAAATGTAGCTTTAAAATACTTATTACGAGTTCATTTTGTTCATTTTCTCTTTTAACCTACAAAAGGCTCACACAAGACTAGATAAAATGATTAATATACTTGAGTCATTTAAAATGTTAAATAAATGTTATTTAAATTAAAAATGCAATGAAAAGAAAATCTTACTAATGAAGATTGAGATTAATTATCAATAGATGGATAACTTATAAATATATCAAAATTCCGTACACATTACAATTATACATCACCATATTAATAGTTATGCTTTATTGATAATAATTAAACTTATACTTATTTTATTGAATTTATCTGAAATATGAAATTTCTCTTCAAGTCATACATATCCATCGCTATTATTAATAACTATTATTAATAAATAGTTAATATTTTTCCTTAAAAAATTAAGATGTACTCATGGTAACCAATAGATCCAAGAAAATTAATAATATTATTGATGAACGTATTGAACAATATAATAGAGAAATACAAAGATTGTAAATAATACTTCAAGTAGGTATGGCATTGCTCATATATGTGGTCTTCATGAAGTAATAGTAAGTGAAAGAGGGAGAAAAAAGTAAAATTTAATGGGTACATTAGGCATCACTCTAGTTTGAAATCAAATACTGTTAATGTTATATTAATAGTTACATATTAGAACCACTTTCATTCTCTGTCCTACATAATTCATCCCCTATCTATACTTTATACAACTTGTATTCTACTTGTAACTTGAGAACTTCTAAGGTATAAGGTATGTTATGTCATGCCTCGAATTAAGGTCAAGATACGTTCAATCACTAATACTTGTACATTATACGCTCAGCTAACCTGAAAAAACTTGTTTCTCGTAATCACTTACTAATCAGTTTTAGATTCTAAAATCATATAATTAGATTGTGGAAACAACTAGGTTTACAATGGTAAAATAAACTTTTTCAAAAACATTTCATAATCTACTCCCGTGAGTAGACCAACACTCATAAATAAAAGTATAGCATCAGGTATCTCGCTTAAAAGATTAATTACAAACCATAGGCTCTACAGTGAGGCCCTTAAAGAAATATAAGTTAGAAAAGATAAAAAAAAAATCCAACAAAATAAAATAAATTCAGCGATCCTAACCACTTCACTTGTTAACAAATTCTTTCAGAGTCACCTTATGCCTGAAATAATCACCAACATCCACATCATCACGTTAAAAGAAAAATGTTGAGTCGAAGCCTAATACAACAGCAACATAAGAACACTCAAGATAGACACACATACTCATTTTAATGCAATGCAAAAATAATAATAATAATAATAATAATAGGTTACATCTTAAATTGGGAGTATAACAAAACACCAATGGAGCACTCACACTCGAGCAACATATCATGGGAATCCGAGGGTCCTAAAAAACAGCAATTACTCAAAGGGTTGATATAAGCAGCTCGAATACTTATATCCTCGAACATCTACAGTAATAGCTTCATCTAGGGTTCACATTCGTTACGTATCTCTATTTATCTCAGTCTATAATATAATCCGATTCAACTAGTCCTATAAACGTGAATCAGATTGCATTACTTCTCGCTAAGCCTAAATATATGTTATAGGGTGGCTTAAGCACCTAATTGCTGTGCCGACATCACCTAACAAGGTTATCGCTCCTCGGACCACATTAAACAACCACGTACATGCAATAGACAATAATTAAGGTCGTCTTTTAAGTATTAATTCGTTTATGATGCCTATCTTAACAAGCAACACATAAGTTACTGCATACCTAATATAAAGCTTGTAGCTAGGAGATAAGTCAGAAGATAGGCTCAAAGGCAAACAAGTATCTATTTAGAAGTCAATTCATATAATCATTTAATTAAATTATCAACGTGCATCAAACTCCTATTAAATACTCATTTTCTAGCAAATATACATTTGAAACAACATACTCTTCTTATCATTCATAGTCTAATCTAACATATTAAAATTATATTATATCTAAGCCAATTATAAGTTATTATGACCTTATGAGAGTTTACTAATTAGATTATCAAATAAATGCAACTTGTTGGACTTTAAAGAATTTACAAAGTTCATATTAGTTAATAAGTCTATATGAACTTAATTTAGTCAAGTTGGATAGATTTACTTAATCAGGTTCATTTTAGTTCAAATAAGTCCATTAAATTTAATTAAACTTAGGTCTATTAACTAAATCCATTTTATATTTAAAACTCATATTAAACTTAATTAGTTATTAAGTCTATTAATACATTACGTTCCATAATTCAAAGTGTACTTAGTATAAGTATATACTTAACTTATTCATGTTTATACAAGTACCAATATGTATAGCATTTATTATTTATTTTATTGATTTATTTCTTTATTTTTTTTTCTTTTTTTTTTACATTTGAATTAAGGGATGGATCACGCCCATGATGAAGGCCGTGATACTCATCATTGTCACACCCGTGATCAAGGATACAATAGGATAAAAGGAGATTACCCCCCTGATCATGGCCTTAACTTAGGCCGCGATGTGAATTGCGAGCAAGATCACACTCATGATCGCCTTTAAACATTGGTTAGTGTATTTCATGGGTGTCATCATGCCCATAGTTGCCCTAAAATTTCCAAATCCATTTGTGTCACGGGTCGCGTCACACCCATGATGCACAGGGTATCATCTTTCATGTTTTTTCTTCATCCACTTTCCTAGATTTAACTTATCTAACTAGTTCTCATGGTTTCATTTTTAGCAGAAAAATCTCAAAGTCAACATATGAAATCATATTCTTGACTTTATAACAGTTTTATACATATTTCTACATCATATTTTCTCATTGTATTTCATTAAACATGTAGTACGAATATGTATGTTTTAATATATATGTGTATATATCACTAATTTATCCATATCATCATAAATCCTAAATCATTTTAACACTAATTCATCAAAATCATGTATTCACAACAATCAATTAAAGAAATCAACTAAACTTACCTATTTAGCAAACATGAGCAATTGAATCTTCACTACTACTACTTCCTTAGTTTGATGAAACTTTTTCAAGCTTAATTCCCAACTTCAATCTTGTCTTCTATCTTCAAATTCACTTAAAATCCTATGTGTGTTGTTATTGGAGAGGGTTTTGAGTTGAAATTTGGGGGTGTTGAAGAGAGACAAGAAGAGAGAAATGGAGAGGGAGAGACGAAAACTGAAAATGAAAAGGAAAGAATGAAAATAAGGGTTAATGCTTTCTAAAGAAAATTATATATATGGGTATGTATGTGTTAGGCTTGGGCTGGAGATTTAGGTTGTGCCTCTTAATTAATGAGCTTGAATATGCAATAATTAGAAAGGGGAAAGAGTATTTAGGGAATAGAAATTAATAAATTGAATTAGAAATTTAGTTTAGGAATTCAAATAGATAGAATTTGATGTTTAGTTTGAATTTGGGAATTTAGGATTTAGGAATTGATATTTATGATTAAGTAGTAGGATTTAAATTTCTAGGGATTAAAGAATTGAAATTTAGACTAAAATAACTAGATACTTAGGGGTTTAAGTGATTGGACTTAAGAAATTTAGTTCATTTGAAAATTATAAGGGATGAAGTATTTTAGTTTGTTGGCATAGAAAATTAAAGCAAATAGATAAGTTGAAAGAGTATTTGAAATCTATAATTTCAATTAAATCTATCTACTAATTTGATTAGGTTATTTTATTTAATCATTTCCTATAGTTTAGTTTACCTAATTTATTTAATTAAACTATCTAAGTTCAATTTTCTAAATTAAATTTAAATTAAAGTTCAAATTTAACCGCCTATTATACTATTTAATTATAATATTTCTAACATGGATTGGCAAAAATTTAGAGCATTTCATGTTATGAGGCTTATAAAATTTTTATCACATTTTTTATAATTTTAAAATCTTGAAATAAATTTCAACAACTTTAGCTTGTTAATATTTCCATAATAACTTGAAAGAGTAAACTCTATATAAGATTTAATAATTTTTTGTAAACATACTTTAACCTCAATGTGCATTTTATTATATTACAATTTAAAATTCATACTTCAATATGCATGTTATTAATAGCTAAAGATTGTCATACCTTCAATCCAATTCATTTATCATTTCCTGCTTATTTGATTTTTCTATTTTTCTTCCCAAATTCCTTTTCTTTTTTTTTTTTTCATTTATCTTTCTTTTCTTCTTCCCTAACATAGTATGGGTAATGTCTTGTATAATATTATGTGAAAATACTAAAGATTTTATTTATTTATTTTAGTTGCTATACTTTATTTTATTTTCATTATTTTTATTTTTTAACATAGTTGTTTCAGTAATTATATATATATATATATATATCAATAGATGATGGAATTATTTAAGCCAGCTATTAATAATAAGATAAAACATTGAAAAGAGAAAACAAACTCTTTATAAAACTTATTAAGATTTTATTTTGTTTAATTTAAATCAATAATTATTTGTATATTTAATTCATCACTTTCAATAGACTACAATGAAACTAGCTAATATGTTAACAATATGAAAGCTTTCAAAATTATCATAAAAAACTTTTCTTTTTATAAGCAAGACTATAGAATTTTTCATTCTCACTTACTTTAACAAAGATTTAAAAATAAACTAGTAGCTATTGTACCATGATAGGACTACTAAAATAATAAAAGCAATGAAGTTAATTAATCATTTATGAGAATATTTTAATAAAAAATCCAATAAATACATCCACCTAATAATCTAAAATAACTTCTCTTCACTAAACTTTTTTACAATGACTATTTCTTTTCTCTATGATCATTTACAAGTAAGAATAATTATTCATTTATTAACAAGATATCCAATTATTTATTTATTATGGATGTAAATAATTTTTCTTTATATGATTCATTCTTGTTTCCTTCTAATTTAAAGAATTTTTTTCTTTTTTTTTTCCATCAAATTCTTTCTTCCTTACTTATTTTCTTTCATTTATCTGCCTTTTCTCCATTCCAAACACAACATAGGAGAAGTCTAAATTGATACAATATAAGGGAAGGTAAAAAATAATCTAAAAAGAAATCTACTAACAACTTTATTTTATTTTTATTAATTCTTCATTCTTTTTTTTTCCCCCAAAACTAGCTATTGTAGTACATATGCTTTTTATATATGAATAGATAACATAAATATTTAAATGGGTTGCTGAAATAAAATAAATGCTAATAAGAAAAAAAATATCTCTAGAAACTTTATTACAACATTGTTTAGTTAGATCTCCCTTTTTCTTGAATTAACAATTAATTATACTATATTCCATTACCTTGAAAACCATCAAAACCAGCTAAAGGAAATTCAAAACCCCATTCCAGAAAACACATGTTTACAAAAATTTTAAAATATACTAGTAAACATAGCACTTGATATGTGTGCTAAAAAATAAAAGAGATTCATTTTATTAATCACACATGAGACTAATTAAAAAGTATATTAATTTATTATTAAGAAAAAGTGATATATATATATATATATCCATATAACAATTTGACCTTCTCTTACCTACTCTATTTAAAACATTGTTTGTATTATTGTTTAAAGTAATTATCCTTTTCTTAATTATATATATGTAAGACAAAAAAATCCTCAAACAACTTTGATGTTGTATATATAATCCAACTTTTCTTGGTATATTCTTATTTAAGTAGAATTTTTTCCTCAAAATATTTTTTCATACTCCTTTTATTTCATCTTCTTTTCATTTATCTTTATTTTCTCCTTCTCAAACACATAATCCGTAATGTCCAAAGTAATATTATATAAGAAAAGTAAAAGATAAACGCAAAAAATATATATAAACTTTTATTTTATTAATATGTTTGCTCCTATTATTTAATTGAATTGAATTTAATCTTATGTAATAATAACAATATAGATGAAAAATAGAGAAAAGTCCAATTGATATCCAATTGAAAATACTTTTTTGAGTATGCTAATACTATTTGACCTAACAACCTCAAATTTACTAAAATGTGCAATTACTACTTGAACTTTCAGTCAGTTAATTTGATACTTAATTGAAAGAACTTTTTTGACTAAGTAAATATTACCCAAGCTAACATTATTAGTTTTATTGTCAGTCAATTTATTACTTATTGATCCTAAGTTTAATGTTTAAGGGATTAGGTTAAGTTCCAATGCTTATACTTACACAATAATTAGTACCATCAATTTATGGATCCTAGATTTAAGGGATTAGGTTAAGTTCCAAGACACACACACATATATATACATATATATCACCTATTTTTCTTCTTCTTGTTAGTCCTCTTATTCCTATGACAATTAACCCAAGATGAGCTAAAGTCTTTTCTAATCTCTTTAGTTGTCCTAATGATTCCATTGTGACAAGTTTCAGCTTAATGGTTCATTCGTCACTATTATTCTTTCTTCTTTATTTGACCTAAAAAATCCTGTTTTCCAACTTAACAACCCTATCCTATATAATGTCTTTGGGTTTAAAAGATCTATAGTATGATTCGAATAATTCAACATCCTTGTCTATGTCTACAACTTCTTCTAAATCTATCATATGGTCTCCTTGTTTGCTTCTCCTAGTATTTATTTCATCAAGGATTTCTACTGTTGTGTTCTTTTCTAGGGAACTTGTGCTTAGCCTGGCTGACTGCAAAATATGTTACTCTCCTGAAATAGGCCTTAATCTATCTAGGACTCTTGCATTATCTCTCTTGCTATATCTATTACTAGGTTTTTCTTCCATTTCTTTTATTACCCTAGTTTCTTGAGTTGGTGGTCCTCTGAAACGACTCATTTTCTCATGGATGCCCAATCTACTTTCATAAAATATCCTTTGGACTTATGTTCTTTTCATTGAACTTCTATTTTTCCTAGTTTTTCTATGATCAAATCTAGTACCTTTTGGTAACTAAATCCATTGCTTTTAACTCCTTCTCCTGGTTATTCTCTTATTCTTCTAGCTTCTTCTATTCTTAAACAACCTATGGCTTGTTTGACTTCGCCTATCTCATACAGTTTACAAGTAAAGTTATTATTGTATTATTTTGTCTTATTATTCGTTTTACATTCAATTCTCCATTGTTTTCTCCTTCCTAAAGTCCTAATACAGTTTGATTTGCTGCTATATCTCTTGTCGCTTCTAATGCTAAGATAATTTCTATAGTCTTTATGTCGTTACTCATTTTCCTCCTATATATATCTTTTTGACTTCATGAACGATTTTCTCAGTCTTTATTCCTATTTCTCTTAACTACTTAGCTTCTTTTTTTTAACACATTTATTACAGCCTATTGGTTATTTTTTGCTTCTTCCTTGTATACTTGTCTTATTGCTTTTAAGTGTTCTAATTATCTTAACTTTTTTTCTATGTCTACTTGTGTTTGCTTAACATAATCTATTTTCTAAACTATTTCTTTTACTTATTTATCCTTCTTTTTCATCCATTCTCCTAAATGACTATGATCCTTGAACAATCTATCAAAATCCTTGTAGACTTCTTAACTAAAGGAAATGATTAAATCTATAATAATGTTTAACTGCTTATGCTCTGAATGTAAAAGATGTAGATTACAAGGATTTCTTAAAACAACAAGAATGGGAAAAACTATTATCTCCTACTTTTATCTTGTTATACTCTTTAATTTTTAAATCAAGCCAATCAAATTTTTTAATCATGAAGCTTTGTACCTAGGAAAATATGGGGATCTACTAACTTGATTTGGATCAACTTTTTTCCTAAACCATCCATATCTCCTTGTTTTTTAGATTTGTGAGATATTTTTTCAAAAAATCTTTAAGATAAATAAAAAGCCTATCTTTTACTAGAAACACGTGTATATCTATGTACTCTTCTCCTACTTCCTTAACCTTTTCATTTAGATCTATAAGATTAGACTCTATTTCTAACCTAATTCTTAAATATAACCTTTGACCTTTTTCTATACTTAAGGCTTCAAATACTTCCTTTAATTGTTTTCCTAATGGTTGAACATTAATTGTGGATAAGTTCCCATAATGCATGTTACAAGCTCGTAATCCATCTGTGTCTGTAATGTGTATGCTTGTTCTTATATAATGAATTCCTTGAAGTAATTCAAGTCTATTTCAGTCTCATGGATGGTATATGTCACATGCTTTGGACAATGATATTTTTCATTATAAGAGCTTGTATGTTCTAATTGTGAACCATCTTTGTGCATGTGAAACATAGAAGTTATGGAAATTCCTTGACCCTTACTGTGGTCTCTATGTTTACTCCATTGAAGTATAGCCTTGGAGTATTATGAATGCTCTATTGAAAGAGAATAAAGGGTTTTAGAAAATTTGCTTTGGCATAATTTTCTATCTTCCTTTTTTCTTTAGACATAGCTTTGAAATGAATTCATATCTTTTGGAAAAGACAAAAGATGTAGCAATCTCCTATTGCTCTAGTGGTATTCTTCCTCTTTTTTATACTATGGAATGGAAATGCTTCTTGAAAAGAAGCATGGTGTTCTTTTGATGGTCCTGTGTCCTTTCTCCTTTTTGGACTGGGTGTGCCTGTGAGGTGAAGTGCAAACAACTTGTTTTCTTGTTCTTCTTGTAGAGTTGAGAGACTGGTGAATTGTTTATCAGTCTTTATTTTTCCTATTGCTGCCTTTAAACTTTCAAAATTATCAAATGCAAGGTCTAGATATATATTTTGTCTTCTTAGTATTTCTTTAACGCAACTTTTTGGTCTTTCAAGATCCTTAAAACCTCTTTATAAGGGCTTAAGGTGATTTCTTATTCGACCAATGACATCTCCCTAATACTTACATACTCCAATTGTGTATTTTTTTTGTAACTCCATATATTTCATAATTTTTTCGTATGCATGTTCAGCCTATATGTCTATAGTCCTTTTTTGTGCCTTTTCTTCTTCCTATTGAAAATGTATAGCTAACGCATAACATATTACATATTTAAATTTATTTTAACTGACCAATGACCATACCCCATCAATAAGGGTTTGGTGCACTTCATCTTTAACAATTGTCAAAGGTGGAATTTAGAAATTTTTTGGTGAATTATTAGGCAATATAGGCAAAGATATATCACTTATCATCACTCGTGGTCCTTCACTATAAGATAACCTTGTTCCCTGTATATATTGTCCTAATCTTTCTCCTGTGTACTTTACTTGTGTTACTTGGTATGAGCTTCTTTCTTGACTTAAGTTCAGTATTTTTTTTTCCTTTGCCTTAAGCTTATTCTTGTATTCCTTCCGGTTTCCATTTCTTGAAACAAAAGTAAACTAAATTAGAAGACAAGATAGCTCGTTTGTAGTAGTATTATATTTTTCTATTATATGCTCAAAGTCTATCTTGTATCCTTAGTTTATCTTTGTATCCTTAAACTTTAGCCATCTTCTTCTACTTATCTTATTACTTCTATCTTCTTGTCAAGTTTACTATTGCCTCACAATCTATCCTTACAATTATTTTCTTTTTATTTAAAACAAACAGCATGAAGTTTTCAAAAGAATTTATAATCACCATTACTTCTCTGTCTATGTTGGGTAAATTCTTTTCCTTATTTCCCACTTGTTAACCTACATATTTCTTATGTACTTCTTTCTACATACTTATGGGGTTTTCTTATGAGTATTCATTCTCGTCCTATGTCACATCCGTCACATTCTATTATTAGAAATCTATGTCAAGAGGTAATCTTAATTTTGGTATTTTTTCACTTCCTCTTTTATCTTCCTAATTTGTTTCATATCTTCTTAGGTCAAGCTTTTAAAACTAAACAACTTATTATAAAGGGATCCCACAAAAGAATTAAGGTCTTTTATAAAAGGTCTGGCGTAATTTAATAACTCTAGAAGGCTAGTAACTGTTTCTTGTTCATCTGTTTAAGGAATCCAAGCACTTTTTTGACAATGTGATCTTGTAACTTGATTCCTCCACTCTTATTTCTACTCCTAAAACTTTATGTTTCTTTTGTAGAACTGTGCCTTCTTTGTGCTAAGCACTATTCCTTGTCTCCTGAATTCTGAGAGAACCATTTTTAAATGTCATGTGTGTTTTTGTTCATTTCTGGAAATAAAAAATAAAAAAGAAAGAATATCATCTACATATATTACAATGAATTCTTTCATGTTTTGAAAAGCAATATCTATTTTCCATTAATAAAATGATGGTGCATTTTTCAATCCAAATCGCATTACCTTTCACTAAAAATGTCCTTGTGGGCAAGTAAATGTTGTCCATCATTGTGATTCTTCATCCATGTTAACTTGCCAGAATCCTGACTGGCAATTAGACTTACTGAACACTTTACAATTCTATATCTTGACCTATTCTATTTTGTTTGGAAGATTGTAAGCATCATCCATTGTATTCTCATTCAATTTCCTATAGTCTATGACCATTTTTTACTTTCCTCTTACTATCTCGCTATGTTTCTTGACTATGAATGCTGGAAGTCTGTATCTACATATGACCTTTCTATGACTCCTAACTGTAACAATTCCTTTATATGTTCTTTAAAATCTTGTTTATCTAAATTGTCACATTCCATTGCCTTAGAATAAATCCTATGTTAGGATTTATTATATCTAATTTGCATGTCATCTTGTTCTTTTCCTAAAATCTTGTCGGATTTTCTCCAAAAATTTCCTCCTTTTAAACAGAGCTTATGATCTGGTCAATTTCTATGATTCATGTTTCTAAGCATGCGTCATCTGGTATTTTTTAAATCTTTACCCATATGATCATCTTTCCTTCATACTTCATATTTCTTTCCATCCTGTGTCTCTTGGCCTATATCATCTTCCATTTCTTCTTGTAGTTTCATCATTGACATATGGTTTTTGCAATCTTCGAGGTCTTTGCAATCACAATCTTTCTCTCTTTCACCATGATTTTGCAGTACTCTGATGTCTAGCTCGTCTTTACTTAAATAAGATAAAAATCCTATAGTGGGTTCTCTAACAAATTTACAATATACCTAGTGAGTAATATTCATGATGTGTAGATAAAAGAAAATCTAATCCTATAATACATCTAACTCTAGATTCTCCAAAATTCCAAAGCTATATTTACTGTTATGCATGGGTATCCCATTTTTCTCCTGTGAAAAAGCTAATCTTGTGCTTATTTATATATCTACATTCCTTAGTCTTATTTCCATGTATATCTAAACTAATTCTACAAATTTCCATTTGTTCTACTTCTTCTAGGGGTGTTATTCTTTCATCTATTATGTTGGACGTGCTTCCTGCATCTGTTAAGGCATCTAACTCAATTATCTAAGTTTTAAAATGTAATCTTATCCTCACATACATGCCTATGTATCTTGTTGTTGTCTGTTCCTCTTCATATATTTCTCTAACTTTAGTTTCTATGTTCCTGGATACTTGTATCAATGTATTTGATGCTCTTATGTAACTTGTTGTAGTATCATCATATTCATCTCCTTGTCTTATTACCACTCCTTTTAGTATTTTTTTTCTTCTTCTATTCTACCTTTTCCCTTTTCTAGTCCTTTAATTCTTTCTCTAATCTCTTGTATCTCTTCTTCTATTCTTCCTATTTTATTGTCTATCCTCATGATTCTCTCTCTTATCGCATCTTGTTGGTAACTCCTTCTAGTTGTAAACCTATCATTATACTAAAACCTTTCACCTCTTTTTCCTAAACATGATTTACAACTTTCTATCATGCAATCTCTGCATTGGTATCTCAATTCATTAATTGGATATCCAATACAAAAGTTACAAGGATGATCATCCGATCCACTTCCTTGTATCCAATCATGCCTGCATTCCTTTTCTTGTTCTATGTTCATCATGACATTGTCTCCTATGTCTTGTAAGATTCTATTGAGGAGATTTAACTTCTCATTCTGGTAGCTTATTTCTATATGTTCTTTGTAAGGGTTCTGTTGATTTAGAAACATCCCTGCAATGTCTTTACCTTAGCTTCATCATCATATTCTAATATTTCTATTCCTTATGGATCTATTATTGCCACTATACTATAAATGGTTTCTGTGTCACTCATTTCTTCATCTATGGGAAAAATGTCTTCATTTGTTGTCTCAACTAAGATGCTAGCTATGGTATTACTATTTTTCCTTTTTAGACAAGATCTTGCTAGATGTTCTTCTTCATTGCATCTAAAACAACTCAACTTATTCTTATACACCCTATTCTTATTGTACTTTCTGTCATGTTTATCCTTGTTTAAGTAAGGTTCCTTTGCCTTACTAAGCTTGGTGAAGTACTTCTTCTTGAGTACGTTCTTCTATTTTCTCTTCCTTTGGTGTTCCTTTTGCCCATATACTCAAGGTATATAAATTGTTTGATAGAAATTAAATTCTCCTCTTAGTTGCCTGTTGATCTATAAAGCTGTACACTTTTTTATCAACTTGTCTATCGAAAACTTTACTCTTACCCCTAGGTTATTTAATTCTTGAAGTGTGTTAGGCTCAACCTTTTCTTTCCACTCCTTGTATATTTATGCTCCGAATGGCCTTGGTAGTTGTCAGCCCCTAATTTTTAGGATAATATCAAGTTCAAACCCTAAACCAGAAAGTCAACCGGATAACCTATATCAACAAATTCTAGGAAACTAGTAGTTTAGATTCGGCAATTTCGTGTTCCTAAACCAAGGAGTCGAAATATGAGTGAAGAGTGTAGGTTGGTTTGTAATAATACTAGAATGCTTTAAAGATAAGATAAGCGAATTTTTGACCTATTTCTAACCTGATCGGATAAACTTTGAAAAGCGTGTCTCGGGGCTCGAGATATTAAATATATGATAGTAGTACAGTTAGACTCGTAATTTCATAAGATTTCTAAGTATATCAGTTATGTAATTTTTCGGGTTATAAAAGTTACAGTTATAACCTTTTTATCGTATTTTCATTACTACTGGTACTTTAAATGTCTAATCTACTTTTCAGATTCTTCTACACTCTTCACAAGTACAACTACCTATAACCTATTTCGTACATCTTACATTCTACTCTTACAATTTCATCATTTTCCTTACAATTTACTTTTCCAATATAACTTTTATTACTTAAATTACTTTATTAATTTTGAATCTTACACAACACAACACAAACAAACCCCCTCTTCCTCTTGAAACCGGCGCAAATCCCCTCCCTCTTTCCTCTCTCCAATTTGTTTTATTTTTCTTTCTTTTATTACACAAACCCTAAACCACAAGTCTATATAAATCCCTTTATACCAACTTCTTTTCACTTTCTTTCTTCATTCCTTCTTACTTTAGAAAATTTTTCAAAAAAGTCTCTCCTCTTTCTCTCCAAAACCATGACACACACATATATTTTCTTCAAGTTTCTTATTCCAATCATCCAATAGGTAATAGATCTATACTTTGTTACCTTAAAACATGTAATGGCAAGTTCATTTATGTGTGATTCCATACAAAATCCCCATCAGCTTCAAGCTAGGATGTGGAAATACTTGAGCATGAGATCCTTGCCATCACAATATTTTAGGTCTTGTTATTTGAGTTATTTTGCTATTGTCTTGTTTTATTATTAAGTTATGTTATTATTATTAATGATTTGTGCATATATTCATCATCTATTCATATTCACATAACAATCATAGTGTTCATGCATTTGTGACTAATGTAGTAAACTAGATATAGTTATTTTAAGTTCATAAATGCATTAGACTTTTGGTTTATGTTCATAAATAACTTGTAATAGCTTGATGATAGTAGAAAAGTATTAGAAAGCTCAAGATCTATTTTGGTTTCAACAAAAATAACTTTTGAAAATTCGGATAAAAAAGGAACCATATTTAGAAAACCTATTTTTCAACTTCAAAATGTGTATTTTATATTTAAAAGAAGACTTAGGGAATAGATATCATAAATGAGTGATCTTGATGAGTAAAGTTTAGATCTACTAAGAAATATTTTCAAAACAAAGGCAAGTTTACAAAAGTTATATTTCAATCTCAAAAACAAGTATTAAATTCGTAATAAAGGAATCTTGAAATGTAAACACCCATTTTTCAACTCAAAACAAGATTTTTATTAAGGAAATAGAAGCTTGAGGAGTAGGTTTGATTAGAAAATGGTTTTTGAAAGACTAAATGAGTTTTACAAAGAAAACAAACTCAAAAGAAATTTTCAAAATTTGGATTTGAAAATAACAACTATTTAAACACTTATTTCCAAATGCCAAAAAGATGATTTTTATAAAAAAAAAAAAAATGGAAGTCCTAGGGAATACATGTAATAAAGACCAAATTTTGACAAAGATAAAAGAGGTTTATCAAAATATAATCCTAGAACAAGGAATGGTTTCCAAGAATAGATTTAAACAATGTTTTTATTCTCTAAAGTTTTATAAAATTCTTAATTAGGAAAGCCACCTATTAAAATATCTATTTTCTAATCCTAAAATGAAGGTTTTTATTAAAATAATGAAGGTGATGGCTATATAAGTCATCAAGGTTAAGTTTTGATAAAAGCAAGTATGATTTTACAAGAAGAAAAACTATTTTTCTTAAGTCTAGTAAATTTCAAAAGTTTTACAAAGTAAAAGTTTTTCAAAAAGAATTCTTGGTACTATATCTATATATATATACACACACACATATAGATAGATTGTCTCATAACCTTTATGACAATGGCTTGTAAGTATTGCATATATACATGATGCATTTGTAGAAACAAAGTTAGAAAATTAATGCCACATACTTCTTGTTGACATTCTCTAAGTACATGAGAAATTAGATATTTCCAACACTCATGAATCATGCACAATATTGAGTTACATATGTATATAATAGAGTCTTACAAGATGTAATGATAGCTAAGTATCTATCAAAGCTTTAGTATGATGTTTGTTTTGAGATTACAAGTTGAATTGTGGATTTGGAAATTCGTGTATATCTGTACCCTACTGTTCATGGAACAACCGACCTCATTTGTTGGAAATAACTCTAGAAATAGAAAGCTCTTGTTGAATAGGTAGAAACCGGTATACGAATATGCAAAATTCCGAGTTAAAATGACCAAGTTATGGCTGTTTTAAGTTGGAATTTCCTCTTAGACGAATTTTGACGAACTTGATAGAATAGAATTTATAAGTTCATTCAAACTTTATAGAAATACTCATTATGGTTATTTCTTTTGATTAGGAGACTTGGGAGACGGACTAGACCTTCCTGGACTGTTACGATTAAGTGGATTTCCGCGCCATGGCAAAGTGAGTTCACTATCTTAAAGTTTTGTGCTTGTGCTTGTGCTTATAATATTAGTGGCATTAGAATTAGGGCAAGATAAAATTGATTGTATGAATATGATTTCTATATGGATGAATGAATAATAAGAATATCGGAATGAGCTTGTTGTAATTATTTAAATGATTTAGTATAGAATTGAATTGTCTGCAATATCTATAATCACCCATAACTATTAAATTATTATGCCATGATCTTATAATTAAATTGACATGCATACCATATGTGGAGTCACATTACATAGGTTATTATACCTTTGTGGGAAGAAGGCAAAATAGCTAGGCAACGAGAGGCCTGTAAACTCGACTGTTGGCGTAATGGTCGGAAATTAAATGTTGGTGAGTGGGCTGGAATTGAAAATGTGTGTGTGGGCACCTGTATCAACCATAGTATATTAAAAATGTGTGTGGGTGGGTACATATTAACCACAATAAAAAGTGAGAAAAATTTAAATAGTTGGTTGTATGGGCCTGAAACACCTAACCTCGAATGGGGGCATAAATCCATTCAGCATAAGACTTTCGGATAGTCTTATGTATTATATGCTCACGTGTTTGTGCATTCATATGGTTATTAATAACTTGTTTGTTATATGTACTGTTGAGTATTTAATTTTGGGAAGTAAGACTCACTAAGCTCATAAGCTTATACCCCGATAGTTTCCTGTTGCAGTATGAATATTTATGGCTATTTCGAGAAGCCACTTTCCTCAGGTACAACTTTTGGACTCTAAGGAGCTTTTTAAAGAAGTCGGGACCTAGATGTAGGCATAGACTTCTAGTTGAATCTCCTAAATTGATATATATGATGGTTTTAATAAGAGACTTTTGAGAACTTAAGAACTCTTAATATTTTGACGGGGGTATGTCCCTTAGATCATGTAATAGACTAATCTAGCTATAACTGTTATGGTTTACTTTCTTATTACTATGTATATCTCCTTAAGCTATTTCGAATCAAAGTATGGTTCCCTATATTGAATTGAGCCTTACACCCGATGTTTAAACTCATGGAGTGACTAAGTTATCATACTTAAGTTTAAATATTGAGTGTGGCGAACTGTCTCATTTAGGATACCCTTTGGAGCGTGATAGTAGATTTAGAAACAACTTATCTACTATTAGTTTTTCATAATAGCATCCTACTATGGTGCAACTATAGAAAAACTCTTGTATGTACTTTTTTACATAATATCAATCCTTGATCTATAGTTGTTCTAAGTTCCTTAATACACCTCTATGTTTCTTTGTATTTTCTATCTGAGGTGATGCTCTTGTGAGTATTGCCCTAATCTTACTACATAAATTATAGGGATTTGCTCCATGTTCCTTATCTATTGCTACATATTGTGAAAATTTTTCTTGTAAGATTCCCACATTTCTCATGTTTCTCTCAAAAATGACTCAAGATAAATGTACATTTGTTCTACATCGCCTAATAATCTATTCTGACTAATATTTGGGTCCAATTATCTACCAAAGGTCCCCATCCTTATGGGTCATGTGCACTTATGTTCAATATCCTACCATTGTCAATCAAATTCTTTCTATCCCAAGTTTCAAATGGTATTCTTTTTCCTTTGAATATTCTATCACCTATTTCTCTTTCATGGTAATCTGTATAGGAGTTTGACTAAGAATTCCATCCCACATGCTTGGTTCTACGGTCGATACCATTGGTTGTGTAACACTAGATGACCTTGTATCATCTCCTAATGTTAACCCCTCCATCATTCCTATTATTGACATATGTTGTTATGTTTCACTGGCATTTTCTATTTGTCCTATTTTGGATTCTTGTTGTTCTATTTCAATCATTTCATCTATTAATTTAAAAGAACATCAGTTTTTATTTATTCAAAGTCCCTAATTCTACATACATCTCTTCTTATGTTATTTCCTTAAATTCTACTCTCTGAAATTCCTTCAGAATTCCTTTTGCTTCCATCTATACTTCATAAGGGATTGAATCTTCTCTGTGTTTTATCAGAAATATATCCTTTCGGTGCTTCAAAGTTTCCATTGCTTCTTCTTCATTATTGTAACATATTTCACTTTCCAAAAGTCTCTCAACTTCTTCCATTTGCCTAATTTCATCCTTTCTTTCCTTTTCAGGCTTTATGAGACTATAGTTGTTTTCTTTGGTTTTTGCATTACTATACCTATTTTTGAGGTATTCATTCATTTCTTTTAACTTCCCTATGATTTTATCAAAACAGCTTGATCCTTTGTTCCTATGTTTGTCCCATCTTGTGGTATTTATTTGGTCCAAAACAATCATCATTCTTATTTCTTCTCTTTGTTCTATGTCTTGTCAAAATCCTCTAAGGCATCATCATCTTCTATGGGTCTTAGTCTATCTTCGTAGTTCCTAATCTCAATGAGTATGTTCTATTGGATTTGGATACATTAGACTCTCTGTAGGAACTCGCTGCATTTTGCTTATCATGTTCTTGTCTGAATCCCATTCTTTCCCTTCTATTACAGAAGAGTCTATTTCCATTGGCCTGATCATTTTTATTCCTTATGAGGCCATTGCATCTATTACTCCTTCTATGTTTAGCTTATAGGATACATCACTATTATCTATTGTCTTACGAATGAATCCTATGTCTATTAATAAGTTTTCTCTTATGTGGTATTCATATCCTTTACTTTACGATCCTATTTCAAGATTTCCAAGATTATTCATGGATATCATGAAATTTGGTGCATAGTAAAACAAATCCTTTCCACTATTTGCATCTACTTCCATAGATACAAATATGATTTTCCTAAGGTCCTTTCTCCAAAACTTATCCATCGAAAGAACTAGACAATTAAAGGAAGTACTTGAAGCCTTAAGAGAAATTGAGCGGGGCTATGAGGAGCATGATTTACTTGTCAAACACAAGATAAGGATTATGTCTCTTCTACCACAATGGTTTGTTTACCAAGCTAAACCAGCCATAAAATGGTTCTAGCTTATTCCTCTCAGGCAAAAACATTCCATGAACCATTGTATCCATAGGTTGGAATCTAAGAACTCATGGACCCAACAATTGGAATATTATACCGCAGATATGATAAATAATAAAATCTTAGAAGATCCCAAGTTTCATTTGGTTACTTCAAGCAAAACTAAATACATATTCTCTAATATAACAGGAGTAATATAAGGAACATTTACTTCATATCTGCATGGTTTAGCCAAAAAGATAAAAGAAGAAGATGGAGAGGATGATAGAAGGAACCCTTATTATCCAAACTACACTCCAAGCATAAGATCAACTAAGATGGAGGTGATAGAAGATTTGAATAGATACAAAGAGTGAAAGGAAACATGAAAAACAAGATTTTGATAAGATTTGGCAGACAACACACAAGACAAAAGAAGGACAGTTATCACTATAGTCTTTTCTCTTGTAGCACTTTTCTTTAAGCTTATCGTTTTGTACTATTCCAAGATTCCTCTAATGCCTATATAAGACATTGGTCTGTTAGTAGAAGGTATCGAGTTTGAGGGTTTATGTCCTAGTGTAAGAATACTAGTGTGAGCATTTTTAATTTCCTTCATGCATTATGAGTCTATAAACACTTCCCAAGCAGTGTAAAATAGTATCATCAATAAAATTTGTAAGTTCTCTTCTATTACAATGGCAGGCTAATTATCTTGTAAGATATAAAGGTAATCATGCTCTAAAACCTTGATGAGGTTCTTTATATCATAGATCAAGATTTTACAACATGGATGAATGTTAAGGAATCATGAGTTATGGTTGTTCAAAATATTTTAAGAGATCATACCAAAAGGATCAGCCTAGATATCCATGTTGAGGCGTGGAAGCCATGGTAAGCCTAAGGATTGTGGCATGGGTATGAGGTAAGGTATATTTGAACAAATATAAACTATTTTATACTTAATGTTCATCCTCGCCATGAGGCTTTCTTCCATGGCATAAATATTCTCTACTTGATATCAGAGCCATGCTATCCTTATATCTTATGTTGTTAATTGATATTATTGGTCCCACTTTTAAATCAAGAAGGGAGGTTAAATTGATTACAACAATAATTTGAATTTTTAGGTCTTTTTTTTTTTAAATTAAATCCCCTTTAAATTGAAAACATGAGAACAAGATTAGCAATATATACGAAATTGAAATTGCAAGAATTAAAAGAGTAGGGAAAGAAAAGCAAAGTTAACGATGTATAGTTGTTATGCCTTACCCGTTAGTCACTTTTCCAGCTCAAGCTAAGGATCTCGTAATCTACATGAGTTTATTCTACTATATCCGATGAAATAATTTACAAGATATAATTCATTCTGCTTGATTCTTACAGCTTTCCTCAAGCCAATAATCGATACTACAGATTAATCCTGTAAGCTAACAAGCTAACAATCTAGATGTTCCTTCTATCAATAAGGAAATAATCAAAAGTTGAAAAAATTTGTAGCAAGAAATGAGTGCATAAGGTCGGATCATAATTTTCAGTAGAAGTAACGTCTCTTGTTTTTGAAATAGCAGCACGTATATATTTTGTGTTTTTTTCATGTGATATGTATGAAGCTTCTTATAATCTTCAACATCTTCAAAGTTTGTTTCAGATAAAGGATAAGCTTCCTCACAAATATCTAGGATAATATCTTGTCTCCTTATCTTGAATTATATTCAAAAGATGATAAATACGTTGTGTGTTGGATAATATTATGTAATATCTTCTTTCTTCAAAACTGATCCACACATGGATAAGTTCCAACTTCAAATTTTAAAGAAATCTCGTAAACATAGGAGAACTAAAGCTATTGTCTTTCCATGCTCATACATTTGAAGGTTGAAGTATATAGCATGAATTGTAGTAGATCTAATAAAACTTTAATAAAATGATTTTTTTTAACCCCGTGGATATTAACTAACTTTAGTGGAACATATGAGTATATTACCTAAATATACCCATTTTCTCGGAGCTAAGCCTTCAATATACTTATTTGAATTGATTTGGAATGAATTTGATCGAGTCTGAACCATCTTGAAAGAAAATATTTTGTTATCAAAAATTCAGTGAACCTTCTGTAAAACTTTCTAGATAAACTAGTTTGTTGTCAAACTTTTAGTGAACCTTCTATAAAAACCTTCTAGATAAACTTTCTTTATTCAAGTAAGATTCTATAGAATCCTTTAGTTCGCTTTTCTTTATATAAACAACATTCTGTAAAAATCTCTATATAGCCTGATACTTATTCATTTAAAACTACATACTTAATAATTTGATTGGTTCTTTTCCATTTTGTTATCATCAAAACTTTCTTTTAGAAAATAACAGATATACTTGTCAGTATTTGTTTTGGTTATATATTGGGTGGTCTACCCATCGTTATCTTAACTCATATATTATAGGAAATATTTAAATGATTATCCAGCTTATATTATATGGTTCTTATGCTTATATATTTATTATAGAAGAATCGTACTCTATAGACAATTTATTAGATGAAATGTTTGATTATGAGTGGTTTCTATAATACATGTTGTTTATTAAGATTATATAAAACAACAAAGATAACATATTAAAAAGTTAAGAAGTGTTATAAGAAGAACAAAAGGCTATATAAAACAGTTAGAAAGTTTTCTAGAACTACACTTTGGAGATCCAACCCTAAGGAACAGGAATTTTATAAGTACCTATAATAATTTAATACAAATTATTTGTTCATAGCAGAAGTAAGAAGCAAGATACAAGTTTGTGAAAATAATATAATAAAGTTCATAGGATGATGTGGCTTTAAATTGCATAACTATTTGGTATATTTTTATAATGGGTTTAATAGCTGAAATATTATATATTATAGCTGATATAATAGACTTGTTAGTTAATCCTAGGCAGCATTTAAGATTTGAAGGATATGCCACTTAGATATATAGAATATATTAAAATATATAAACAACAGTTGAATGACATAAAAGGTTTGTAGAATACGTGATAAAAGACTTAAAAAGGTTAGAGAAAAAAAGCAAAGACTAGAAAAACAAGCAAAAGCAAGCCTCTACTATGATTTTGAAAATTTTGCAGTAAGAAGGCACAAACACATTGAGGAAGTGATTTTTACAAGGAACAAAGAAATAATTTATTATGAAGGGTTAATAAGCTATTATGAAATTTAATAATAAGTATGATAAGATGAGTATAGTTTTGAAATGATCATAGGAAGTAGTAGTTATAACAAGAAGTTTTATGATTTTCTGCAAGCAATAGAAATCCAGCCCTAGAAAATACTTGTGATAGCCCCACGATATATTGCACTAAAGCCTCATAGTGTTACTATTGTCCTTGAAAATAATCCCATAATACAATTTAAAAATAAAGTATAAAAATCAAATTTTTAATAAAATAAATAATTCCAAAATATTGCTATAATGATTGTATCTTAAAACAAGATTTTAAGCATTAGGAGTTTAAAAGAATTTTTGCATTGAAAGTCAATGAGAATAACTCAAAAGAAGAAACCATGTCTTCTTCTCTTTTTTTTTCTTTTTTTTTGGGCCATCAACAAACCGTGTCTTAGGAAAATGATTTTTTAACAGCGTAAGATGGATTATTTTTTTAAAAAATTCCTTTATGTTTATTTTTAAAATAGCATATGTATATATATTTATAATGATTATTATCATTTTTCTATTCCTATCTTCTTTTTTTTTTTTTACTTATTTTTAAGACCATTTTTGCATTTTTTTTTTCTCATTTACTGTATCATTGCATGTGCAAATTAATTTGGCAAGTACTTTTATGTTTAATATCATATTATAACAATATTTAGTTTTTCTACGATTTACTTCCTTTCCTCATACTAGTTTCATTTTATTTACCTCCTTTTTCTTTTCAAAACTAGCCGTTGCACATATAATTTTTTCCCATAACGGTCAAAAAAAGAATTTTGAAAAGAGCACGGTTTTCTTCTCCTTTAACAAACACCTTAAAAACCCTAACTTCCATTGGTCTTTCATTCATCAATTCTTAATCCATCTCTCTCTCTTTCTTTCTCTCACTCTCTCTCTCTACCCCCCTCTCTCTCTCTCCCTCGCTCTCTCTCTCTCTCTATATATTTGAAGTTGAAACCTTGCGATCGCTATCTAAGAGAGGGAAGTAGTTGCAAACACGAAACGCTTAACAATGGCTAGTGTTAATCAACAAGAAAGGTACCACCAACGCAGCAACACTCCCGCAGCTACTCCATCACCGAAACAATCTCTTTCCGCTGCAAAAACTGTCGATACCCAATCTGTCCTTAAACGGTAATTAATCAACATTACTTCTTATGGGAATTTCGTTTATTTAAGTGAGATTTAATAAGTTAATTTAAGTCTTGCTTTATTTCTTCATGAAACAATTAGGGGTTTACATCGATTTAAGTTGTGAGCTTCTTTGTTAGGTAAAATTTGTTTAACTGGTAATTATTGGTTTAGAAACCAGAAATTTTAAATTTTCTTGATCTTGTTTATATCTCAGATCAATATGGGATCCGATTTTGATTTACGGGTTTAACTAAATTCATCTTTCCTAATTTTTGTATCAAGCACCCTTCTTTCTCCATTCAAGGTTTTGGCATTGGTTCAAAACAAAATTGTCAAGATTCTAAGAATCCGTTTTGATTTATTCGTAGCTTTTGTTTTGATAATTAAAGATTATGATTTCTAATGCTTCGATATGTTCTTTGTTGAACAGGTTGCAATCTGAGCTGATGGCTTTAATGGTAAGAACACTAAGCATCTACTACTCCATTTAATTGTTTCTCAATAACCTGATTTTTCATAATAATTTACGGTTTACCAAGTGATTAATGGAAAATTTTAGCAATCGTTTTTGGGGTTTGACCTGTTTGGTTATATCAGATGAGTGGCGATTCGGGAATATCTGCATTCCCAGAAGGAGACAACATTTTTAGCTGGAAAGGAACGATTTCTGGAAGTAAAGACACTGTTTTTGAAGGAACAGAATTCAAGCTTTCACTTTCATTTCCAAATGATTATCCTTTTAAGCCTCCAAAAGTCAAGTTTGAGACTTCGTGTTTCCACCCAAATGTTGATATCTATGGCAACATATGTTTAGACATTCTTCAGGTACTTATTTTAATTTACCACAACACCTCTTCTATGGTAATTGAAGATCCTAAACGGATGCCGGGTCACTAAGATGCTAAAAAGAGAAACTTCTTTCACATGTTGTCCATATGCAGGACAAATGGTCATCTGCTTATGATGTCAGAACCATCCTCTTGTCCATCCAAAGTCTGCTTGGAGGTAAAATTCACTACTTTTTTCAGAAGGGAACGAGTCCCTGTTGATCCAATAGCTCTCCAAAGCACCCGTTTTCGGTCCTTGGAAATGATTTTTTTTCCCCTGTGTTATTGTGATTTCAGAACCAAATACGAGTTCACCTTTGAATAATCAAGCAGCTCAACTATGGAGCAATCAAGAAGGTAATAAGATTTTTTTTTTTTTGAGTTTCATTCACTTGGAACTTTATAATTTCAACTGTGCTGGGTTCGAGTAATTGAAAAATGTGTGAACTTTTTGTGTTCTTGCAGAATATAGAAAGATGGTAGAGAAGCTGTGCAAAAATGCTTAGAACACATGGGAATTCTTTGATTGGTTTTTGATGTTATTGTCATCCTGGTTTGTTCAAGAAATCAGTTTGTGATGTGCTTGCAATTTGAATGTAGAATTTGAACTGTTCATCATGCTGAATGTGTCTCTCTCAAGAAGTAATGTGAAAGTTTTTTAGCATTGCTTCGAATATAAAATAATTAATTATCCAATCCTTATTTTCAATTCTATTATTACTCTTTCAATAAGGGTCCCGTTGACAGTTGCTTTGAATCACTTGTTAGTTCTAACAATTAAACTTTTTCATAGAGACCCATTGATCGTTATTTCGAAACACCTATTAAAAACTTTCCGGTACCCTCAATACTAAAGTGCAAGGACATTTTTCACTTACTTCGGTAACTCCGTTTCTTCCATCCTTCCGTTGTCATCCGCCACTCTTTGGATATGGGAAGTGCTGAGATCTGTTTTGTTGCATGCAAAACAATTCTTTAGATTAGTTCACTGTAAAAACTTTTTATGTCAATCGTGTTGGGTTTGAGTAAAAAAAAAAAAAAGAAAAGAAAAGAAAAGGTGTAATTTTTTTGTGTTCTTGAAGAATAGAGAAAGAGATGGTAGAGAAAACTGTTCATTATTGTCTCCCCTCGTTCCTTTAAATATAAAAAAAGTGGGTTTTTTTTTTTTTAAATATAAAAAAATGTTTGACAAAATAAATTAAAATTTTCTCATGCTTCCTTAAATTGAAACAACCTCGTTAATGGGCGTTGTGAATTTCACGTTCTTCCTTTCTTCGGAACTCCTGGAAAAAAAAAAAAAAAAGTAGCTCGAATGGTAAGTTGTTAGATGCTCCATTTAATTTTCCTTCTTGAAGCCGAACCCTAAACCTGTACTAGAGAGATAGATGTCTATATCAATTCATGAGAAGAGAGGAGCATATAGTCCCCATGACCCCCTTAGACCGCCCGGGTCCCACTAGTCCAAATCCCATGAGTGAATTCATGAGAAGAGAGGAGCTATAGTAGTCCCCATGACCCCCTTAGACCGCCCGGGTCCCACTAGTCCAAATCCCATGAGTGAATAGAAAAGTTAGATCTCATCTGAATCGTCCCATTTATATCAATTCATGAGAAGAGAGGAGCTATAGTAGTCCCCATGACCCCCTTGGACCGCCCGGGTCCCACGAGTCCGAATCCCATGAGTGAATAGAAAAGTTAGATCTCATCTGAATCGTCCCATCTATCTCCACCCGGTTCAAACAAGAGAAAATTTTAAACCTTCTTAAATTAAAGGATTTTGCTAATGGATGTTTATTAAATTGATAACAGGTGTATGGATTTTCGAGAGAGAAAAGCCATAAATTAGAGTTGTGCAAACGGGTTATGTGGGTAAACCCACCCCGCCCCAGGTCAGCCTACGAGTTATGCCAAAATTTTTAGCCCAACCCATCCCACGTGGGTTGGTGGGTTATGCAGGTTAGCCTGCAAACCCGCTAATATATATTTTTTATTTAAAAAATTACAAATTTAAATTAAAATTTAAATTTTTAATAATTTTACTATAGAATATATTCTTTTATCTCACAAATTACTTACATATTAATTCTAGATAATAATCGTGTATGAAAAAATCATAGACTTCTATTTTGAAATTAGAATTAATTCCAATTATTTTCTTTAGCGTGGCAACAAAAAATACATAACGGAACTTATCAATTAATATTGTGTTGCTTATTTTAAATAAAAGCATCTAAATATATCTAATAAATATAAAAGAAGAAAGTAAAGTGTTAATAAAAATACTAAGGATATAATAAACATAAAAGTTATCACTCTCATAAAAATTACATAATCAGCATTCAACAACTAAATAATAGAAAAATGAAATGAAGAGGAAATAAAGAGGGTAATGTATTAGGTTTTGTTTATAATATTTATATTTCTTTCCTTTTTTATGTTTTTTTAAGTGTGGGTTTGCGGGCCAACTCGAACCGCAGTGGGTTGACCCACTTCAACCAGCGAATTATGCAGGACAAGCATTTTTTGGCCCGCACATTAAACAGACTAAAATTTTTAGCTCAATCCGCATTTTTTTCGTTTATGTGGGTTGGCCGGCGTAACACGCCCCACATGCACAGCTATAATCATAATGGTCCCCCCGGGACCACCTAGATCCTATGAGTAAATACAAAGTCAATTCTACATTGGATCTCACCCGAATCACCCCATCTATCCTCTAGAGGAGGGGTTTGGTTTCAAACCAGGTTTGAACAAGAGAAGAACATTTTAAACTTTCTTAGATTAAAGGATTTTGTTAATGGGTGTTTATTAAATTGTTAAGATCCAATATTAAAAAGGTACCATCAGCAAACGTTTTGTATAACTTTTTAAGTTTCTATAAATGAAATTTTTCATACTTTCTTAAAACTCGAGTATTCCAAATAGCTTGTTAACATCTTAAAAATGAAACATTATATGCTTTTTAAAATTAAAAGGATTTGTTAATGAGTGCTCCAAATTACTTGTTAGGATCTCCCAAAAAAAAAATGAAACTTTCAATAAAGTCTTATTAATCAGGTGTTTTAAAACCTTAAAATGAAACTTTTTTTATTGTCACCTTTGACATGGAAGGAATGGAAGGGAAGGTAGAATGATAAATCTATATTTTCTTTTGCTTAGAGACACATTGGGATATAATAAAATAGACAAGAATTTGTCAAAAATATTCTCAATAATTTATGTGAATAATAAATAAGTAACAAGATAAAAACAATAATTTAATTATAATTATTTGTGAGGAAATAATGGAATCGCGATTCTACATTTTCAAGGTAAAATCAAATTCCCCCTCAAAATCATCAATTCCGATTCCAACTTTTAAAAACGCAAACAAATATAAGAATGGGGATGAAATCTAGAATTGCGATTCCATTTCGAGTTCATTTCCGCATACCAAGACTTTCTTAGGAGACTCCATTTCTTCCCTTAAAAGGAATGACATCATCCGCTATTTTCAGGTAGATATTGAATAGATTGCAGTAGCTAAGAGTATGCCTTTGCTCAATGCCCTTTCCATGTACTGCAAGGGAATAAGGGAAGAAAGAGATAATTAAAAAAAGGTTTATATTAACAAGTTTTCTGATCATGTTGATCCTGTAAATGAAACTCTTGCTAATTACATGTGTTACAAAAAACAAAACTTGTTGATCACTTCAATCTAATCAAATTTTCAAAGGTTGGATTTGAGTGATAAAAAAAATGGGGGTAAACTTTTGTGTTCTTGCAGGGTATAGAAAGATGGTGGAGAAGCTGTGCAATGTTTAAACAAAAGGAGACTAGAACTGAGACACACCCTTGTTTTACACCGTGTTTCCACTCGAAAGATTATGAAAAACTGTGGAAACCCATGGAAAATGAAGGAAATTTTCTGTTTGGTTACGATGGAAAGCTATAGAAAATGATAGAACCGGATAGAAAATTTTCCTTTTTAAGGGCCACAAATTTCTCTTTAAAATTGGAGAGAAATAGAAAAGGGTTGAAATTACGAAAATATCCTAATAATTAAAATAATATGAAATAAAAAAATAAGTAGTTTAGTCCATCTCTTATTTTACTTTTTTCTATTTTCCAATTTTCTTCTCATTTTCACATTTTGCATCCAAAACAATGATAAATACTTCTCTTCTTGTGGTTTCTTTTCTTTTGTTTCCACTTCCACTGCTTTATACAACTTTCCATTTTTCCAAATAGTTACCAAACACAGTGTATCTGGGAATTCTTTGATTCGTTTTGGTGTTTTAGTCCATTCTGGTTTGTCTAAGGAATCCGTTTGTGATAATGTTGCTGTTGAGTGAAAGCTTCTGGAAGATTGTAGTGCAATTTAAATGTTGATTTGAAGGGTAATAGCTCAATGTGTCTCTTATTTCATACATGACTGTTTCTCTCGGTCCTTTTATCAAATTCTCTTAAGCGTAGTGCCTTTCAATAAATCAAAATGGTCCATAAGGGCTTTTAAACTTTTGTACTTTCTTAATTAAAAAGATCCCATTAATGGATGTTTCAAATCACTTGTTATGATCTGAAAATAAAGGCTTTTTCAAGAAGATCCAGACAGATATTTTAAATTAATTGTTAAGATCCTATTAACTAATGTTTTGAACACTTGTTAAAGTCCTAAAAATGAAAATTTTTTACTTTCTTAAAAAAAAAATTGAAAATTCATTAACTTCGTCAAACTAAACAAAATATGAGAATGAACTAGACAGTGTTTAGTTTAATGAACGAAGACTATAATTGAATCCAAACCCATTAAAGAAAATTGAAAATTCAGTCCGTATTAGTTAATAGGTCAGGTCATGAAAAGAAAAGTAAACTGAAGCTACCCAAATGAAATTTTAGTTCAGATAGATAAAGTAGATATTTCTATGATTAAGAAAAAGGAAGCTTCGGAAGGTATACACTCAAAAAAGAGCAACGCTTACCCTGTTATCTATCTTATCTTCCTTCTTGCTAGGCGAATAGCAGCAGGGTATGATCCATCAACCGACAATCCACCCAAGCCAATTCAGGAACAAAGAACTTGGTGTTTTCTTACTGGGCTTCTTTTTATTTCTTTTCCTTACACACTTTCTCTCCCTCTCATTCTCAACGTCGTTTTTATTTTGTTTCGGCCAAACGTCTGTAAAAATACTAACCTCGTCTCTTCAACAAGTGGACAACCTATGACCTCATCCGTTCAAGAAATAATTTAATTTGTCTATAATTGAGAATATTTTATCTTATTGATATTTTTATAATTTTTTAAAAATTAATAATATTAATTTCTTGAACTCCATTTCTTTCCTTAAAAGGCACGGCATCTAGAGACCAATCCTAGTAGGATAACGCCATTGCTATCCATCAGTGATTAATGTCGGCTTGCTTACCATCAGTGTCAATGGTATGAAAGAAAAGTTTCGTTATGAGTAAAGGTGAAAAGAAATCACTTTATAGAAGAAGCATGTATGTGGAGATACAAATATATATTTTATTACTCATTCAACATTCTCCAAACCAGCATTTGTTTGATCCTATTTTCAATTCTCTTTATTGAGGTATTAGTTGAATTTAAAGGGGTTCACATTAACAAGTTTTATGATCACTTGCTGATCCTATAATTAAAACTTTTACTGCTTTCAGGAAAAAAAAAAAAAAAATTTGTTGATCACTTCAAGCTTTTAGATCTTTCAATTGTTGGAATTTAGTAATAAAAGAAGCTGTAAACTTCCGTTTCAGTTCATCATGCTCAATGTATCTCTCATTCTTTAGAAGAAGTGTTTCTCTCAATCCTTATTTCTGATTCTCTTAAATGGAGCATCTTCAATGGATTAAAAGAAGTCTGTAGGCTGGGTGCTTTCAAGGTTTTGTCAAGATCCTATTATAGGGCTTTCCATGCTTTTTTAATTAAAAGGGTCCTGTTAATGGATGTTTTGAAACACCTATTAAGGGCCTAAAAATAAAAATTTTTATACTTTTTTGAATTAAAAAAGTGTCAATAACAAGTTCTTAAAATCATTAACTTTTCGTATTTTCATAAATTAAAAGGATATCATAGACAGGTGTTTCGAATTACTTATTAAAAGCATAATAATAAAGTTTTTTTATACTTCCTTAAATTGTACTGCTTCGAGTCCATAACATCCAGAAATAGAACTTTTGTACTTTCTCAAGTTGACATTCTTCGTATCATCCGCCATTCTTAGGAAAATATTCAGGTAAAGAAATTGATTTTGTAGCTCGAAATGTCCCAACCTGCTCAATGTTCTCCATCTACTACGGTGGATGCTCGTTTAGTCTTAACTACCATTGTTGGTTTATTAATGCACACAAATTAATTTGTTCACAATTATCAATGTTAATGGCATAAAAAAAATTCTAATATTAAAAGGTGATGTTGAAAAAAAATTTAAAAATAAAAGCCAAAGTGTATGAAAATATTTTCTGTTACATTTTACTTTCTCCAAAAGTAGCATTGTTTAATCCTTATTAGTTGAATTTAAAAGCTTCCCAACAAATGTTTTCTGATCACTTGTTGATCCTAGAAATGAAACACTAAAAACTTGAATATAAAAATAAAAAAAAATATTCTTTATTGGCTTCTTATTTATTAATTTTTTTCAAATTAAAGTGGCATTACTTCAATCCTTCTAAAGATATATATATGGATGCATCTAATTGTCCAAATTTTATGAGAATGGACTCGACCAAAATCTAGTAATTCGTGTGGTTTTTACAATGGGTCAGAGTATTGGACAAAAAGGCTCAAAGTATAGAATGAAATTTAAAAAGTTTAAATCATATATTTCATGGTACAAGAAAGAAATTTATAGGACATGAAAACAAGGTTCAAAACCCCAAATATCGGCCACATATAATTTATTCGATTATGTGCATGAATTAATTCTTCTAAATTATACTTATTGAATTAGTTAAATAAAAAAAATATAGACAGCATAAAAATCCTGATTTTTTTGCATTATATAATCAAGTTCTTATCATGTTGGTGCTTACCATTGAACTCCACCTAAACACATTTGAAACATCGTCAATCCATATAGAACTGCAATAAAAACTCCATATGATAATTATTCCGCAAGCTAATACAGCAATAATTTTACAGAATAACTGACCATTCTATTTGTGGCACAAAAAAAAAAATATATTTTACCCCTAGAATGGAACAATTTTTAATCCCCTAATGATCGTGGATGGCTGAGCTTGAGTACAAAACTGACTTAAAGAAGGCGGATGGTACAAACGACAGACCGTTCCTAACAGATTAACAGTTGGTAAATTGGCAGCATTATGCTTGATTGCTTGTGATAGTTTTTTGCGGCAATACTGCAACCAAACACTAACAAAGAATGCTTACGAGCATTTAAGATTTGACATATAAACATCCCCAAATACAACAATACCAACAATCATCATGACTCAAGCATTTTTAATGCAGAACCTATTCAACAATCCCAAAGATCTTTTTATATAACCGAGCTTAAAACAAGCTTTAAAACACTGAACGAAGATTTAACCTCGACGAGCTCAAACTAAAGTCAGTACTTAAAACTTACAAGCAGAGCTTGAACTCAAACTTGATAACTTAAAAGATGATTCGATCTGTTCACAGCCAGCAATGAGTAACCATTTTCCACTTTGCAATGAAAACCGTTGGCCTTTTTATAGGAACTTGTAGCATGACAGAGGAACCTTTATCAAACTTTTGCTTCATTAATTTACAATAAAGAATATCAATCCAATGAAATATTATGAACAAACCTTACTTTCCGCTTACAGGAGACCTGATGCAAAATGAATTCTACATTTACAGCAGCTATATGTATAATATCAAACAATATATATACTTATAGCATCTGTACTTTATGCACAATTATGATGAATGTGAAGCAGCAAGAAGGGCAGCACCAATCCCAGATCCATCTTTCATGATCTTGAGGATCACATGCTCCGCCACATCTTCTCCCAGTATTTCAACCACAGCTTCGTTCAGATATTCTCTGAACATCGTATATTCTGTGTATAAACCACCTTCAATCGCCACGACCGTTCTTTTCATCTTAATATCAGCTCTGTTTCTCCCACTTGCAATTCCACTACTCCCATCTCGGCCTATTTTCTTCAAAATCCCCACAATGCCTGCAGCTGCCAGTCGAGCAGCCCTTCGCGTAACCACATCACATACATTTACTATCAGTTTGCGTACTTTGAGGGGGACATCTGGAACCTAAAAGCCAACAACCACAAATCAGAAGGTTCAAAAAATAGCCCTTTTCTCAGGTAATGAAAGCAGATCAACAATCTTTTCAACCTCAAGAATCTCTCTCATGATCCTTGCCACTTCGGTCAGATCTGGGGAGTCATCTTCATGCATTGCTGCCATGAGTGGTGTCCTGAGATAGTCAAAATATCAATCCATGTCTTACAATTTTCAAGACTTAATATAATGAACCTATTGAAGGAGATGATGAACAATGATGAGTAGAAAGCCACAAAATATCAACATTGATGGGTGTAAAAACAAGTTGCTCCTTATACACTGCTCGGCACATGCTAAGAAAAAATAGATCTTGGCAAAGATTTAGCATCCTCGTTCTAAAGTTATGAAACTAGAAAATTCAACTAGTGACACTCATTATTAAATCAACCGGTTTCTTTAAGCCGCATGATGGCAAACACATTTCATTAAGGAGACAAATCCTACATTAACCATCAAAAACTGCTGCAAGTAATTCAAAGAGTGGAAGCACAGATTTAACATCACCCACACAAAACTAGTGATTCCACGACTAGTTTCTTTCACCCATACACATAGGACAGCCAAATAGAACCATAAAGTAAATGTTACTCTTCTACTCTTCAATGCCCTCAAAATTAGCATCTATCACATCGTTCTCTCTATGACAGAGATATGTTGGGACCGAGATTTGAAGCAAGAACAGAGGAAATCTACCACATGACCAAATAGCTCATGACTTCAAACTCATCATTTGACCACATGTCTCTCTCTAGGAGAGGAGAACATACGAGAAAAGCTACAACCAATGACCAAATTCACTCAAGTGATTTCAGCTTCTTCCAGAGCCATAACAAAAGGTAGTATAGAAGCTCAAAATGAGCCATAACAAAAGGTAGTATAGAAGCTCAATATTACAAACTTATATCATGATATAACTATGAAGAAGTAACAAGAAGCTGCAAAAAGAACCAAGAAGATGAACTTATCCTTCATGGCCCAAAAAAAGATACTTATCCTTCCAGCGGGTAGTTATACAAGGACAAGCAACTGCATAAATTTTCTCTAAGCACAATGATCCATATCAATGCATCAGAAAGCAAGTGTACCAACCACCAAACTAAGAAATAGGCAAAAGAAAAGTCCCATGTTCCTGTTTGCTGAGATGTTTCAATATAACTCCCATAGCCCAGCATGAGGTTAATAAGGACAAGCAGTACACTGCATTAAATTTTGTTTAAACACGTCTTTAACTTTTGCCTTCTCACAAGTTGCCCCACCCAATATTTTGAGGTAGCCAATCCGCTAAGTCATCCTTTCCAACAGCTAGCTCAATGAAAAGAATTAAATGCATAAAAGACCTGGTTCATTTTCCATGAGAAGGTAGATGCAAAAGGATGTCATTAATTTCCTAGAGCAATTCCCTTACTTTTTTGTGAGAAAGATGCAACAGGCATTTTTGTTTGGAAAATATATATATATAAGAGCAAACTGGATAGACACATGCGCGCACACACACACACACAACCACACACACACACACACACACACACACACACACACACACACACACACAAAGTCCAGTAGTTTACCCCAATATAAATGGTATAGACAACTTGGAAGAAATAGGACCAAAAAGATCCAACTCCTGGACATCCTGAGGATCACTCTTCTAGCAATGTCACCTAAATACATCCCCGATATCATCTTCTCAAAACCCTATATAAATAAACTTGAATGTTCAAATTGTCCCCAGTCTGAAAAAAGAAACAGAAGTACAGAAAATGTAAAAACCAAACAGCACCTGCTCATTTGGGTTGGGACTATTGGCATCTAACTCAGCATCATACGAGGTTCTGGGCAAATGAGATGACCAGAAGTTTCCCCATTCCATATTGACAACCTAGAAGAAGGGTAGAGCATTAACACATTATTAAGAAGATAGGCATTTTTACTATGAGGCAACAATAGGATACCATGCCTCCAGAAGATGTAAGAAGCCCCTGGCATTTAATAATTGCATCTGTTCTCTCTAGATAACAAGCATTTGTGCCAGTTCCAAAAATTACTGCAGCAACTGTGTCTGCATCATGATAATGCCCAAGAGCCAGTGTTCCCACTGAGTCATTTACCTGCTCAATAAGAATTATACCATGAGATGACTCACATAGCAACCACAACAAATGCCAAAACTTCAGTTTGAAATGCATGCCAGCAATAGCAAAGAAGTTTTAATCACAGAAATCACAAGCAAAGACGACATCATCCATGCAAAACAAAACACAGACAATTAACATTGTCACCATCAACCATAGAAACTCAGACCTCAACCTAGCAAATTAAACCTTTCGGTGAAGGGTTTCAACAAAGATTAAACTCAAAAACATTCCAAGAAGGCATCCAGTTCAAAATTGAGTGAACAAAATCACATGGCAAGAGGAAACACATAAAATTATAACAAACACAAGGTCAAAGAATAAGTGCTTAAAAGCAGCATGTTTTACAATAGATATACATAACATGTAAGCATCCATCATTTAAAAACAACCAATGGAAAGACCACTGAGATAGAAAAAATCCCATCTTAATCAATCATTCAGATCTTAATCATTAAGTACTACCAAGTGAAAAATATGAAGCATGCTTATACAGAAAATAAATGAAGGGGAATTACGGAATGCGCAGTCAAACAATGAAGTGCATCAGCCGCATACCAGTGCTGCAACCCGCATATTTAGACCCTTTCTCACCATTGCTTGTTCTAGACATTCAGCAACCTCCTTTCCCACCTGTCAATAGAATACTTCAATTAGCATCTCTTACTTTATTATGCAAAAAATGCAAAACTTATTTATATATACTTGTCACCTAATATATCAACAGGATCCCCATAAATGTGTGAAATTCAAGAATGAGATTCAAAGGGCAATCAGCTAACATATGTGATGTTCAAAATAGCACTCAAAAACTTTTCTGCATGAGAAGAGTACTACTTCAGCTTCTGCCAAGCAGAAACACTGCAACAAGCAACCTACTCATTCATCTAAACATAGTGATTACCAAATTTGTTGGCACCGTACAATGTGCAAACCACTAACAAATTATATAAGATCATCAAATGATATAAGCTATTGATCTAGCAATATGCTCGTAAGCTACAGTGAATGAATAATATGTTTGGAGGCTTTATGAGTGGCAGTTGTAGTTCCATATATTACAAATTTATTCAAGATAATAGAAAACTGTCCGAGTCCAGTGAAACCAACCATATCTTCAATAGCAAACCCTTTGGTCCATTTTAGTAATGTGCCAGTTGAAGCAGAAGTTTGCTTCATAGGAAAAGAGAATGTGAACCCAAGTTCTCTTCTTCTATCAGATGGAAGCCCTGATCCATCTCCTTCCTTATCAACAAAATCTTTCAAAGATGAAGCAATGAAATCAAAGAGTTCCTGCGAGTAATAGGCATAGAAGCTGAGATGCGAAACACAGAAGATGCAAGGGGTGGTCTCAGGATTTCTAAAGAAATATTTTTATCACCTCACTTCTGCCAGTCATCAAAGACTCGGGAATGGCTTGCCGCTGCACATCATTTGCCAGTATCAATGACCTCTGTCCCCCCAGCTGTACCCGTAAGACCCTAAAATTCGTACCCCCAAGATCCAAAGCATAATATGATCCTTCTTCACTCCTGAGTAAGAGCACAACATTAAATTAAAATACAAGTATTTAATCATATCCGGGTCTGCTTCTTTCAAATAAGCCACCATATATATAAGAACAAGCAAGCATAGATTATAGACAAGGCAAGTTTTTGAAACATGGCTCTTAGTCATGCTCAATGTAACATGTATCTGTAGTTTTCCATTTCCTTGCAGGACAAATCGTACTTGTCTCATAGTGCAAGTTCTAGATATAGATTGGTAGAGGATAATCTAAATATTAAAGCCCCACCTTTGCGTTAAGTAATTCCAAATGTAAATTTATTGATTAAAGTTAGTCCGGTTTAAAAAACGTAACAACAAGAAAAGAACTTGCATTTTACTTTTGCAAATATATGGAATGACAAACCAAAAAGAATGTTGAGCTTCCCATGCATGAAAGCAATAAAACTTACAGAAAAACAGTACCAATTTGCCAAACAATGCATATTGCACAAGAATATAAGAGGAAAATATATATAACACACAAAACAATACCGGAAAAAGAAAACATCAATCCATCGTAACAATATTGTGGCAACTCCAGTAATACAACTTCAAACATATGCCATCCACAAATTAATGCACACAAAAAATTGAAGACCCAGTTGCACCTTGAACTCCACTCAATTCAAAATCCTCTCACCAGATACCAATACCCGAATGGGTGGGATCAATTCCTACACATGACACTTCTCTCCTCAGTGCCAACCGCACATTCCCATAGACAGTTCAATTACAGTCATGTCCCTCAATTTTGCAAAATAACAAAAACAGTATTAACGGCATAGCCCTTTAACAACAACTGTGCCTCTCCGAAACAAAAACAATCTCAAGCCTAAAAATACTCTTAACCATGCTCTTGTTGTTCCAGTTACACTAAACACAAAACTAACATGTACTGTTGTATATCACAAACTGCAAAAGCACAGATACACAAACACAGAAATCTGCCTAAAGCACCCAGAACCCTTCATATCCCCACAGTAACCTTTAGGCCAAAACACTATTAACCGTGCCCAAACAGTCCAATTAGGCCAAGACACATACTAACAACTACTATTCCATATCACAAACTGCACAACCAAACACACACATACATACACACTAGCAACATAAAGAACATCTAGAAAACAAAAACCAAAACCCAACAATAATATCACAAAACATAAAATCAAAATTTCATTTCTTATGTTATTTTAATTCTCTCATTACCCATTAGGTAAAGTATCAACAAAAGTAAGCAACATCCTAAGCTTAGACCCTCCTTCAGAAGCCAAACCAGCATGCATTTCAACAGCCATAGCATCCACCACCTGCTTTAACCTCCCAACACGTGTCTCGAAGCCTTCTTCCAATTCCCTTAATACTCCTAAAACCCTCCTCCATTTCCCCTTACTCTTAGCTCTCCTCCCAACCACCACTCCCGCCACCACACAAGCCGCCACCGCCACTCCCACGGCTACCACCTCCAACACTCTCCTCCCACAACCACCCATCCAAAAATCTCACCCCACCCCTCTCTTGTCACTACTATTATTTTCCCAATACGCCGCCGTCTTTTATAAAATTTTCAATTTCCAAATTTAACTTATCCTCCCTTTCTTTTTGTTTTTTTATTTATTTCTATACGTACAAACGTATAGCCGAAATTAGGGCTTAATCAGGGCAACAGTCTAGGAGTGTAATCATGATTTAGCGGTCTAATGGATCGAAAGTCATCGTCTTTTTTATGATGTTTTTCTTAGGTTTTGAAGGTTTGGTTTTAAAAGGTGTTTGTTTGGACTTGTGTAAAGGTTTTGGCGCGTGGAGTGATGGGAGTGGAACCGGTGCGCGTGTTGAGAGGTTGTGAAGAATTTGAATGATGAGATGGATTTCGCCGGATGCTCTCGCCGGAGAAAAAGAAAAAGGAAAAGGAAAGTTTTGGCGGCGAGGAGTCGCCGGAAGAATTCGAAGCGAAACGTTAGAGAGAGAGACAGAGTTCTCGCTCTGAGAGAGTTCTCGGACTATGTGGAGTTAGAAAGCGAAGTTGGAGTTATTTATAGGATTGCAAAAAAGACGTATTTGCCCCTGTGCATGCCACGAAATGACTGATTTGTTTATATTATGAAATAATCTTTTTTATTTTGTTTTTAACTTTTTATTGCCCTTTACTGTTAATTCCTTTTTGACCGTATAATCTTTATGAAAAATTTTACTGTCTATGCTTCTTTTTTTTTTTTTCTTTTTTTCCTTTTCCATGACCGGCTATTATAATTCTTTTTGACCAAAACCGGGTATTATAATTCAATAGCACAAATCTATTATAATTGAGATTGAACTCTATATATTAATATTTCATAATCAATTTAATGCTATATAATAGAATTACGATAAAAAAAACTGTTCTATGATAAAATTACATAAGTTTCTCTTTTTTTTTTCCTTTTACGTGACTAGAAATTATAATTCTTTTTTACCAAAATTGGATATTATAATTCAATGGTTCAAATCATTATAATTGTGATTGAACTCTATTATATTAATATTCTATAATCAATTAACGCTATATGACAGAATTATGATCTTTCCTTTTTCATGACCGGGTATTCTAATTCTTTTTACCAAAATCCGAGTACAAATCTATTATAATTATGATTGAACTCTCTATATATGAATATTTCATAATCAATTTAATGCTATATAATGGACTTATGATCTTTCCTTTTACATGACCGGGTATTATAATTCTTTTTTACCAAAACCGGTATTATAATTCAATGGTACAAATCTATTATAATTGTGATTGAACATTTAACGTATATTAATATTGCATGATTATAATTCCATGGTACAAATCTATTACAATTGTGATTGAACATTTAATGTATATTAATATTTCATAATCAATTTAATGTTATACGTTAATGTTTCATATTCAATTTAATGTTATATATTAATATTTTATAATCAATTTAATACTACCCATCATAAAAGTTGGGAGCTTTTATGATTTGGGACTATTCACTCAATCACGTAATCTTTAAAATAAATATAGTAATTAGAATATTATATATTTTAATGATTCGATCATGATTGAATATGGTATGAGTCGCGGATAATACCAAACCGATCCCATTAAAATTAATGATGAACCATAGAATTTCTCATAAAAGTTGCAACCTTTCTAACCAGTTCTTTACTTGAATAACTTTACTTATCTAATAGATAAAGATTAAAATGAACTTAATAAATTACCTTAAAATTGTAAGATTATTACTTTGAAGTATTTATAAGATAAGAAACCAATTGTAGTTTAAAAGGTAAAAAATAAATTTTTAAAGGTATGTAATGCAAGGAAATATTCCCTTTACGGTAATAGATAAAACCACTCTAAATGGCTAATTTCCATGCTAATAGTAAATTTCATTTAGTTATATGGATGATACTATAGTTTTAAATGTGGAAGAAAAAAAAATAAAAGGTTTAGGTTCCATGTAATAAAATATATTTGCTTAAATATACCAATCTTTCAAAAGTCCAGTTATATTTCGGTTTTTTAATTATATACTTACACCCGAATAACATATCTATATTTATGAAAATTATCACAAGATAGTCTTACACTTATAGAAAAGAAACTATCTAGAGATATATATGTATTTTTAAATTTATAAGATTATAATAAAAGTTTAGGTACAAGAAGTTAAGAAATTTAAAATACATATATATTAGAGTAATGGAATTCGAATAAAAAAAGGATTAAAAGAAAATTTAAAATTGTTGCATGGGTTATATAGAGATAAAATTCAACATATCCAAAGAAAAACAATTATCATTAAATAATTTAAGAAATTCTTTTTATTTTAACAAATGCGTCTAGTACTTTATTACTAAAGTCGAGGTGGATCACCAATTCCTTGCGTAATTTACAGTGCATTTTTTTAACCAATTGTGGCCAGTGACATTTGATTTTAAATATTATGGATAAACCATCCATATATTGACTATTTTTCACAAAAAGTTTTAGATAATTAAGAATTAGAGTAGAAACTTTTCAAAACATTTTTATATTAAGTATACATTTTATAAAAAGAGTTTAAAAAGTTTCTCTATTCAACCCATTACAGAATTATCTATTAGTATTACCCTTAAAAAAAAAGATAAGAGAGAAATTCATATAAAAAGGATTCTAAATTGATCGAAATATGTATGTGTGTGTGTTAATAAATTGTGTGTTTGAAATTGTTTATAACAAATAATTGTAAGTATTCTCTGGAATTTGTAGATCAATTGCATAATTTAAACTTTTACAGCATATTTGGGTGATAGAAATAGAATAGATATTCCTACTTTAATACCACTAAATACACATTTCTTCGTTTGGTTTGTAGAAAATTCTACCATAAGAAAAAAAATTCATGTCCCATTATTAATTTTGGAACCTATTCCAATCACTAATTCTCTATCCAAGGTTTATACCATATCCAGCATTGATTGAATCACTAAAATAGTTAATATTCAATTACTATATTTATTTTAACTGTTAGATAGTTGGCTGGACAGATCCGTCAATGAAACTGTAAAGCCCTCATGAAAAATATCTTTTTCATGTAATATGGAATAGATAAGGAATTCTTATTTATTTATTCATCAAAGGAATTGCTATTTTTTCTGAAAAGCATATGTTTTTCCAAAAATGCCTATTATCCTAAAATAAAGGAATGGTTGTTTCATTTCAATTTTATTCCATTCCAATGAACTAAGCATATCATTAGAGTATAACTTTACTATTTATAATTTTAAAAATACATAAATAACCACTTAAATTATAACACTGCATATTTAAGATATTCAAGAGGATAAAATTGTTTTTGAGAAAAATTACTGAAATCTAATGAAGAATACACGTGCAATCTAACCATTTATAAGTAGCACCTGTTTAATTCGGACATTAGGGATTAAAAAAAAAAAAAAAGTGATCTGAAAATGGCAAAGTTGGTCAACTCATTATAAAGTTGGTGTTGATAGTTTTGACTCGTTTGATAAAGACGTTAGACGTGCCCAATCAACACAAAGCCTAACAGCGCACTCCTGCCGCCCTTCATCAGCTATCTCTTGCTTACCTAAATCATCATGCTTTTTCTTTATTTTCTTTTTTTTTTTCCCAATTCTAACAAGTGAATAATATAAATAATTTATGACAAAAAAAAAAGAAGAATAATATAAATATATGATGTGACTTGTTCTTTCCTACCTTGAATCATGAATATTAATTATATAGTTTCGAAAGAAAAAAGTTGAATAAACATAGTATATTACTTACCTTGTATGAGTAGCCAGTAAATATTAATTAAAATTATTTATATAAAAAAATATTTTTATTTATATATCAATAATCATTTTACTTGACGTATGATGTTTAATAAATCTTTTATTTTTTTTATGGATTTATTTGTTTTCAACCACGGCCATTTTCTCTCACATTCAACAATATTATTATACTCAATAATATATAGATATTTACTCATCCAATTTTTATAATTTACCCATTTTGTATTTTTAAAATACTAGCAATTCGTTTTGTTGTATATTTCGATAATATTTATTATATGTCGAATCATTTAGATAATGATTTAAATAAGTTATTATATAGGAAACTTAAATCTGTCACCATTTTCATGGAAAATAATATTCATTACGTATTACAAAGAAATAATATATCCATATTCCTAAGTTGTGCGTGCATGCAAGACTGCTCTTATCACAGGTAATCGTAGGCTTTCTTACCACGTGTTTATTACAAATAAAAGAGAAAAATAGAAAGTATGCCTTGAATTTGATGTTCATAATATGTGGCAACATATGGTTCGGTAGAAAAAAGATGTACAATTGATGGTTAGTTGGAATTAATGTAATGAAAATGCTTAGGAAAAGAGAAATTCGATTCTGATTGTGTCAAATTACTTGAAGTCAACTCTGTAGATGTACAAGTTTGATATAAATGTTTTATGTCTAATCTTTACTTGAATCTAACTCTTCAGTTAATGTGATAGGATTTAGAGAGTTATGTCCAATTGCATTGGAATGATCAATGAAGATTTGGTATAGTAGGCTTAGAGTAATCCATTGAAATTAACTCGTTCAATTAACTTTTCTCAAATTGGCTTATACATATTACAAATAAAATGCCTTAATAGACTTGATCCATTATGAGAAGACTTATATTAACCATTAGTCATTGTCTCATCTAACAACAACATTGATAGTTAGATTCACTATATCCCTAATCTCCACCTCATTTGGATAAAAGAAATTTGATACAAACATCATCGTGCTACCGGATTTCCGTCTTGGTAAATCAAATACTTGTCTTAATCAAGAACAAAGATCGATCATCATACATGGGGAGGTTGATGCTTTTTAGATCCTCACCTATTACACGTGTATTGAGCCTACTAAGATTGCCTACTTCACCTCTCTACGTGATTCTCTATCATCCCTTTATGTGTTTTTTCCAAAGCCACGCATAACTCGATAGTCAAGACACCACGTGATTGTTATAATTAGATCCTTACCCACACAAACTCTATGTTTACCCGAGTTCGATATTAAGTTCAAACTACTTAGATATGCTGAAAAAAAAAAAAAAAAAAAACTAGTTTTTTATCCTAGTCAAACTTGAGAAATTCATATTACTTACTCCTGAATTGCGTGTGCACCTAGGGCTCCACTATCACATGTTATCACATATAACAGTGAAAAAAGAAAGTGTGACCTTCACTTAATATTCACAATATATGGCAACACGTAGTTAGTTAGAAAAAATGCATAGCACGTTGTTATCTATAATAGATGCAAAACAACGTTTAATAACGGAAACTTGATTCTAATTAAGTGTGTTGAATGAACTCATAAACTACTTAAATTTAGCTCTATATACACATGAGTTTAATAATGGTTAAGTTAAGTTTGAGTTCAAACTACTTAAGTGGTTTATTGTGATTGCCTATTCAGACATAGAGTATGCATCTATGGCTTCTCTTGTCACATATTGTCACTTATAAAAGTGGAGATAGAATTCATAATTTAGAGCAATGCGTGGATAGTTGGAATATATCTGTAGAGCATAGTTAGTTGGAATGATGCCATGACAAGTTTAATCCTAAATAGAGAAACTTGATTCTAATTAAATATGTATATCTAACTTGAGAGTTACTTAAATCCATAACACTTGAGTCAAGTTTAAGGGAGCTTTTACATCCCATCGATAGGACAATCACATACTTAATCTAAATGTTAAAATAAATATAATAAATGGAATATTAACTGTTTTAGTAATTCAACCATGGTTAGGTATGGTGTGAGCCATTGGATGATGCAGAACCAGTCTCGTAAAATTAATAGTAGAACCATATAATTTTCTTAAGTTTAAGTTTAAACCATTCAAGCAATTTTCTGTCTAATCAAACTCGAGAATAAAATTTACTTATTCATAATCTCATTTCCATCTACGACTCTCCTTATCACATGTAATTGCATATAAAATAAAGAACAAAAGCATGACATGTATTAAATATTCATAATATATGGCAACATGTAGTTAGTTACAATAGACGTGTAGCGCGTGATTAGTAGTTAGAATATATGCAATTACGGGTTTGTTCCTAAATCGAGAAATCGATTATAATTAAATGTATCAAATTAACTTATGACCTACTTGAATAAAGATCAATATCCATATGAGTTTGATAGCAATGTAATCAAGTTTGAGTACAAGCTACTCAAGTAATTTTTCATATATATATATATATATATATATATTCAAACTTGAGTTTCATAACATTTAAATTGATTAACTTGCAAATCTAATAAACATGTGTTGACCTAAATGTATAGCAAGTCCAAGTCAAGTTAAATATCAATTTAGTTTAATTTAAAGCATCTTATTTCAAATAAATAAATTACACATGGACGGTCTTAATCAAGTCAAACTCAAGTTCTTTAAGTGCCATTTTGAGTTCACTCAAATTTAAAAAGTTAAGTCGAAGATTGTAAAGTCACTTCTAAACGATTTTAATGGATTTGAACTCAAGTTTTATTCTTAATTAAGCTTGAGATGGAGTTTTGTGTTAAATCATTTCAACATTATTCAACCCATTTACAATCTTAAATTTTTCTCTTTATGTTCCTTAACCTGCCATTAGCACGTGGCTTATTGGTTTAGATTCTTCAATTATTATAAGGATAAAAAAGAAGATGCTCCATTCCATTGAAATAAAACCCTCGGTTCACCGGCCATCTTTGAGACTGGTTGAGTTGAGGATTCCTTTCACTTTCATTCCATTGCATAAATTGGTAACCTTAATTAGTGTCTCCGAGGCAACATCCCTCGTGACAAAGAAAACCCAAAAGGACAGTTTAGTAAAAGCTGGTACATAATTAGATGCCCCCACGAGATCAGACACAAATATATACATTGGCCACTTTAATGAATTCCATGAATTGAGGTCCCATCTGCCCATTCCTAGGGCAAAACAGGCAGGCATTGGCCTAAGGTCCAAACCCTGCTGGATACTAGATGACCTTTTTGGCACAACTCGTGGCCTTGCTTGTAGCCTAATATATATACATATATATACACGGTGGATAAAAGCATCATAGTATCTTAATTTGTATTATGAGCAAACTAGTATCCGAACTTTCAAACTTTATATTTTTTTTGTGTCTTAGAGACACCAAAGTAAAAATAAAGACATAAAAAATATAAAGTTTGAAAATTTGGATATCAATTTGTTTAAATTGTAAAGTTGAGACACTATGGTGTCTTTATCTCTATACACAACTCTTTTAGTATATTAAAGCAAATTCAATCTTCTCTCTAATAATCGTATTGTATAGTATTTAGAAAAAAATTAAGGGAAAAAAAAAACAAAGAAGGGAATATTTCGCTTCATCCTTACAAATAAACATATTCATCATAACTTTTATTTCCAAGGTCATAATGTGTGTGTGTGTATATTCTTTACTTGTAAATATGTGTGCTTTATGTATATAAATTATATAGATATAAATATATTATATATCATTCAGATTTTTATTTTTATTATAATAATCTCAACCATCGATTGTATATGAAATGTTGCATGGTTGAATTTAATAAATCCGGATAAAATAAACTTTAGAGATTTGTTAATTTTAGAACTTTATGGATTATTTATTTTTGTCATAGGTATTCGATTTGTATTTTATTAGCATATAATCGTATAATCTGTACAAACACAAATAAACTAAAACACAACAAGCCCTAAACTAAACTAAAACCGGCCAAACCAGTTGTTAGTTAGTATCTGTGATTTGAAAAATAAGTAGCTATATCATGGTCTTTGTCTACACTTATAAAATTGTTTTTTTTTTTTTTTTTTTGATTAAAGAAATGGGAATAGGAGGGACCGGTGGTGATTGTAAATACAATGAAAATGTCGGAAGAGGAAAGGAGGGATGAAACGGCGACTCGGAGCTGCGTATAAAAAGGTACCGTACAGAGGACAGCTGTGTTTCCTCAAATTCCAGCTGTGCACACAAATAAAGGTGCCCAATACGATCCCCACCCTTCCCTCTTCCCAGCTCCACTGTCCGACTGTAGTTTTGTTGTACTGTCTCACCATTTTCCATCCGACAACCTATTCAGTAACTCTTCCATTTTTTTCATTTTTTCTTAATTATTTTTTCACTGGCATGATAAATAAGAATGATAAACGTGAGGAAAAAGAAAAATTTACAAAATCTTGGGTTACTGGCAATTCGTATTGACAGGTCGAGTTCTTAGTTCTTACCTATCTTATCTTATATGAGGGTTATATATATATAATATTATATTGGAATCGTAAATAATTAATATGCATTAAGATTTTATTTATTTACATTATGATTATACTTTCATATGGTATGTTATATTGGGTCTATATCTATATTATCATATTGTATTAGAAATTATCGTCTTTGGTGTTATCTTTGTTTGGTAGGAAATGAATGACTTAGTAAAAAATAATGGAAGAAAAAAGGGTAAAATGAAAATCATCTCTTTGTCCTATTCAATACTTTATTTGGTTAAATTGTTCAATTATACTCAAGACCATTGCACTTAGAAAACTATCATAAGAAAAAATCTCTATATTCCATGTTTTTACATGGTAAAATCTTTTGCAAACTGGGCATTTTACTTTTCAAAGAGATCCTTTGCAATACATACATACATATATATATTAGGAAAATAACTTTGTATATTGAAAAGTAACTTGAAATACCAATTCGTCGCCAAAGATTCTACCGGAAAAAGAAAAAGATATCATCGCCATAGGTGATTTAAACCAACCTTCCATTACCCATAAATCTCCATGGCTACTTACTCCTTGAATAAAGAAAAAAGAAAAGAACTTTTGAATTCTCGATATTAAAAAAAAAAAAAAAATCTTTACTAGCATAGCACATGTCATGCCCCGAATTTAAAATCCAGACATATCCAGCTCCAACATATGAAATACAAAACATGCATGAAAATTGTCTAAAAAACAATGTTTTAAAACCTATCTTAAAGACATTTACAAAAGCTACTAAGGATATATCACTTGATTATAAAGTTACATCATCAGAACCTCCCATGTTCATACTTTAAAGGATTTCAAAGTTTTTGCTGTTTTAAAACATAAAAGTAAACTTAATATTACTTTACAAGTCATAGGCTTATAGGTAAGTCTTTCACAAAAATTACGTCAAGATTTAAAATCTAGACAAAGTCTCTTTCAAAAACAAACATTTATGGTCAAAATTCCTAGTTGTCACATTCTTCCATAAACTTACTCTAATCTGTCTCCAACCCATTTGATTATAGAAATCATCTTCATCAACACCTGTGAAGGAAATATGAGCTGAAGCCCAGTACACAACAATAAAAACAAATACAAAGTGACATACATTCTTAGTCAAATATAATGCAACAACCATTAAGAGATTTTCTAATAATTAAGCATAACAATTCAACATTGGAGTATTCAAACTTGATAACAAGCCATTTGAAGCTAGGCGTCCTAAGTAACAGCAACTATTCAGGGATTAATATAAGTAGTCTGATACTTATATCGCCTATAGAAACATCCATTAAAATAATATTTCATCTAGGGTTCGTAACTATTTCTAAATTTTACTTAACTTAATCCATAATATCACTTAGCTCAAGCGGTCATAATCATGAACTAAATCATATCATTTCCCTTCTTCGAGCAGGGTTGTCACTCCTCGGATCAGATTCAATTACACAATGCCATCTTTTTTATAATCATTTTAGAGGTTATCCTAGCAGTCAACAATCAAGTTAGTGCGTACCCTAAATGAACTAATATATATAATGGACCATAGATAAACTCAAATAAATAGAGGAATTTGTTAAAAGGAAATCATTTCATATAAGATTTAATATCGAAACATTATTAAATACTAAGTCTCCTTTCAAACATCAAACTCAAATAAAAATCATGTCAGAATATAGCTTAGTACATCTATACACATATCTATATAACTCAATCTTTGTTTATTTATTTATTCGTTTGTTTATTTTTTTAAGAAACCGAGTAGATATAGTAGCTGAGTTTTCCCTATGTTTCTTCATATGAGAAACGCGACCAAATACAAGTCGTCATGTTTCCATAGTGTTTTGTTTGTGGTTTAGAACTCAAAGAGAAGCACGGCATAATAGTCAAGCTATGCTCCAATTGTGTTTTTCCTTAGGCTGGAAACCAGTAAGAAACACGATGAAATAGAACAAGTCGTGTTTGTCCCATGTTTTATTGATATGCCAAACACTTCAAAGGTCAAGAGAAGTACGGTGTAATTGAAGTAACAGTGTTCCAGTTGTGCATCATTGACAACAATTCCTTAAAAATTAGAGAGAAACACGATGAGATAGTTGTGACCATGCTCCAACCGTGCCCTGAAATTTCATTCGATAAATACACAGTGAGAGCACAGTGAAATTGGGCCACTGTGTATCCCCTATGCTTCTTCTCGAGTAGCTTAATTTTCAAATCGCAACAAGATACGACTAGATTAATCACCTCATGTTCCCCTCTTGTTCTACTTCGAAAAATAAAGCATGCTAAAATCTTACACTTCACAACAAATTTTACTTTGACTAACTTACATAATTGCACATACTTAGTAATACCATTCCTGCATAAACTCAAAATTTATACCATCAAACAACTTAAATCTTACTTTCAATACTAAGGCAACACATAGACATACAACTTTAGTTATCCATCAAACAACTAAAATAACTCATAACTCATCTGTTACAAGCTCCAAAATTCGTCTAATTTTAAAGGTCAACTTAGTTCATCGATACTATCTTCAACTCACTAAGAAATCATTAAGCATATTTTCATGAAAGAAACAATTGAGTGGATGATTAGAAAAGCATGCAAAACTTTACCTTAGTTGACCTTAATTTATAGATAAAGTCTTGATGAGATTTTAAAGATTGTGAAGTAAAGTTGATGAAAATTTATGTTTCTCTTCTTCTCCTAAGAGTGTCAGTTTAGGGTTAGTTTTTGAGGTAGATTTTGCAAAGTTTCACTTGTAATTATCTTATTTATTATGGTTAAAGTAGATTTTGACTTTTGGCTCTAGATATTTGTGAAAATTGCAAATGCATTAAAACATAAAAAAGCCTTAGGCTTAGCATGATTTTGCTTATTAGGGGGTTTATACTCCAAAAATTTTTCAGCAAAATGGGTTTCTTTAAATTTGAAAACAATTTGAGATACAACTTGTTTTCATTCTAATGCCTAAATACACCACACATGCAATTCCAATTAGCTAAATATCACAATCAATTTCATGTTGGACAAGCAATACATATGTTCATGAAGATACGATAGCACCAAGCTTGCCACTATAAGTTCAAGTACATGAAGGCATGATCACACAAAGCTAGCTAAGAGACTTCAGGATGAATTCAATGGATATTGCAGAACTTTATCGAGGATCGAGCGAAGCATATCGAATCAAATTCAAAAGAAGAAACAAAGTTAGTAACATAGTGGGATGAAATGGCAAAGATCCGAGTAACTTCATTATATCATATGGTGCCAAAGCATAACAAAATTAAAACTGACTCAAAGCTGCTTATTCTGGATGTTTACACCGCCAGCTTAGAAGTTGCACCATCGACCATCTTTGGGTTGAATTTTGATCAGTTTCGTGATTTTGAAAACTGCCTCCAATACCTTCAGCCAATGGGTTTACACCGCCAACCTTTAGCCAGCATAATCCATAAAATCCAATTTTTAAAGCGTCCAATCTTATATTTAGGTCGCTAGCTTTATTTGGCCGACAAACTTGTTTGTTTTGTATTTTTGGTTTCCTTAGTCTTTTTACATATAGGTTTTTGTATTTCTTTCAAAACAGATCACTTTTAATATTGAATCAATTGAGAGAAAATTCTTCTCTTTAAGTTCTTCCAAAAACTTGTGAATTCTTCAAGAATTTGAATTCTTATTGTTCTTCGTTACACCAAGGTTCTTGGTCAGTATTTCCTATAGGGTCGAGATCTCCATATCAAGGACTCTTAGGATTACTCAACAATCAGGTCAATATTTATTCCATCAATCCATACCAAGGTTCGAGGAATTCTTAAATCTAATTATGGATATTTCAATGCGTCAAGGTGCATTTTGATTCTTAGAGTCAGAAATTACAGATCGTGCCTAGCACGCATCAGATTGGTATTAGAGCAAGGCTTTCTAAGAATCCATTCAGTTCTATTTGAGTGCGGTAATTCAAAACTCCAACTCATATCATTATATCTTTATATTTGATTTGAATCATTTTGTTAAGTTGTTTGATCTATAGACTTGTTCTTAAGGTTCTTGTTAAAAAAAAAGGAATATAAAAAGAAAAGAAAAAGACTATCAAAAAGAGAAAGAAAAGAAAACATGTTAAAAAAATGAAGGATTTATTTTGTGAGAAAGAAGCCACAAGTGGATTTGTGTTCCATCTCTATTTTCTGTTTCTTGGAGTTTTGATCCTATTATATACTTATCAAGAATAAGTATGGGATGAACAATACATGAAAGAAAATTCATAAATTGAGTCGCAAGCTCGATAAAGAACCATAAGATAAAGGATCGAGAGGTAAGTTAGTAAGTGTATTTTTAAGTTTAAGTGATACATGAGGGTTGAGTGTCATATTTTTGTGAGTGATATACGTGAAGGAGTGAAGTGAGGTTTCTTTTTCATTTTTTTTTCTAATTATTTGTTTGGTTATCTCCTAATATCAATATGGAAAATGTCTCGAAGAAGGAAGGAGAAGAGATTAGTGATATGGCTCAACTGTTAGAAATGTTGCAGGGATTGATTATGAGAATGGACCACCTTGAACAGCAAAGTTCAATGGGAGAGCCAGATTTTGAAGATGAACAAGATTACAGGAAGTTTGCTGGGCCAGAGGTAAGAGTGATTCACGAGAAAATACTGGTTGAGGAGATGAGAAAAATGATACTAACTTGAATTCTATAAAATTCAAGATTCCTCCTTTTTAGAGCTTAAGTGACCAAATGCTTATCTCGAGTGGGAGCACAAAATTGAATTAATTTTTGTATGTCACAATTATTTGAAGGAGAAAATGTCAAATTGGTTGTTGTGGAGTTCAGTGGATATGCCAGCATATGGTAGAATCAACTTACACTTAATAGGAGGAGAGATTTAGAGGAGTCGATGAGTACATGGTGGGATTGAAGCAAATTATGAGAAAGAGATTTGTTCCTTCACATTATCATAGAGGGTTATACCGCTAGTTATAGGAACTTACTTAAGGAAGTAGCAGTGTAGAAGAGTATTATATGGAAATGGAGACACTCATGATGAAGATTGATATAAAGGAAGATGATGATACCACTATGGCTAGATTTTTAAATGGGTTGAATAGAGATATTGTTGATAAGGTAGAAGTGTAGCATTCTATGTAGTTGGAAAAAAAAATGTATCGAATGGTGATAAAATTCGAGAGCTAATTCAAGAGGAAAGGAAAATACAATTATGAAGGTACTTCTTCTACTTCATGGAAGAAAAATCGAAAGAAGGAGGATAAGAAGAACAAGAAAGAAAAATTAACTCAAGCTGTGCTAAAGGAGGAAACTTCTAATAAAGCCAAGGGTAAGCTTGAATCACAATCTTGTTTGGCATACATTGTTTAGGTGTGATAATGTTGAACACATATCTTCTCAATGCCCTAATAAGAAAGCTATGATTTCATTGGGCAATGACAAATATAAGACAATAAGTGAGAGTGAAGAAGATGATAATGATATACTTGAGTTAAAGGATGTGAATGAAAATGAGGACGTGGATGCTTTAAACTTATCATTGATAATTAGATGCACCTCGAGCACACAACAGGTGGAAGAGGACGAACTTAAGTGGTAAAGGGAGAATATTTTCCATACTCGAGCTATAGTAAAAGACAAAGTTTGCAGTTTAATTATTGATAGTGATAGTTGTGCCAATGCAGTGAGTGCAAATTCAGTGGAATTGCTTAAGCGGCTTGCCCTTAAACACCTTAAGCCATATAAGTTACAATGGTTGCATGATTATAGAGAGGTGAAGGTGAATAAGCAAGCGAAGCTATTGTTTGCTTTGGGAAACTATAAGGATAGGGTGTTGTATGATGTAGTACCATGAATGCATATATATGTTTGGTAAACCATGGCAATTTGATAGAAATGTTATCTACAAAGGGCGTTCAAATAGATTCATTGTGTGAAAGGATGATAAAACATTCCATTTGAAGCCTTTAACACCACAACAAGTACATGAGGATCATAAGAAGTTAAAACAGAAAGATGAGATGCTGAGAGTTAGTGAGAAAAAAAGAGGAAACACAAGAGCTAATGAGAATAATGCACGAGCAAAAGAGGGAAGAAACAAAGTGGCTAGT